>OY288110.1:65329905-65658934 GCA_958431115.1 Syrphus vitripennis | reverse complement strand
GTTTTTTTAACTCAATTTTGTTTGGTATAAATAAGATAAGTGGTACATATCTGGTTTATACCAAACTCAAATTTAAAAGCCGTACTTATCGTATTTGGACCAAATAATTACAGTTATCTCTATAGTGAAGATACAGCTTTCGTTTAAATATAGAATGAAAATACATATAGCCAAAAAGAAACATAATGGCAGTCCAAACAAAAAAAGTCAATTTTTGGAGTTATCTCATTTATACCAAACGCCAGATATATTTTTTAATTCAAGTTTTTAAGCGCATAGTTTTGGAAAATAAAAACTAAAAAAAATCATTTATTTGTTCAAACAATTTTTTTTTTTTTCAAAATTATACGTCATTAAGTGCCATTTTTATTTTCAATATTTAATGCTTTTATCAATTTTTTACCAAACACTAAAAACTGGATAGTTTTTTGGACTTACACTTTCAAAGATAAAAGAAAATACATACATACATATTAAGGGTATTCATGTAACGAGATAATTTTCCGCTTTGCAGAAAGATATAATTTTCCGCTTGATGTTTGCATGAGCACCCCATAAAAAGTCTTGCATAAATGTGAGAAATAATCAGCTGTCACAACTAAACGTCACAAATTACTTCTCGAAACTTTATGAGGTTTATTTCTTCGCTTTCTGCATCAAATTTGTGAGATAAATCTTTGTATATGTACAGTAAAGGAGTATATCGCCGCCTGCATTAACTGTCAGTACAACAAATGTTTACGATATCGACCCAATTCCTTTTCGTACACTCCATGTTGATCATCTCTGACCGTTTATCCGAAGTCGTAGAGGAAACCAATACATCGTTGCCAATACATCGCCTTTACGAAATATCTCATCGTTAAACCTGTTCGCACTACAAAGACACAACCAGTTATACGGATTTTGAACGAGTTACGAATTACGATCCTATTTTGGAACACCAATGAAAATCATCTCAGATTGAGGTACGAGCTTCACATCAAAAACTTTTACGCATTACTGTCAATCACATAACATACAACATGTTAAGAATGCTGTTAGAACTCCCAGAGCAAATGTCCAGGTTGAGCGAGCAAATAGGTCTATTTTGTCATTTCTTCGGACAGTAGTGGAAGTGGACCAAGATTGGGATCTGGAAATAGAAGATCTTCAGTGGACTGTGAACACTCAAATCAACTCAACCACCGGGTTCAAACCTAACCAACTATTATTTGATTTCGAAATAAGGGATCCTCAGCTGAACATAATTATTGACGCTATAAGTGATGATTGCCCGACGTCAGATGAAAAATCAATCCAAGTTAAGCGACAACAAGCCTCAAAAGTTCAACGAAGATGACATCGTACTAATAGAAAATGAACCTCAGTCGACTGGTGTATCAAGGAAGGTCGAACCTAAATACAAAGGTCCATACATTGTGGCGCGTGTTTTGGACCATGACAGGTATGTCATTCACCTAGATGGATGCACCCCACCTAGATGGTATTGATGTTGATGACATCAACCACCAGATGGCAGCGGGAGAAAAAGCGGGTTAATCTTTAAATCTTTGTTTGTTGGCGAAAGGAATAAAACGTGTCCAGACACGCACATTTTTTTGGATATTAAATAAATTTTGAAAAGTTAATTTGTTGCCTTTTTTATTTAAAACTGTGTTTTAAACACGTCATTAAGTGCCAATTTTATTTTTAATATTTAATGCTTTTATCAATTTTTTACCAAACACTAACAACTGGATAGTTTTGTGGACTTACACTTTTAAGGATAAAAGTAAATACATACATATATAAAGTAACTTCGTAATAAAAAGAAAAACTTAAAAAAAGGACCAAGGCGGGTTCGAAGGCTGCCTAGAGATATGATTATTGTAGGCTCAGAAACAATTTAATAAATTTGAGGACTAAAGCTATTTTTTTGGACTACTGGTGGCATCTGGCTACTGTGACCACAACCAACAATCACCGCCTGAGGAGGTGAAGACCCTGGTGGATGCAGCAAAACTGCAGAAAACGAATCTCCTGATTGGATGTGATGCGAACGCACGGCATTCTCTCTGGGGTAGCTCTGAAATCAACGAACGAGGTGAGTCTCTTTTTGATTTTATTATTAATAACAACTTAATTGTCTGTAACAGAGGTGATACACCCACCTTCGTTTTCCCAAGTTCGGAAAATTACGACGGTTGGGAAGATGTACTTTATATCACTGTTACAAACAACTGTGAATTGATGGTAGAAAACTGGAGAGTATCCTCTTTAAACTCCTTCTCGGATCACAGATGGATCCTTTTTGACATAGGTTTCAAGTTAGAAACCCCTCCCCCTTATAGAAACCCTAAAAGAACTGACTGGAAGAAATTCAGTCAGATCACTAAATCCAAACTAGGCAAAGTACCAATTACTAGAGTAGAAACTGTGGAAGTTCTTGAAACTAAGGTAAAGACCTTCGAGGCAGCCATTAAAACTGCCTTCAGGGTATCTTGTCCAGTTAAATATAGCCGTAAAAAATTTCCTCCTTGGTGGAACGAAGATCTCTCGGCATTAAGGAAAATGACCAGAAAGATCTTCAATATCTGTCAGAAGGAGAAATTCTTTTAACCTTATAAAGATTGTCTTAAAGAGTACAAGAAAGCCATAGCATTGTCCAAGAAGCTTGGCTGGAGAGAATACTGTCACTCCATAGAAGACATTAAGGATTCTGCCAGACTAAGTAAAGTGTTATCGAGGGAACATTGCAATCCCTCGTTCCTAAAAACATCTGACGGTCTCTGGACAGCCTCTCCTGCTGAGTCCTTGGAAGTGTTAATGACAGCACACTTTCCGGGCTGCGAGAACAGCAACCGCGAAATGCGGAGTACCATAAGCACCGATCCAGCTCAGAAGGAGCTAATCAATTCAGTTATTACAGGAGATAGTATTTCACGGGCCATCAATACTTTCTCCCCTTATAAATCACCAGGCCTTGATGGCATAATACCAATTATGCTGCAGAAACTGCAAGACACAGCAGTGCCCTGGCTTGAAAGATCTTCAAAGGTTGCCTCTATCTCAATCACGTACCCGAGTCATGGAGACATGTTAGAGTGGTCTTTATTCCGAAGGTTGGTAGGCGAGGTCATGAAACCGCGAAGGATTTCAGACCTATTAGCTTGACATCTTTTGTTTTAAAGACACTAGAGCGCATCCTGGATACTCATATAAGAGTTTTATTGGAGGGTCGTCCTCTTGATGTATCTCAGCATGCATACCTCAAACGCAAGTCTACTGAGACTGCCCTGCATGAAGTTGTGAGTATAGTCGAGAGAACAATTCACTACAAAGAATATACTCTCGCAACCTTCCTAGACGTGGAAGGTGCGTTCAATAACGTCCTAACTGAACCCATTCGGGAATCACTTACTCACTTCAGCGTAGATGACTTCATATCAAAATGGATCATTTCTATGCTAAGTGACAGAAAGATTCAGGCTTCGTTAGGAAACACTACTGCTACTAAATATGTTAGTAGAGGAACACCTCAAGGTGGTGTTCTCTCCCCTCTTCTATGGCTTCTAGTCATGGACAAAATACTCGTCAAGTTAAGAGGTAGCGGTGTTAAAGCAGTAGCGTATGCTGACGATTTGGTTCTATTGGTCTCAGGAAAGTTTACCACAGTGATTAGTGAAATCACTGAGTAGGCTCTGAAAAAAGTTAGCAACTGGGCCGCAAGTAGTGGACTTGGTGTTAATCAGAGTAAAACGGAACTGATGCTCTTTACTACCAAAACTAAAATACCTACCTTCAACCCACCTCGGCTTAACGGCCAAGCTCTATCTCTATCTTCCAAAGCTAAATACCTAGGAGTCATTCTTGACCCCAAATTGAATTGGAAGGCAAATATAGAAGAACGGGTCAAGAAAGCCAGCATAGCTTTCTATGCCTGCAGAAAAACATTTGGTAAGAAGTGGGGCCTCCAATCTAAGATGATTCTATGGACGTACACTGCTGTGGTTCGACCAATTTTGTCATACGGATCTATTGTGTGGTGGCCTGCACTTAGCAAACAATATAACATCAATAAACTTAAGAAGGTTTAAAGAACGGCTAGCGTTGGCACTACGGGAGCTATTCGATCCTGCCCAACAGATACCCTTAACGTTATCCTGCACCTTCTACCACTTGATCTTCACATTAAATATCTATCGGCATGCAGTCCTTAAGATTAAAAGAATTTAACTGCTGGTCTTCCAAGCCCTATGGCCATGGAAATATCACAAAATTGATTCCTTCGGATATTTTCGTGGCTAGTACCGACTACCGTATACCGCCTCTCAGACTCATCGAAGATTTGAAAATTGTTTTTCCTACAAGAGTTGATTGGGAAAACGATAGTGTGACGAAAGACTTTGACACCACAATCTTTACTGATGGGTCTAAGATGCAGTGCGGGGTTGGTTCAGGAATCTTTTCCGAGGCACTGAACATCTCCAAGTGTATTTCAAGCTGAACTACTAGCAATTAGAGAAGCATGCAAATTGCTCAAATTAAACCAAAATCAACCTGGAAACATAGCAATCTGCTCCGACAGCCAGGCGGCCATTAAGGCCATCAAATCAACTACATCAACCTCATTACTTGCCCAGCAATGTCGAGACGAACTGTCGAGTCTAGGCATTGAACGCCGGGTCACTCTTATCTGGGTTCCAGGTCATAGTGACATAGAGGGTAACGAACGGGCTGACGAGTTGGCTCGACAAGGCTCAGCCCTTCACAGCTCACTAGCGGTTAATGTTAATATCCCTCTTGGTGTTGTGAAGGGAAGGATTTTCTCGATTTTTCTCAATCAATCCAAACTTAGGTGGAGCAGTCTTACAAACTGTGTCATATCAAGAAAGATTTGGCCTACCTATAACCAATCTCGTTCTAAAGATCTGTTATGTAGACCCAGGCACGACATAGCCAGGGTAACAGCAATTTGTACTGGGCACTGGCGCATAGGGGAGCATGCAAGAAAGCTGGGAATCCCCTATAACTCCCACTGTAGGAGCTGTGGAGACCCACAAGAAAAAGAAACTGTCACTCATTTTCTCTGCAACTGCCCCGCTCTAGCCCATTCTAGATTGACTTCCTTTGAGAAGGCATTCCTCGACGACCCAAGTGAGCTTTCTGGGAAGAAAATCAAAGATCTGATTATCTTTCTGAATGCGACGAAATGGCTTTAATAAAAGTTCGTTAAAGTCTAAGAAACCATATAATTCCATTTTAAATTCTTAGGTTGACACGAGTAAATGGTATCAAAACGGCGCTTCCCAGCGCTAATTGAGTCGCAAGGCCAGGGCTAGCGGCTGCCATCTCTACCTACCTACCTAAAGCTATTTTACAAGGTTTGTATTTGTAGTTCGCGAAAAAATATGCAATCTTTTCATATCATTTTTGTCAGCAAAATTTCAAAAACTCCTCTTAAGCAAAGTGGAAAAGTCGACAGGTATATCATTTGACATTCTATAAAAAATTTAAATTCATTTAGCGTTGCCAAACCTTGCAGCCCTTAATTTTATACCTACAATGTAAACGGCTAGCTTCATTTGACAAATAATGAAGTCTTAAGCGCCATTTTTCATTTTTATATTAGCTCTTAAAGGAAGCAAATGGATTTGTTGAAATAAAGAAAAAAAAACTTATTTGTAAGTGAAATATACTTATTAAACTTATTATTATATTTAAACTTATTACATATATTGAATTACTTATATCTCAATAATAATTGTAAAATGTACCTGCTCTATCTTACAGAAACAAAAGTTTCTTGTACAAGCCAAAGAAGCTTATTCATTTTTTAATAATTTCAACAAAGACAGCCGCAACATTTAGGAATACGACACAAAACTCAATTTACAAATTTGTTTACGTGTTTCATAATAAATAAAAAAAAATGAACAAAATATTTCCATTCCTCATTAAATATCTATCGGCATGCAGTCCTTAAGATTAAAAGAATTTAACTGCTGGTCTTCCAAGCCCTATGGCCATGGAAATATCACAAAATTGATTCCTTCGGATATTTTCGTGGCTAGTACCGACTACCGTATACCGCCTCTCAGACTCATCGAAGATTTGAAAATTGTTTTTCCTACAAGAGTTGATTGGGAAAACGATAGTGTGACGAAAGACTTTGACACCACAATCTTTACTGATGGGTCTAAGATGCAGTGCGGGGTTGGTTCAGGAATCTTTTCCGAGGCACTGAACATCTCCAAGTGTATTTCAAGCTGAACTACTAGCAATTAGAGAAGCATGCAAATTGCTCAAATTAAACCAAAATCAACCTGGAAACATAGCAATCTGCTCCGACAGCCAGGCGGCCATTAAGGCCATCAAATCAACTACATCAACCTCATTACTTGCCCAGCAATGTCGAGACGAACTGTCGAGTCTAGGCATTGAACGCCGGGTCACTCTTATCTGGGTTCCAGGTCATAGTGACATAGAGGGTAACGAACGGGCTGACGAGTTGGCTCGACAAGGCTCAGCCCTTCACAGCTCACTAGCGGTTAATGTTAATATCCCTCTTGGTGTTGTGAAGGGAAGGATTTTCTCGATTTTTCTCAATCAATCCAAACTTAGGTGGAGCAGTCTTACAAACTGTGTCATATCAAGAAAGATTTGGCCTACCTATAACCAATCTCGTTCTAAAGATCTGTTATGTAGACCCAGGCACGACATAGCCAGGGTAACAGCAATTTGTACTGGGCACTGGCGCATAGGGGAGCATGCAAGAAAGCTGGGAATCCCCTATAACTCCCACTGTAGGAGCTGTGGAGACCCACAAGAAAAAGAAACTGTCACTCATTTTCTCTGCAACTGCCCCGCTCTAGCCCATTCTAGATTGACTTCCTTTGAGAAGGCATTCCTCGACGACCCAAGTGAGCTTTCTGGGAAGAAAATCAAAGATCTGATTATCTTTCTGAATGCGACGAAATGGCTTTAATAAAAGTTCGTTAAAGTCTAAGAAACCATATAATTCCATTTTAAATTCTTAGGTTGACACGAGTAAATGGTATCAAAACGGCGCTTCCCAGCGCTAATTGAGTCGCAAGGCCAGGGCTAGCGGCTGCCATCTCTACCTACCTACCTAAAGCTATTTTACAAGGTTTGTATTTGTAGTTCGCGAAAAAATATGCAATCTTTTCATATCATTTTTGTCAGCAAAATTTCAAAAACTCCTCTTAAGCAAAGTGGAAAAGTCGACAGGTATATCATTTGACATTCTATAAAAAATTTAAATTCATTTAGCGTTGCCAAACCTTGCAGCCCTTAATTTTATACCTACAATGTAAACGGCTAGCTTCATTTGACAAATAATGAAGTCTTAAGCGCCATTTTTCATTTTTATATTAGCTCTTAAAGGAAGCAAATGGATTTGTTGAAATAAAGAAAAAAAAACTTATTTGTAAGTGAAATATACTTATTAAACTTATTATTATATTTAAACTTATTACATATATTGAATTACTTATATCTCAATAATAATTGTAAAATGTACCTGCTCTATCTTACAGAAACAAAAGTTTCTTGTACAAGCCAAAGAAGCTTATTCATTTTTTAATAATTTCAACAAAGACAGCCGCAACATTTAGGAATACGACACAAAACTCAATTTACAAATTTGTTTACGTGTTTCATAATAAATAAAAAAAAATGAACAAAATATTTCCATTCCTCATTCCTCAAAAATATTTTTAGACATTGCTTTTTGGTATGACATATTTTGTTTCGATAAATTTGTATTTTTCGACAGTACATACTCATTTGTAGCTTATTTGAAATTTAGGGAGTGCTATGTACCTTTCAATCGACGTATGTCGCATGAATTTTATCCTTAAACGCGATTTGCGGCTAAACTGTGCGTCCTAGACCTAGACCCCCCATAGATTACACATTTTTCGTCGGTCTTTCCGATTTCATTCATAAAATTTAATATAACAATAAATAAACACAACCGAACGCTTTAATTTCCGAAAAAAACAATTTAATTTCCAAAAAAAAAAAATCCTAAATTTCCCTCACAAAATGACTATAAAAGTGTTGCCATTGTATATATAAATTATAGTACTATCATGGCGAGTTTTTTTTAGTATATAGTACTATCATGGTGGAAGTCGAATGGGGCGACATCTAAAGTGTCTGCGCAACCCTTACTCTTTTTTTGGCGGAGAGCCTATGGAGGTTTTAAATGATATTTATTGATATTTTTTGGATGCAATAATCCAAAGAATAGTCTCCTCTTGCCCCTACCACCAATTTTCGACGCTTAAAGACTCCCCAAATCGAATTTTACACCTCAAATTTTGCAGCGCCACCACAAGGGTCCGCGCAATCCTAAAAAAAACTCGCCATGATAGTACTATAATTTATATATATACGTACAAAGCACCACTGCAGAGACTAGGCAAATCTGATATGCGTGGGTTCGAATCCTACAAGTGTTCTTCAAAATAAAATTTGATTAAAGCTCAGCACCACCAAGGAGTCTGATGATTGCCTGGCAAGCATGAAATAGCTATAACTCCGGCCAAAAATAAAATATAAATGAATTAATAGAAAATTAATTCATACAAAACAATTGGTGGTAGTGCCTTTAAGTTGTTGTTGTTGTTCACAAAAATTCAATGAAATTGACGGAATATAGAATGGTCAAGTCTAATAAACTGACATTCTATGTACAAGTGTACACTTAAAAATAAAATATAAAAAACAAAAAACATTTTTTATCGAAAAAAAAATCATTATTATAATATATTTTACTATTCATACTAGAATGTCAATTTATTACACTTGAACATTCTTTATTCCGTCAGTTTCATTTTGATTTAATTTGATGTTGTTCAAAAAATTAATTAAAAAAAATTATTTAAACATAATTGTGATTCTTGAGTAATTCTAAGATAAGTTGGTTAGTTTTTGAAGTTTTAAGAAAGTTAATTGAAAAAATAAAAATAAATTTAAAAAAAATAGCAAATAATAATTTTTTTTATTAATAGCACCACCACAATTACTTGCAACATGAAAACAAGAATCAACAATAGATAACTTAAAATATATACTTATTAAAGTATTTATATAATTTTCCAAAAATTTATAATCTTTTTTGACATTTATAATTAGGTACTATATTACTTTTTATGTATGAACTATATATTTCAAAGTCACAGTTTTTAAGCCCTAAAACGAATAATCCAAGTTGAATTTGCCCATAATATTCGTGCTTTTCTCTTAAATCATATTCAAATCCATCATCAGTTCTTAAATATTTCGAATCTGCCAGAAGGTTTCTTGGACTTTTACCCTTCCCGATTACTGGACTTTTGATTTCAACTAATTTCCATTTTTCACCATTAAAGGAAAGCCCATCAGGGCTAACAGCAAATAGGGGAAGTGTTGGTGATATAATAATACCACAATCAAAAAGTAAGTATAGTTTTCTATATTCTTCTTTTGCTTCATTTTCAGATTGCTTCCCGTATCTTAAAAGAAAATCATAAAAATTTTCACAACAGTACATCTTTGTATATGAAAACTATAGTACTCTCATGGTGGAAGTCGAATGGGACTTCTTCTTTTGTTTTACCAATATTTTGGTAAATTTTTTTTTTGTTTGCTGATTAATTGCTAAATAGTTTTGCATTTCTGGCAAATTTTTTTTCTATAAATATTAATTCATAAAAATCATTCATTTCATTACAAATTTTGATTTCTTCTTCCGATTGTATCGGTTGTTGTTGTGCAACATAAGTGGACTGTATAGCACCTCTTCAACCTACCAAACTCAGAATCTGGGAAAGCTTAGCAAAAAAAATGAAGTATTATTTTAAGAGTTTTGTTTTAATTTTTTCCTTTTCATAAGCTATCACATAACATCTTATTTTAAACTTAGCATAACTTTTTATTTTATTTTTTGAAGAATATGAAAAAACGCATTTTTTTGTTACATTTCAACTGTCAACTGTTCGCGTCCAATTTGTAAAATTTTCTTCGTCGCTTCAAGAGAAATAACTTCGTCCTTATTTACGTTAACTTTTTCCAGTACGTGCTGTTGTTGTGTGTTGGGCTTAACTCAAACAAACAAGGATTTCTAAGGAAAGGATGTGAACATTTTAAATTAGTTTATTGATACAAAACACTTTTACGAAGTTTTTAAGTGCCCTACAAATCAAAACCAATTTGAAAACGGTTTTAGTATGTCAGAATTTTAAAACAGTGAAATCTTTAAATAAGAAAAAAACTTTAGTTTTTCCTATTAAAAAATGTAACATTTTTTCAAATATTTTTATATTTTTTTTAAGAAATCCTTTTTTTTATTTTAAATTTGATTTGAAAAAGGTTGAATTCTATTTGCAAAAAGTTTGGACTTTAGTTATATGTGCCTACCTAATGTTGAATGTAACAAGTTTGCATTTTTCTCCTATTCCAGCTTTACAGGAACATATACATTTCCATTTCGAAGCTTCTAGTTCAAGGTTTTCCAGCACAACTTTATGGGATCGTTCAATTTTGGATCGTGAGTTTTGGATTTGTTAATTATCTAAATGGCTCAGCCGTGCCTCACCGATTTATCTGAGTTTGCCCACACGGGACGGATTTTGGCCCGGCCCCAGTCGATTTGGCTTGGTTGTGTATGTCCAGCTTGATATCTTTATTTTAAGGAGAAACAATTATAGCAAAATTAGGAATTTTATTATTAATAGATTGCATTTCTTTTAATTTTTTTTAAATTGACGCAGACCACTTTAATTTTTTGTTTTAGTTAACTAACTCAATACAAAGGGTGTATAAATTCACTTTTGACTTAAATGCTATCTGTACCATTGAAATATTTTTAATTGTTTTTTTTTATTTACATATTTATATTGTTTATCACACTAATTGTTATTGTTTATCACGAATATAGTTTTGGTTATCAACTAAGGTTGAGAATCAGTCACGAAATTTGACAGTTCAATCGAACCAAAACAGCTTCAATTTTTTTTTTTATTATTATTTGTTATTGTTTCCTTGCGATTTGCTTACACTTTTTGAGGAAAAATTACATAGGATTATTTGTGTTTTTTGTTATATGATGATGATTTAGAAATAAACACATTTTATTATGCTTTTCCAATCATAATATTAATACCCATTCATTTAAATTCTATTAGTAAAGTTATAATTTTTCGAGCCCTTTTCTGGGTTTTTCTTATGGGAAATACATTGAACTACAAGTCGAAAAAAAAATCTGTCTCCAATTGCGGCTTCGTGAGCTGACTTACAGGGGGCGTGGAAAGTAACTTACCAAATGTCAATACATAACGTGAATTACATGATGATCTTAGAAGCAATATCGGAATTTGATCCATTTCTTTCAAAACATAAGTTTTGGCAATCCAGGTAAAAGAAATACAACATTTTTGTCTTTTGTCACCTATGAAAAGATTATAAAAATTATGTCAGCTAGAGTGACAAAAACGATTATGGAACAGCTTAAAAGGTCTAAATACTTCTCGTTGAGCGTTGATTCGACTCCTGACATAAGCAATTACAAATGATGCCCACCAGAAAGCTTTAGTGAAAACTGAAGCTAGAGGTTTATTGACCCAATTGAAGTCCCTTGAGACAGCAATATGGTCTCAATTTTGGGGTTCTATACTCAGGCAATTTAATATTGAGAAGAGTGTGCCTTACTTAAACATTTTCTGGAGCAAAATGACTCTGAAAAATGAGTTTAAGGCAGCTTAACCTTTATATAAGAGAAACAGAATTGAAAGAAGCATTTCCATATGTTGAGGTTGCTTTAATAATAATAATATACTTGTACAAATTGTAGTGCAGAAAGATCGTTCTCCGGTTTGAAACGAATAAAAATCTATTTAAGGTCTCGCATTAGCGAAGAACGCCTTAATAGTTTAGCTTAATTAGTATATAATAACAAATTCTTGAAAAGAGGGGAAAATTATCTGAGAGAGAGTACAACTTGTCGCAAAGTAACCAAACGCTTTTGTTTCATTTTGTGCATGAACGTCAGTATGATATCTCAGTATGAATCTTTTTTGTGAAATTTTGATTTATTTATAAAACCGAAATGTCTTGAAAGTATTTTAATCGTGGTGTTGGAAATTTTGAATTCGTCGACATCCAGTGAATCAGAAAATGATTCAATAATAACCGAGTAAATTTTGAAAATGATGGATAATTCAGCCGTGGATTCATTTGTAATAGACGAGGCAATGCAAGAAAGCAGTGCAAAAAGAAATTGCATCAAAACTACCTTCCCTTTCCATTTTTAAATTTCAAATTTTCAAATCGCAAAAATCCACAAAGGCACAAAAGAAACAAGTTACAATGACACAAATGGCAGTTGCTAATTTGGGGCGACTTTATATTACAGCACACCCCCTTTTGGGAATTTTTTTTTTTTAATGGGTAGGGGGGCATTTCTATAGGACAGCTTCAAAATATTACGGTGAGGAAACCCCCCTAAATACGTTTAAAAAAAGTTTGAAAATTTTAAAAATCGGTCTTTTTTTAAATTTTATATTGGATAAGAGCAATATTATTGCACATAATGTGTCAAAAAAATGTACATATATATATTATTTATACATGGATATATATATATATATAGGTACATACTTATATACATATACAGCTGTGGACAACTAATTAGAAATACAAGTAATACAAAGTAATAATAAATACGCCAATGTCAACAGTTTTTTGAATAAACAGTACCTTGCCTGGCCCGCTTCGCGGGTTCTCAGGATTCTAACTCCCTTTTTGGGGCCCCTGTCCCGCTCACGCAACTTCGTTGCTCCGCTTAGGGTATGCAAAGTCGCCTGGCAGGCGCCAATATCAACAGTTTTTTGAATAAACAGTACCTTGCCTGGCCCGCTTCGCGGGTTCTCAGGATTTTAACTCCCTTTTTGGGGCCCCTGTCCCGCTCACGCAACTTCGTTGCTCCGCTTAGGGTATGTAAAGTCGCCTGGCAGGCGCCAATGTCAACAGTTTTTTTTAGTTTTTATCTTAAAGAAATACATCAGTTTTAATAATCGGGATCAATAAACTTCCCAAAAGTAAACAACAATTTCCCATCTGAAATCTGAAAATTCATTGAAAAAAACAAAAACTTCCCTAAAATATCCATAGTCTATCAACACTAAATATGAAAACACATGCACACAGCTGTAAAAAAAATAGAAATGGTGGTTGTTATCGATGATTTTTGTATGGAAATGAGAAATTTTAATAATTAATTAAAATAGTTTAAACTTATTTCCTCAACCTGAAATTGTGAAATTAAGTGATATTAAGTGATTATCTATATCATATAAAAATAGTTTGGTGTACAAATTTGGTGTGCTGTAAAGTAAAGTAGAGCCAAAAATAGCTACCTTCTTCGTCAGGGTAAAGGTATGATATTTCAAACGACAATAATGCCTACTCGTCCAAGAAATCCTGAATAAAAGAAATAACGTTTATAGAAAGAATTTTAAGATTCAAAAGTTTAATACAACCTTTTTTATCACTGTTTTAAAGAATTGTCTTGCTCTTCTGCATACCTACAATGTTTATCATCATTGACATTCGAAAGCATGAGATGGTTTACTTTTATGTGATTGGCAAATTCTTAAAAAATGGCACATTTTTGATGATGTGATGTTCTTACACAAATCGCAGAAAAAACAGTCCTCAGAAACGATACTCAAAAAAACTTGCCCATATTTCATAATTTCTGGTTCAATTTTGGAAGAACATTTATCAAAAAGACATTCATTCATTCATAATGCAGAAGCATTAAGTTTTTGATTTGTGATTAAATAAATCTTAAGCTTATGATAAATTAATTACTATTCGGGCACAAATTAATTAAAGATTATTCGTTTATGAAAAAAAATCTAATTATTTTGTTTGTTTATAGAAAACGATTTTTTGTCAACATGAAAATAACAAAAAAATGCAACAACAGAAACTGATTACATCTCCATTGCAAAACGACCAGAATTGCTTCATCAAGGTATTCATAACGGTCATCAGTTATAGTTTTGAAAATTAAAAATGAACTTTATGTTAACCATCGGTTTTAATATATTTGTTACTGTAAATTCCCGAAATGGCGAATTTACCGGTAAGACTTATAATTGTTCCAGCTACAGTGGTAAAAGTAAGAAATGTTTTTTTTTTCATGTTTTCGAAATTTGAAGGCTATGCAACTTGTGGAAACCGTTAGGTGTGCAAGGTGCGAGACAGGATACTTTTAATTTAAAAAAAAAAATGGTTTGGATACTCGCCTGCCTGGACATGCAATAAACAGAGTTGCGTGAGCGGCTCAATGCGACCGAAAAGGGAGTTAGCATTTCAAAAAGGTTTCGCATAACATTGTGGATGCAGCCGTCTGTTTTAAATAATGTTTTTTTCCATTTTAAGTCCATTTTTTCGAAAATTGCCCCTCCCGGCTAAAAGGGGGAAATAGAGCCCCTTCTCCCATACGATTTTTTTCATGTCTCAACCTAACCTACACGCCCTAGCATATGACTCCCCTGTATATGTACACTACAATGGAAAGAACGATGATTGTAATGAAGATTGCAATAAGTTGATAGTGGAAATATTGATCTTTTGCAACACTGCAACATACGGGTACCTACTTACTTATTTGCTTAGAGTTGAAGAAAATTTCTAGAATGGATTATTCACGATGTTTTCTAAATCATAAACTTAAAAATTACATATTTTAAATTGAACAAAAGAGTTTTTGTTAAAAATATATTTGTTTATTTTCCTGATACAACTCATCAACAATGCATTTATATTACACACATACATGTATGTACATATATATTTTTCAAAAAGTATTTGTTCAGTTCAGTTTTTTTGATGTATACAACTTGGTTTTGATGTTTATCATCGATTTGTTTTATATCACATTATTCATAGCTAATAATCCATTAGATTTTTTTAATTAAAACGTCCCACGGCATTTGCAAATTTAGAAGATGGTAAACATTCCGTGCGAAATTTTATTCACGATAGCCCTATTATGTCTGTGAGTTTCCCCTTGCGCGGCACAGAGCCCCCACTACTCCTACGCTTCGTATATGGTTCCTGGAAATGTATTTCAGCTTTCTACAATTGTTCCTCTTCGAACGTTCTTCGCCATGTAGTTCTAGGTCGTCTCCCTTCCTTCATAAGAGGGTTCCATTACAACGCTTGACTTGCAATGCATTCGTTACCCTTTCGAAGCGTAGCGTATGACTTCCACTGCCACTTAAATCTATGCGTATATGCGCCATAGGCTGATAAATAGAAGTGTTTTCCATATCTTTTGTTGAACAACACAATTGTTATACTTATCCTTTGTGTTCAACGCAGAAAGTGTCAAATCGTATTTATTTAAGTGCTCGTATCAATTTTTTTTCGTTTTTTTTCATGTCAAGATTTTTAATAATAAATAACTAGGTTGATTATTTTTTAAGAGCCAAACTCGAATTTGAAAACCAGATCATTCATTTAAAAACATTGGTCGGCACGATTTACCCCCTCTGAACCAAAATGTACTTTATATTTTAGTTCAAAGAGGAAAAAAGTTAAATTTTGGCATAAAATTAGAAGACGAAAAAGAAATAATGAAGAACTTTTTATTGATAACCGAAACAACATGAAAACAATTAAATTAAATATTCTTATAAGATCTTTTTCTTATATTATGTATTTTTCTTTCATGTCGCAAAAGCGAGTCTTTATTTCGATACATATTTTTGCATATGTCACAACTTACCATCATTTCTTTTGGGCCATGTTTGCGTTGGTGATACACCAGTTGTCGTTTTTGGAGAAACTTCGCATTACAAACGTTACACTCAAATAGCGGATCACCATGTAATAGTTTATGTGTTTCTAGATGGTTTGGGTATCTAAATCGGTGTCCACAAGTTTCGCATAAGAATTGCAATTTATCGTTGTGCACGAGAGTATGTAATTCCAATTCAGCCGACGTAAGAAAACCTTTGGGACAAATTGAGCAAACAAAGTTCTTTTTCTTTTTATGACGTCGAAGGTGAGTGATGAAGTTACTTCGATCCTCAAATTTATCACCACATACGTTACAGATATTCTTTTTTAAATTGCTAGACAGATCGCTTAGATGTATTTTCAGTTCTTCAGAGTTTTCAAAACTAACGCGACATATGGGACATATTTTGCAATCCGACAGCAGTGTATTAATTGATATGTTATTAAATTTGTTTGGGCTTTTAGAGTCGTGAGAGCTTTTCGTTTTAGGTGCGTTCTTTTCAAAATAAGTACAACAGTCAATTGTAGTTTTCGGAAATTGAACTTGTCTTGACTTAGAGATGTTTTTAAGAAACAGAAGACTGTTGTGTATTTCATGATTTGATGAAATTCCAGCTGTTTGTTGTTTTCCTTCATTAAAGAAATCGAATAATTGTTCAATAATTTTTTTTACTGAAATAATATCGTTTAGAGCATTTGGATGAAACTCGTTGAATTTTTTTATAATTTCTTGATAAGCGTCATTTTTCACTTTCGTTTTGTGGTACAATTTAGATTCTACATTCCAAAGACATTCTTGTTCACGATAAAGATTTATGAATTGTATAATTTGGCTTTCAGGACTTTGGAGTACAAATTCTTTGGGCTAAAAAAGAAATAAATAAACCAAAGTATTAGATTTTTATATTAAGATAGACAGAAAAATTCTTTGGTAGAGAAGGATTATATCATAAATTGTAGTATACATTACATATAGTATATAAATATGCAAATTCAGTAAAAAATTTAATGTTTTTGACTCTTTATGGGAAAGATTTTTCATAGAGTTAAGATTTTGCAACCTTTTGAAAGAAAAAAAGAACTAAATCTAACACAAATCCAATGGAACAATATTAATGAAGTCTCCGAATCCTGAAATATCAACAAAATTGATAAACTCTATTATTCTTTTACACAATTTAAGTTTTATTTTTTATTTACGAAGAAATAACGCCAGATGTAAGAATATACATTTATGTGTTTATGGTGGTTGGAGAGAAAAAAGAAGGTAGTTCAAAAAGGTGGTTGGGATTGGGATTGGAAATTCATATTTGGTATCATTATACATACATACATACATACATTATATATGTAATTTGATAGTTTTTTTTTCAAATAAAAAACAATGTTTCTTGAAAGGTAAGCATGTATCCAAGTTACTGGCCAATACTTTGTGAAATAACTTAAAGCATAGAGTAAGAATATAACAAGTAGAGTCCGAATCTCATGCAAAGACATTTTTATATGCTGGGTGTTTGTGGAACACCCAAGCAAGCAGCGAAACCCAAGCAAGTAGCGAAAACCCAAGCAGATCTTCAGTATTCGTTTGACTGTTGATCAGGCAGGACTGCTGCACATTTTTTCTTAAATTAAATATTTCCGTCCCACTTGTTCAACAGTCAATTGAGTGCTCATCCCTTTCAACATGAATGAATGCCCATGAATGAGAGAAATAAAAATAAGCAGGCAACAAAACAATGAAAAGGTGTTGTTTTTTTGTCACACTCGAGAGAGCAATATTATTGTATTTGCTTTGTGCTGTATGTTTTTTTTTTTGTTTTGTTTTTGTAATATTATTGTATTATTGCTTTATCAATACAATTATGTTTTTATTTGTTTTTGTACGATCTTTCTTTCACACATTGTTGTTTTATGCAAGAAAAATTAACAGGTTGAAAAGAAAATATTCTTATCATTGATATCATAATGATTTCGATAAGAAAAGTTCTTAATTCGAACTTTTTATTCAAAATACAATGTCATAATATTGAATTTAAGTACCATTTTTTTAATGGGAAAAAATCTTTTTAATGTTATGAAATAAAATTATTTCCAAAATTTGATTCTTTATAAATTTTGAGTACAGTATCATCTCGCTTAAAATTTACATTGTGTATTATACAGGGTGTCCCGTAAAGGATGGTCCAAACTAAATATGGTGACATAAACATTCGGAATTTGGTAACTTGTTCATCCCAAATCATAACGGTTTTCGAGTAACGGCTGTTTTTTTGAAATTTGCCCGAACCCCTGCTTTGGACTACTGTTTTGCTCACCTCGTCCATAATTGATTTTTTATGTTTTTTATTTTTTCAACAAAATATTGACCAGTAATAAAACTTTTTTTGTGCATCCAAAAAATATTGATTTTAGTCCACCATTTTAAAAAAATTACTAGATAAAGACATAGTTTCATCAAAATTAATTTTTTACTTCAATATTTGAAAGACCGCCCTGAAAAAAAATCGTATGACACAATACTGGCCCTTACTTTTAAAAAATAATTTTTATAAATTATCTTTTCAGCACTTTGTTATTTTTCAGACTAATATTTTTTTTTCTTTTTCTAATAAAAAACTATGAAATTTGAAAATAACCTCTACGTTTGTTTCAATGTGAATTATTTGATCTTTTAGTTAATACACAACTCAAAAGTTACTATTTACCAAACAAAACAAATAGCTTTATTCACTTATTTATGAATTAATAAAATGTATACATTAGTAAATCTTATACAATTTTTTTAAAAGATGTCAATCGGGCAGACGGCATAGCCAAGCCTTAACGATTTTTAATCAGTATTTTTTTTATGTAAACTATGTAAATATTTGAAATACAAGAAATAAATCGAACTATTTTTTTTATCTATCCAATGCACAGATTTTTTTTTCTTTTCTTTCTTAAAGAAAAAAAAAAAGTAAAACAAAAAATATAGCAAACACATAAGACTTGCCGAATACAACGACAAAATTAAAAAATATTCGTTTGTTGTTATTTGGTATTTTTGTTGTTCTTTGACAACAAGGACAAGCATAAATAATACGCGCTGAAAGCACAAGCAAAGAAAGCACAAGCAGAACAAAACACAAGCAGGAAAAAGCGTGAGAGAGAGAGAGATTTTAATGACTGATGTGCCCCTTTGTGCCTTCGTCCCGCAGCTCATGATATACGCAAGGCTGATTTTTCAGATTCGGACTCTTGTTATATTCTTACTCTATGCTTAAAGGTAGTGTTCTAAAGCCTATTTCCCCCAATTATATGGGAGAGATCATTTTCAAACGAGAACAAGATTTCTCTTGATCTCGTTTGAAAATAAAATATAATCAATACATGGATTTTCGGTTCTGGAAAGATCTTTTATTTACCATGAGTTTAAACTTATTTGTTCGCTTTTCCAGAATTACCTTATTTGAATCACCGCTACTAAAGCATAATAAAAAAGGAGGTCGTTCATAGAGTTGGTTGCGATTCTATTACCAAATCATGAAAACATCAGAGTTAAAGTTTATTTGTTACTGTAAAAAAATTATTTTTTTTAAATATTTCCGCTTTTTCCTGCATTATTCTGACTCATTTTTCTTTAATGTTGTATTTGTGTCCTACTTTGGATTGGAGTCAATATAACATTTTTCTTTTATTAGTTTACATATTATATAAATAAAAATAAATATGTAAGCAAATTTGATGGCGCGATAGTTCATGAAGAACCAGACCCTAAGTGACTTACAATTCTCAACCATGTGTGTGCTTTTTCTAGATGGAAGAGATTGGGAAATAAAGCCCAGACCTCCAGTATTATAACCCTACACACTAACCGTTATAGTATGGGTACATGTAAATATAATGACATGTAAATATGATCGCATAATTAGTTTCTCTCCCGCCTTTAGTTCCTATGTTCAGTGTTTGTTTAAGAGGAGTTTGCTGTCTAGTGTAATTCCTTTTATGTTTCAATTACTACACCAGCTAACTGGATAGGTTTCAAGTATGGTAGGAGTCTTTTCTTGGCAAATGAAATAATTCTCATCTTAAAGAGGTTTATTTATAATCCTACATAATACACTATTTCCGTGTAATTCTTAGTCTTCTTTGCATTACATCGCAGTTTCTTCGAAACTACCTAAGGCCCTAATGACTATGTCATCAGCAAAGCTAATGCGAATATGCCTTGGGAAGTAAGATTCTTTAGTAATTCATCTTCAACTAGACTCTACAACAAAGGTGATAGCACACCTTGCTGAGGACAGCTTATTGTTGTGGTTATTCTATGTACTTTCTGTCCTACTTGTTCTAAATTATTATCTTATCTTATAGTAATTATATGATGCTATTTTAGGTTTACCAATAGTAATTATGGATATAAACTCATTGCTTTCTATGGAGTTGGGATTGTGCAGAAACATCCTATATTTTTTAAATACATTTTTATTATCGGATACCCACCTGTAGAACATCCTGGCCAAAGGTATCATCATCTTGACTTAACTCTACTGATTCATATAACGATTCTTCATCGCTATTTTCCTAAAAATTAAAATACCAAAGTAGGTACATGAATATAGGTTGAACATTTGCATCAGTTTTATAAGAACTGAATATAAAAATATATCTACCTACATCTACTCCTTCATCACATTCCAAGTAATCTATTTCAAATTCGGATAATGCCTGCTCTTCTGCTGATTCCTGAATAAAAGAAATAATATTGAGAAAACTTTTCATGTATTAAAAGCCAAATAAAACCTTTTTATCAATGATAAGGAGTTCCCCTTGAATTTCGGGACACATTTTATAAGGTTTATCATTTGGATCATCATTCGAAAGCATAATGTGTTTGTTTTTTACATGATTCGCAAATTCATCAAAAATTGTATATTTGCAAGTTGCGTTTTTACACAAGCCACAGAAAAAAACAAAATCTTCAGAAATAAAACATAAAAACACTTGTCCACAATTCATAAGTTCTGGATCAATTTTGGAAGGACACTCATCAAAAATATATCCATCCCGATTTTCGTTTTTGTCATATGTGGCTTCACTCATTTTTTGTTTTATGATTTTATAAAAGTTGAACTAAAAATAGAAAATTTGTAAGGCGGGCACAAATTTGTCCAACTTGTTTAGTTAAATTTGTTTATAAAAGAAAATTGTTATGGATTTAGACTTTTGTCATCCTCACCATTGAATAAGAAGTACAGGAAGAGGCAAATCAAAAAAAAGGTTCAGTAGTTTTCATAATTGTGTGAGTTACACAAAATAATGCATTGACACAGGGTTGCTGAGTTTCTTTCTGGGTGGTTTAGTAAAAATATGTGTAGCTAGTAGTACTGGAATATTTCTCAGAAGTACCTTTGTATATGAAAACTATAGTACTATCATGGTGGAAGTCGAATGGGGCGACATCTAATTTACCTATGCAACCCTTACTCTTTTTTTTTGCGGAGAGCTTATGGAGGTTTTAAAAGATATTTATTGATATTTTTTGGATGCAATAATCCAAAAAATAGTCTACTCTTGCCCCTACCACCAATTTTCGACGCTTAAAGACTCCCCAAATCGAATTTTACACCTCACATTTTGCAGCGCCACCACCAGGACCTCTGCAACCCTAAAAAAAACTCGCCATGATAGTACTATAGTTTTCATATACAAAGGAAGTACTAAGCCACATAAAAAGGAACATAGCTGTTATTATAACCCTTAAATGAAAAAAAGATTTATAAATTTGATTAAATTTAGTCGTTCAAATAAATAATTGAATGAATCTTTATGAATTTATTGCTTAGCTGGGTTATAATATCGAACAAAGCACACTTGAAGTAATAAAATTAAACTTAAAGCGCAAAACAGATTGAACCAGCACCAGCAACGGCGGCCCCCATTATTTTAGAACTAATGTATTTCAATTGTTGAACACAGAATGGACCCACAGCATTGTATATGAATTTAGATAGTACTCTAATGAACACGTTCCACACGTCGTCCCCCTGGCGATCACACAACTAACTAATTTTCTGGTTGCTGTTTCTGTGTATATACAAGTGCGCCCCCAGACGACCACACAACCCAACTCAAAAATCATCGTGATGATAGTACTATAAGTTTTATATAGAATGCCCACAGTTACCATGTTTACAAGAGGTATTGAAGCGAGCTTCAAGCTCGCTTCGCCCCTTTGTATACCTGTGTTGAGTTGAAATGAGCTTCAACCGACTCGACTCCGCTTTAGGAGCGGAGTCGAGTCGTAATTTGTTCTAAGAAACCTGAGTTGAGGAGTTGGCATGGCATTGGCAAAATGTCTGACATTTGTGTGAGTGAGACACCAGCAGCTGTCATCTCTAGATATTTTCAACCAAACTCTAACTGGAGTACTCAACTCAAATGACGAAAAACCTGGGTCGAAAATTCGACCTTAATCCAACTCGAGCTCTCAATTCTGCTTGTAAACGTGGTAAGTACACATAAAGATGGTATTATCTTGCGCAGGTTTTCGCAAACGAGAAGTGTCAGAAGGAAATCCAAAATGGCTGAAATGGTGGTGGTCATTTGTTGTGTTTCTTCCATAGTAAACAAATGTTTACAAGAACACCATTGACGCCATTTTTTTCTCTGATTTGACAGATGCGCAGAAACGAACGAAAATGAAAACTCTAATGATATCACCTTGTTTATGTGTACTGTGGAATGGACCAGAATGAACAGCAACGTCAACAGCGCCGTTTGGCCAAAGTTCTGAATTTGCTGTTGCTGGTCTATTGCTGTCAAATTTTGCACTGTCAGAGGTACCACAAAAAATATTGAAAATATGGAACAAATGAACGGCAGTGCCGGTGGTAATGTGTTCGAAAATTTTTTGCTGGCCAGCGTGCTGTTTGCTGTTGACGGCGCTGGCGCTGTTGCTGGATGGATTTCAAAAATTTTTGAAAACCTGAATGCTCGTCCAACCAGCCAACTCGTGTGAACACGTGCTCGACAACTTGGTTTTTTTTTTCATTCGGTAAATGATCTCGAGCAGATAACACGGTCACGGAAAGTAAAATTAATGCTTTGTATATGAAAACTATAGTACTATCATGGTGGAAGTCGAATGGGGCGACATCTAAAGTATGCCTGCAACCCTTACTCTTTTTTTTTGCGGAGAGCTTATGGAGGTTTTAAATAGTATTTATTGATATTTTTTGGATGCAATAATCCAAAAAATAGTCTCCTCTTGCCCCTACCACCAATTTTCGACACTTAAAGACTACCAAAATCGAATTTTACACCTCACATTTTGCAGCGCCACCACAAGCGTCCGCGCAACCCTAAAAAAAACTCGCCATGATAGTACTGATAGTACTATAGTTTATATATACAAAGAGATTTTCTTACCATTACATTGGTAAACTTGTCTTTATCATAACCAAGAAGATTCTTGAGAACTTCCTCACTTCGTAGTTCAGCCATTTTTTGGTTAGCGACGGTTGGATTGTTGTTGCTCATTCTAGGTAAGGTAGGAACTAGGAACAGACAATCGTATTCATTAGATTTTTGTCTACTTAGACACTATCTATGTAACTATTTTCAAATTGGTGGATATATGCTGTATTTAATAAGAATAATTATCGCACTATTCATTGTTAAGATAATCTACTCTTTTGTCTAGGTTAAGCACCTTGTTCGATGTTGTATTATACGTAATAAGACAACATCGAACAAGGTTTTTGTACAATATGGGTTCCCTGATTAACTGCTTGGTGCATGATGACACACCGGCCTCCTTGAGAGTTTAGCTTCTCCCAACCGACATGTTTCTGTCACGGCGACAACAAAACAATAATAACAACGTGGTTGTTTTTATTGGCAGCCTTCAAGTAAGTAAATGTCTTGGATTCATTATTGAATTTGAATTCGTTATACATACCAGCCTTAGAAATATTGTAATATTATAATGGTCATATTCTGATGAGCCCAGCCATTACATCGGGCGAAACGCATATATGGACACTTCAATGCTAATTTCTGTCATGATTTTAAATCATACTTATTAAAATATAAGGTGGTCAGAAAAAAACAATTCGACTGGTAACAGTCAAATATTTTTCTTCAACCAAGTCCCTAGCAAAGCAAAATTGCTACAATTTATCTTCTTTGAAGACTTGTAGCGACTATATAATTCGCAGTTGCTCTATGTAACGCAAATTATATAGAATCTCGATTTATTCGGGAAAATATACGTCAAGACGAGGTGTCGGAGGTGTAATGGTCATCTTCTGATGAGCCCAGCCATTACATCGGGGCGAAACGCATATATGAATGCTAATTTCTTTCATGATTTTAAATCATATTTATTGGTAATATTTATTTAGTATTAAAATACTGACCTTGCCTTGATACTAGCTAGTTAAATTTTTATAAGAGGTCCTATAATTTTCATAATATTGCATAGATGCTTTTGAAAAATATAAGCAGGTTGATTGTATTTTTACTGATTTCAGCAAAGCTTTCGACAAATTAAATCATGAAATATTACTTAAGAAACTAAGCACCATTGGACTAAATAATCGCTTTATTTTATGGATATCTTCGTATCTCAGTAATAGATTATATAGTGTTGTTTTTAAAAATGAACGTTCTAAATGGTTTACAGTCAATTCAGGCGTTCCTCAAGGGAGTCATCTTGGTCCGTTATTATTTGTTTTATTTATTAATGATCTTCCTTCTGTTTTACGTAACTCTATGTTTTTAATTTATGCCGATGACGTGAAAATATTTCGAAAAATTGACTCAATAGCCGACTGCGAACTCTTGCAGGAAGATCCTCATAAATTTTGGGAGTGGTGCAATACTAATTGTCTGTCTGTAAATATCGACAAGTGTATTGGAACCAAAACTCTCATTTACTGACCATTATAAATTTATTATAAAAAAAGAAATTAAGACACTTGGTTTTAAAAAAAAGGTTTGCCCGTGATTTTAGCGATCCTTATGTCCTTAAAATTCTGTATGTTTTATTTGTTAGATCAATTTGTGCAAAGAAGATTTATGAAATTTTGTTTACGTTTTCTTCCCTGGTCTAATAGGATTGCTTTGCCACCATACACACATAGACTCCAACTATTAAGCCTACCACCTCTATCAAATTATCGAGAGTACTTACAATTCTCCTTTACTAAAGGTATTATAAATGGAACAGTTATTGCTCCATCGATCCTTTGTAGATTGAATCTTAGTGCTAGCCGTTCAAGTATTAGAAGGCAATTGCCTCTTTGTAATATTTTCAGTAGATCTAACTACGTTGCCAATAGTCCTCTCAATCTCTTGATTAATGTCTTTAATAAAAACTATGTTCTAATCAACTCAATTAATGATAATGTTAAATCAAAATATTTCAAGAATGTCTTTTTCATCCACTGCAGTTAATTTTATAGAATAGTTTTAAGTATTTATAATTATTGTTATTGTTGATTGTTACGTTAGCATGTAACATGTGTAAATAAATAAATTAAATTAAAGACAAATAAATTCAAAACAAAGAAACTTAGAAAAAAAAGAAATTTATAAAAAATTAAAATTGTTTTATGAAAACGGTTCCAACAATTTTTGATTTTCTTTCAAAAACTCTTATTTTTATGATTGGTACAGAAGATGGCAACTTCAGTTTTGTGTTCAAACTTCTTGTTTGCTTGATATAAAAAAAAGAAAAAAGAAATTTAATATATTTTTAACCAAATGAATTATTCAACTTGAAGAAAAATTTTAATTTTATAAACAATAGACAATATTAAATATACATAGATATTTATATTAATAGATTATATCCGTTTTTAGATTGTCAAATCACTATAGACTGACTAACTAAACGTTTTTTCCTTGAGTAAGCCTAGCAACAGTGCGTCGCAAGTCGGCCAACTCCTTTTGCAATTGCTCAATACCAAGTTCGCTATAGATTAATTAAAAAAAAAAAAAACAATGAATTTTAAGGGGCATCTTTTCTAATTTCAAAAACAAATTTGTTTACCTGCTATCATTATTAATAATTATTGGTGTCGTTTCTGCATCAACTTCTTCTGTCATAGATGCAGGAAGTGTTGTCCCACCACTTATAACCGAGCTTATCTTCAAATTAGGATGGGGGGATGTCGCTGGATTGTTAACAATTCCATTCTTTGTTGATGGCAAAACAACTCTCAAAACTCGAGATGGTGCTGATGGTGTAGTCAATAGAGTTGAATCTGATAAATCATCCAGGGATGCGTTGGTAGTTTCTGGTTTTAGTGTCGCTGAAGATCTGGTTGCTCTGAAAAATGATTTACGAACCGGCGCCTCTACCTCTTCCTTTTCAGAACATGACCTTAAAGACGTTCTCAATGATCTTTTTGATCTGGAATCGCTGTCTGAGTCGGTGTTGGCATTATTTTTCGCAATATCAGTTATTGCAACAGAACAGGGTTTCGTAAGAATTTCTACTGGTTCTGGAATTTCTTTAGCGGCCTTCAATGAGCGTCCAGTTCGGGTGATGATTGTTTCACCAATTTTCATAGGGCCGGCGGATTCGGATATCAAAATCGGTTTGCATTGGGAGGTTCCATTGATCTGCAATTTCTTTGATTTTGCATCGGCTATAGCTTTTAACGCCTTCATTTTCGAAGCCGGTCCCATTAGAGGCTTGCTTTTGCGCCGGCCATGAGCATTAAGTTCTGCAGGCGGACTTGGTTTAAGTGAATTTTCCCCCTTAACTTGTGGAGTTTCTTTTCTATTTGAGTTAACATCTGGCCCTGTGAGAATCTGATCCTCCTCCGTAATTGTAGCATTTGGGACTTCTGTGGGGATCAAAAGTTGATTTGCAGATCTTTGAGGAATTTGTGGTTTTTGATTTTTAGGGAGTACTGGTAATTTTTTGTTGATCAGCAATGGAAACTCTTTAGCTTTAGACAAATTTCCAACTAAGGGAGTTCTAGTTGGTGATCTTGGCCGAAGCCTCTTTCGATTCTGAGGTTCTGAATTTGCAATCGCTACATCGTTTTTTCTTTTAAGAAAGTTTTGTTGTGGCTTAGAATTAGAATCGAAGAGGATTGGGCTGACTGGCACTTCAATTTTTTTCAATGATATTACATGTGGTGTTGTAGAAATATTGGGACCAGAAGTAGGAATCTTTGTTGGCGAAATAACAACAGGTTGAGAGTTATTTGGCGAAAATCTGGGTGTTGTCTCGGGCGGTGAAGTTTTGAGTGTTGGTGGTGTTGCTGGGGGAACAGCTTGCCAAACAACGGGCTTAGTTGCTGAAAGAACACGTCTCCCTGTAGCAGCCGTTGGTCGCAGAGATGTTTTTACAGCAGTTGTAGATTGTAAGGGATTTGGATTTGTTTTAAGAACTGCTGGTGGTGCAAATGATTTGGGAATCTCTTTCACTGTTTTGTTTCCTTGGGATAAAGTTGATTTCGTGGGAAGTACTGTTTTTGTGGAGATTACTGCTTTTGTGGGAAATGTTGCTTTTGGAGGCGCTGCTTTTGTAGGAAGTACTGGTTTGATGGGAAGTGCTGCGCTTGTTGGAAGTGCTCCAGTTGTTGGAGGTGCCGCTTTCGATGTAGATAAAGTTGTTGGAAGAAGTTTTAAAGTTATGCCCGGTGGAATTTTTGATACTGAAACGGAACTTGGTGTTGATGTAACGGGAACTGTTTCATGCACTATAGGATAACATGGATTTTCTATTCTTTTTGGTGTCTCTAGGGCTTTTCCAATAAGTTTTTTGAGCATTTGTTCAGCACTTAATCGTTGCGAAACTAAGAGCTTATTCATAGTTTCGGGATGGTTTTCTTTGATCTTTCTCATAGTTTCACTAGCAGCGTCGACAACAACATAATTGACAATGTGAGCATGGGTATTCGGCACCACACGGAATACTGTTTTTGGTTTATGATTTCCACTCACAGTGTTGTTTTCAGCTGCTATTGACTCGTTCATAAGGTCTTCAATCTTATGACCAACGCCATCAATCTGAAATACAGTCGTAAATCCATTGATGAGAGTAGGTTGTTCAACAACCTTTGGCTCAGTTACAAATTCAGATGCATTTGGCTTTGGAACTAAGGATATAAGCTTTGGGGCGGAGCATTCCGGATTATCGCATGAACGTTCAAAAGATTCAATTGAGTTTGAAGAGTGTAAAGTTGATGCAGCAGATTGGATTGCAGCGTTATCATTGTCCTCAGATATATCAACAACAGGATTGCTGATGGCCGCCGAATTAGAGGCCATAACTGTGTATTATTGTTATAATTAGTAAAAATCAAATTTTGAAGCTCAAGACACAGAACTGATGATTTGATGCATTTTTAATAAAAAAAAAGTCATAGAAATGGTTCCAAAAAGTTCACTTTTTGTTTCTTTTCAGTTATTCAATTCCAAATATTAAGGATTTTTATTGTGACCACTCAGATATACATATAATGATTTCATTAAATAAATTAGGCGAATAAATATCAAAAATTGGATTTAATATATATTTTGTCTGAGATTTGGCTGAACCGCCAACAAAATTACAAAATTAACATTTGATTTTAAAATTTAGACATAGGAGAGGCAGAGGACTGACTTATGACTGATTTTTGATGACTGACAGAGAAAATTATATATTTGAGAAAAAGAGACAAACAAAATTTCGCGTCCTCTTTTTTGGGAAGGAGCTGGAACGTATTAAGCTTTTTTCCCCAGGAGTCAGATATAAAAAAAAGTTTTGGGAGTTTTCTCGTTGGAAGAGTAATTAAAATCAAGATCATAGAGAAAAGACTTACTTACAAATTAGTAAGTGATGTGATCGCTAGATGGCCGACGTGTGGAACGTGTTCATGAGAGTACTATGCAAATCTATATACAATGCATTAATTGTAATTTCAAAGGTGTAGATTAATGTTTTCAAAAGTTTTTTATGTTTATTACTTTTCATTTATTTACGAAATGGAAAAGTGGAACGTGATTGGGCACAACACTGTGTAGTCACCGCACGTGATTTTTCAATCGATTGAAAAATCACCGTGTAGCCAGGCACATAGGTTCTATACACAATGGCCTTGTATGAGAACTTTTTTTTCAAAATTGTATGGATGGTATACTTTTATAAAAACTGGGAAGGTAACTCTAAAACTTTTTGTTTACATACGCCATCTTTTTCTATATTCTAATGTCTCTTTTTAACAGCTGATACAAAATCAGCGAAAAAACAACGTGCACCAAATTGAAATTCACATAAACCATATTTGTCGCACTCACACGTCATAATTTTTTCTTAACAAAAACGTAGACGGTGTGTGGAAGATTTCTTTGGGTTTCCTTAAAAAAAATAGTTTAAAATCTATTTTTACTAAAAAATATATCAATCTTAACGAGTTAATCAGATTATCTATAATGAACTCACTTAATTTACGTGTATCAACTGTAAAAACAGGGGAAAACACAAGAAAAAACTCGGAAATGCGTTCTTCTCTTGTGCGCTTACCAAAACACTATGAAAAAAGTAGGTACACAAAATCAATTTTTATAATAATTATTATTGTGTACTTTTGCCAACATAAACTTTAAATAAATTATTGTATTTTAATTTCTTATAAAGGCGAAGAAAGCTATTGTCTACATTTTAAAAAATCAACCAGCATACCTGACCAAGTGGCGGTGGTAAAAAACGTATGCTGTTTTGATTGAAACTTTTCATGGAATGGCCAAACTTTTCACATCTATCGAACATTTCCTTACAGATTTTCAAAAATATTGGCTCAGATCCTGATGTTTTACGATTTCTTACAGACCTATATTTCTATTCTCCCACAAAGCATCCAGTAAGAAGTCAAATAGCAAAGTTAGTTATTGATTTTTGCGCATTTGTTCGTTATGACATTTCATTTAATTGAATATCTTATAATTTTCAAGGCTATTAATAACAGCAGCACGTCTAGAAACTGGAGGTATTGACGAGAAAACAATTGTTGAATCACTTGCCGAAACCCTGTCTAGCTTGGTGGCTGAAGCCAGGACGGCTACTGAGAGTTCCAAATGGAATGTAGCTGTTAATTCGATAGGTGGCTGTTTTGAGAATTTTGGCTGCGGTCTGAAAGCCCTGCATTCGAAAATACAACTGGTTTTTCCATTTTTGTGCAGTTCTGTGCAACGGTATATAGTCGAATTGAGGTAAGTTGCACTTAAAAGTATAAAAAGTTTTATATAGTGTATTGCATGCACCACAGATATATGATTTCAACACGCATACTAGGGTGCCTATTCTCAAACTCTTATTTCATTCATTTATTTTGTTTCCCTCGGAATTTTTATTTCCAATAAATTTTGTTCAGCTATCCTAAATCATGAACATTCAACAGGAAAATTTATTCCTGATATCAATAAATCCGAGGTAAGCTTTTTAGTGTTAGGTTCCCAATATTTGAGAATGGGAAACATTTTTCGTTTTTTTTTTACTACTAAAGGGCTAATCATAAAGACGGATTCTTTCGGATGAAAATAGGCGAGTACAAGCAATATCAATTATATATTCTGAAATACAGGTATTGGAAAATTAATTTCCGACGCATGATTTTGAAAACGTTTCGAAAAATATTACCTTTAATATGTGTACCGTGCATAATAAAAGTCTGCATGAATACTTCACTTCAGTGTATTATATTTGTTGCACTCATATAACTTCACTTCAGTGTATTATATTTGTTGCACTCATATAAAGTAGTCTACACTAATAATAAATACATCATCATCATCATCGGCTCGACAACCGGGGTCCGGTCCTGGCCTCCTTCAACAAGTCTCTCCACCTATCCCGGTCTTGAGCCGACGCCATCCAGTTGCGCACCCCAAGGCTTCGGGCGTCCTGGTCTACGCCATCTCTCCAGCGCAAGCATGGTCTACCACGCTGCCGTCTAACATAGAATGTACCACAAAGGACTTTCCGAGCCGGTTCCTCTTCACTCATGCGAGCTAGGTGCCCTGCCCACGGGAGTCTACCGAGCCTATCTACTAGTCACTATGTCTGCTTCAAGGTAGATTGCGTACAATTCATGATTGTTCCGTCTCCGGAATCGCCATTCCTCACATATGGGGCCAACAATTGTCCTTAAGACTTTTCTCTCGAACGCGGCTAAGAGGTCGGAGTGTCTTTTGCTAAGCACCCAAGTCTCGGATCCATACGTGAGTACTGGCAGGACCATGGTCCTGTACAGCAGCAGTTTTGAAGTTATGGTGAGATTTCTGGATTTGAAGAAATTTGACAGACTGTAGTAGGCTTTGTTTGAATTGATCAGCCGCCCGCGTATTTTTTCTTCTTAATTATTATCGGCTGCTATTATTGACCCAAGGTATTTGAAGGATTGCACCACTTCAAATTCGTGCTCCGCATCCTTGATTGTTTGACCAACTGTTCTTCTCGCATTTGACGCCACCATGTACTTTGTTTTACCTTCACTAATGTGCAGCCCCGGATTTTGTGCCGCCTGCTCGATCTGGATGAAGGAATCGTGTACAGCTTGTTCGGTCCTTCCGATGATGTCAATGTCGTCTGCGTAAGCCAGTATCTGACTGGACCTGTTGACGATGGTCCCCCTTGTTGCCGTGCCAGAGTCACGGATTGCTTTCTCCAACGCCAGGTTGAAGAGGAGGCAGGCCAAACCATCCCCTTGTCGGAGTCCATTAAAGATGTTGATTGGTCTGGATAGCAATCCAGCTATTTTTACTTGGCTTGTTACGTTGGTCATGGTCATCCTATAATAATAAATACACTACTATAAAAAAAGGCACTGCACACCATTTGTTACTTTATAATAGAAAAAATACACTGTTTGGTTTCTCTCCTAGCGTTGAATGCTTTTACCCACAATACAAAGTCGTCGGTTGGCAATAAACATTTTTCCTTTTATTGTCCACTCTCACATGCTTTAGTACAAAAGTTCACTTGGTGTACCCACTCGATGTATTTGATACATTCGTTGCATATGAGAAAAAAAATCAAATAGTGTATTCGTTTCAAATGAACACACTATTCGACGATCCATTTGTTTTGTTTTGCTAGATCTATATGCATCGAATAGTGTATTTGAAAAAAAAAAAAAATATAGTATGGCTTGGAAGTGGTTTCAAGCCATTCGTTGCAGATGTTTAGCAAATATATTTATTATTATTTTCTTCCCATTTTTGTTTCACATTTGTAAGTATTCAGAGGGTCGTGTGGAGGTACACGCTCTTTTTAATACTTCGAAAAACTTTTGCTGGGTCAAGAATTCTTTTTATTTTAGCATACACTCTTGTCTGGTGAAATAAAATTGATTTTAGAATCTTTTTACATTTATTAAGAAACCGACTTTTGTTTCATATTTTCAGTGTCCTCAGTTCACCATCAGTGAGAAACGAATACTATCTTTATGTACACAATTCAGTTCGACTCTTACTTTCCTGCATCCAAGAGTTTGCCGATATCTTAAGATCAAATCACATGGACCAACTCCAAAACTTGACTACACAATGTAAGGAAATAATAAAAGACGATGAAATTCCAATGGATCCACGAACAAATGCCGGAATACTTATGGCATATATTGCAAAAACTTGCTCCAATTATGAAAGTTTCATCCATGAAGTTAAATTAGCCAAAAATTCTTACGAGATTGTACTCTGTGTTGGTATTATCAACACTTTCGACTTTCATGATTATTCTCAATTATCAAAAGACATTCGAGATATCTGCACGAAAATCGATGATATTGCTAATGCTAACTCAACTGTACCCAATATCTTACTGTGTGCAGCAAGATCGCTTTATCAGATTTCGAAGATCCTTTTAAGTTTTGATTTTCGAAGTAGCGAAATGAGCGAAGACACTAAATTAATATTAAGAAAGCTTCTGATCTTTGCATTCTGCTATTTGGAACACCACATGGATAGTGTCAGACATCTGTGTAGAGATCTTCTGCGAAATGTAATTGCCTTGAGTAAGAAGATTTCTTTTAACTATCTTATAAAAAAAATATTCGACGCATGCAACTCAGAAAGACTCTCTATGTCAATGAAGTGTGTAGTTTTGATTCAAGCAGTGTCGGTACTAGGCAGTGAAGATATTATTAAAAACTGCGATGCACTATTTACATCGTTATTTGCAGAAAACCTTGGACGAGATTTTATAGTAAATAATCTTTATGAAGGATTAATGGCGTCCAGTCACAATGAAGTTGACTATGAAACATGGAAAAATCTTTGGATCACATATTTACTTGGAATTGCTGCAGAAAACGATGATAGGCTTTCAGATGTCGAAATACTTTTAGTTAAGGCAGTCAAGTGTGAGCCTCGCATTGTGCAGCACATTATTGAAGCTCCAGATGAAATTCCAATTAGTACAAAATTATCAGCTCTATGGGCAGTTCGTAAAAGTGGCATAAAATTGGATAACTTTAATGAGATTCTCAATGGTTTTTCGAAGAGTCTTTTATTTTCAATTCTCTCTAATTGTGACGATACACGTATTATGGCTCTACGGTTGCTTGTTGAAACGCACAAAACTACAGAGCTTTTGACTGAACTCGATTGTGAATATATCTTACTCTTTATTGAATATAATTCGAATTGTCAGAGTCCAGCTATTAGACAAAAGACACTTTCACTTTTAGGAAAGGCACTGGTTCGATGTGAACTAAATTTGGTTAAGGTGTTGAAGGACAATTCCAATTCGAAACGAATGTACATTAAGTTTCTTATGGATTTTATAAGCATCCTTGTGGAAAATCTCTCTCCAGGGGCGAATTTCACTCGTCGTTCCATATCGCTTCAGCTGCTTGAAAATTGTGTGCGCATTTTAATTAACTGCGAACTAAATTTAGATGAATTCCTTCCGAAAAATGCCGTGCCAACTTTGATAGAGGTAATAAATGACACTTATGAAGCCAACAAAGAGATTTCCGTTTCCATTCTTAAGCTTATTGAAGATAAAAAAGGCTGCCGGATCTTTGAAAAAGAATCAGTTAAACAGATCAAAGAATTGCTGGTAAGCGTGCGACCAGCAGACTCTGTGACGGGCGCTTACCGCTTGGAGTTCTTTTGCAATAAAGGAAATCCCGCGGCCTTTGGGCCACTTGACCTTACTACCTATTGCCCAGTTCACTATTCAGCTCTACGTTGGGCTTTGGATATTCTAAAAGATGGCGTTCGTTTGGGAAAGGAATCAATTTTAAAAGCAGCAAAGCTAAATCCTTTGTATGGATCACTTTTTGCTGTAAAACACCTTCTTAAACGATTGGACTTTCAAGGATTTTCAAAAGATATCGGATGGCGGATACTCGTCGCTGAAATAATAGTCACTTGCCGAGAACTCACAACTATTGTTGGACCAGTGGTGAATAATTCTTCACCCGAAGGTCATTTGCCAAATGATTTCAGTGAACTACCGCAGAAGTTTCGACCAGTTGAAAAGCAAGGAAAAACGCCTCCGCAACCGCGAAAAATACTGTCGTCAAAAACACCCAAACAACCTGGAAGTCAAGATAATCTTAAGACTACCCCACAAATGGTGCTTCTTTGCGCTTGGCGCACTGTCAAAGAAGTTTCTTTGATACTCGGAGAGGTTGTACTTCGATCGCCTATTCAATATAGCAATTCGACCGAGAACTTTTTGGTCACCAAAGAACAAATTCTAGAGATTGGAGAACACTTTAAATTGCTTCTTTCGGAGACGAAACATCGTGGAGCTTTTGAACAAGCTTATGTGGGATTTTCGAAGCTATGTGCCAGATTGTGGCGCGTTGAAAGTCATGACCTAAATATTCTTCCAATGAACTGGTTACGTGAGTTGTTATTAATCATCTCTAGGGACGAACAGATTAATGAAAAAATATGCGCGACTCGTCGAAGTGCTGGTGTTCCATTTATGGTGCAAGCATTGATTACATCAGAGCTTCAGGTTGGAACAACCAGATCTCTTTATTTCTGCATGCAACAACTAATACAGCTATGTGGAAATCCCGATAAGAGCACAGAGGCGAGAAGCCATGCTTTGAATATATTAAGAGCCCTTTTTCGGTGCACTGATCTAAATGAATCAATTGGAGAATTTGCTAGCCTTGGAGTTATGTGTGCTTTACGCGGCTATGAGGCGTCCACATGGTCTGAAAAAAATTCAGCGACTTTATTATTTTCAGCATTAATAACACGAATATTTGGAGTTCAACGAACCCGAGACTCGGACAATTTGAACATTCGCAACAAAATGACGGGTAGAATTTTCTTCTTGCGATATCCTAAGTTGTATGATTTCTTTTTGGATGAATTGCGTAAAGCTAGTTCGTTGATATTACGTAATGAAAAGGCAAATAAATTACATCCATTATTGCTTTTGCTTAGTCGATTGTATCCTTCCGCATTAGAAGGAACGGAATCAAATTTGAAGGTATGTATATTTCATTTAATCTGATTCAAGGTTTTGTGCTTTTTTTTTGTTACTTTCAACGTGTTTCAGCTTTCTGAATTCATTCCATACATATCGAACTGCTCTGGGTGTCCTGAAATGCAAACAAGATATTTAGCAGCCAAAGCTGTAATTGCATTGATTTCAGTGGATTCATTACCACTCGCTATTTTGAAAAAGTGTGCTGAGGTTTCGGTAAGTTTGTCATTCTACAACATACATTCTGTGGCAATGCAATAATATTTGACCAAAGATTTCAGCTGATGATCCAAAAACTATCAATTTGAATGTTCTGCATGGCCATTTGCTTCAGGTGAGTCATCTGTTAGAAAATTTTTAAGAATAAACATTAAATTAATTTGCTCTTCAACAGATTCTCTTCCTTCTAAAAACTCTTAAAATACGAGAAGTTGAGCTTATCGGTGATATATGCTCAACTTTGGTCACTTTTCATTCGAAAACTTTACTAAATAATGCCGTCATTTTGAAAGTAATGGTGGATATTTTCATAGAGATTTTGAGTGGGTAAGTGTTAGAACTGAACACATTATTTTATTTGATAGAATTCATTTACTTTTGAAAGTTAGCGTTATGTTAATTTGGTATTTGAAAATAAAACAGAAGTCTGGATTGCACCATAGAGTAAGAATATAACAAGAGTCCGAATCTCATGCAAAGAAATTTTTATATGCAAGCAGCGAAACCCAAGCAAGTAGCGAAAACCCAAGCAGAGGTTCAGTATTAGGGATGAAACGATACCTCCTAGGTATCGAGTACTTGTACTCGATACCGGTATCGAATGAAAGCATCGATACCTACTTGGGTATCGGATGAAAAGTATCGAGTATGTACTTGTATCGAATCAAAATTTCTAAGTTCAAGAATCAAAATATAAACAAATATTTATTTTTCAAATTTTAATTTTTAATTAAGAAGAATCGAAAAATTCTGTTTTTTAAATATTTGATAAAAAAAGAAGTTTTTCTAGATGTTTTCCGCTTAAGCGGTTTCTTGATTTGCTGATTGTTGCACCCGCTTTTAAGAAAAAACAATTTTGTTAGCTTCGCCGCTGGAAGAGTGACCAGTTTTTCACCTAGACGTTAGACAAAAAACAATTTTGATATCTTCGCCGCTGGAAGAGTAACCAGTTTTTCACCTAGACGTCAGACAAAAAAACACTTTTCACGAGAAGCCATACACTTTAGTTCAAACGATACTTCCATTCGATCCAAGTACTTTCATTCGATACCTACTTGGTATCGTAACCAAAAGTATCGATTCCAAAAGTACTTGGTATCGAATGAAAAGTATCGAGTATGTACTTGAAGTTACTTGTATCGTTTCATCCCTATTCAGTATTCGTTTGACTGTTGATCAGGCAGGACTGCTGCACATTTCCTCCTCCTTTCATGCTACCTACTAAACAAAGTTTAAATTAGACTTTAGGGTGGGGTGTGGGTGCAGACATTATATGGAGCTCTTAGTTTACTTAGAAAAAAAAGGTTAAATAGAAATAAATCATCAAAAAAAGATTATTAGATGGGGAATCGTGTGTTTCTTTTTGTTTTTTTTTATAAGTATTAATATGTAAATGAAAAATATATTTATAAGGGGTTTTTGTGTGATAACACACTTGCAAGTCTGCAAAATTTTTCGCACCATCATATTAAACATTGGAGGTTTTGAATAAACAATAACAATTGGTTGGGCTACGAGTATCACCAGAATTGTATAGGCTGGACTTATAGCTAATTCACAACTGCCAGGCCGATCATCAGACTACTTTCAGTTTCGCTAGAGGTTTAATTGTTCAATTATAATTATAAAACTTCTTGCCCAGCTGGTACTGAACGTATACCAAGCTCGATCTTATAGCAATAGGTACTACGCGTTGCGCTACCGAGATCACGTGACCAGGTGCATTCCAGATTAGGTTTTTATTGTTTAACAAAAATAAATCATTAGAACGGATACTTATTTAAAGAAAAAATTTGTTTATAAATAAATTCTTCAAACATTGTTAAGAACACAAAAAAAAATTAAAAAATAATTTAAGAAAGACTGACTAGCTGCTTCTTTTTGCTAGTTAAAAATTACTAATAATTTAAGCCATGAAGTACCAGTATTTAACTATAAACTATGCTCTACGATCTCAAGACAACGAAAGTTTCTTCGATTTAAGCAACATATCATATAGAGTGGTCAGAAAATTGTCTAAATAAACTATTCTTCTGGAAAATATTCATCCAGTGCATTTATTGCTTCATCTAATGTTGAACCATCATTCATCGGCATCTGCGGTACTACAATTTTAGACGAATTGTGCATACTGAATCAAAACTTTTTTTATCGTCTATTTAAAAAAAAATATATAATATATAAATATATATATAAATTACACAGGTCGACAAAAAAATTATTTTTTTTTGTTTCTGTGTTGAAGTGGCGATTTTCTCAATCCTGGTATTGAATTCTATATAACTGCATCTTTTTTTTTTTTAAGTTTGTTTCTGCACCTATTACAATGATAAATAAATATTATGGGTTTTCAACCAACTCTAAGGTTTAAGTGTTCTCAGCAAGAGTAAAATAACTGTAGCGCTAAGAAATGATAACGGTTTTTGTAGAACACTTCTACAAGTATTTTTTACTATGACAAGGGGGGTCTATTTCCCCCCGTTTGGGCGGGAGGGGCAAATTCATTAAAAAAACTACTAAAAATGGAAAAAAAATATTAAAAAATAACGGTAATACCTACAATTAAGTATTATACTTTTTTTTAAAGATAATACTCTATTCTATTACCCAGTTTTTAAATCAAGCAAAATCTATGCATAGTTTTTGAAAAAACTAGTTTCAAACTCAAAATTTGATGAAAATTAATTTTTTTTTCGCAAAAAATCAATTCGGGTGCTTCCGCCGTCTTACCTTTTGAGTTTACCGGTATATAACCAATAACATTTTTGTAGAAGAGAGTTGGGGCAATAATTTTGTAGTACATTGTTTTTTGATGTTTTGAAATTTTTCATCATCTTTTGCATTTAAAAGAACAAAAATAAAATTGAAATTTTCTTTCAATCAACTTTTTTATATTGAAGGCGTGGCCCCACCCCCATGGGTTCTACACAGAATGTAGCCTCAAGTCTCATGGTAATTTTAAGCCCTTAACCTTGAGGATCGAACGAGTAAAATCAAAGTTATGATTTATTTAGTTAATTAATATCAATTTTTATCAGTTATCTCCCTTTAATCCATAATATCAAAATTCTAGCTATAAAAACAAACTTTTTCAGGTAAAATTTTTTATAATTAGTAAGTGATGTAGGAGCAACAAGAAAATCATATCAAGAACCCAGAAACAAAAATAGTGTTGACCTGTGTTATTTTTATTATATAAAAAAATGGTGTAAGCCCCAAACAGCTCTAAAAACAAATACATTTATATTTATAGAGAGTAGTAAAAAACTGATAAAAAATAGGAAGAACAAACATATTAACAAATTCAGAGTGTTTTGATAAAACGATTTTCATTGCTAGAACATTTGGAGAGAAAGAAAGAAAAAACGGAGGGGAACAGACCACCCGTTCCTCAAAAGTGTTTTTTCTTCTTTTGATCCCCTCTATAAATTTTAGTTTGATTTATCGCTTTGAATACATCCCGAATTTGTTAATATACAGTTAATTCCTACTATTTGTATTACTTTGTTATTGCTACTTTTTGAAAGCTGTATTTTGGAAACATTTTAGTCTACACAAATGATATTGTTATATATTAGCTTCATAATATGTAGTAAGTAAAATATGAAATAAAATAAGCATAAAATAACATTTTATGGAAATTGAAGAAAATTTAGTTATCTTAAGATTTTAGAACATTGTTTATATTCAAAAACAAACTAGTCCTTTGCATTCGGGTTTTATCAGCTAAACCGAAAGATTTCGACTTTTATGAACCTTGTGTTCTTGGATTTAGGGTTCGTTTAATAATTAAATTTTTGCTAAATAGAGCCTTATTAATCTCAAAATAACTACATTTTGGTTGATAGAACTTTAGAGAAAATGAAATTACCTCATAATGTAAACGCTTTTTTCGTAATTTGCGAAATTACCTCATTTCGGTTCTAATGAGAACGTAGTATTAAACATTTCTCAAAAACCTGTAAAAAAAATAAGAGATTAAAAAAAAAGCAAAAACGAGAGCTGAGCGGCAACTTTTCCGAAGTTAAAAAAATAAGAAGCACCCTCCGTCAATAATTTGTAATTATTTAAAATGTCTTAGTGTTAAATTATATGCTGTTATTTTTTATTTTAAAAAATTGCTGAATGTTCAAAAAACGATAAATACATAATTAAATCCAGCCACCCGTTTAGGCTGTAGCAGCAACACCCATTTTTCATCTTCCCCGTTTAAGCAATTTCAAATTAATCAAAATCTTGAGTTAGAATTTCTTACGAATGCAAGACATGTCATATACTTGCAAACACAAATTTGATGTATATTGAATTGTTTTCTTTATTTTCAGAACTACAAATAATGTCAAATTTCCACAAGAGACGATTCAAAACCTTCTTTATTTCTCACAACAAAAAAATTTCTACAACCGCGATCTTTCGTTTTACTATCCTGTTTTTCGTAAATCATTCTTTATCTACAATTTACATATGCTGCGACTGACTTTACCATTTGGAGCCTTATCGGACTTTTTACTCTCTCCTCCTATTACACATGAAAGCATACACCTCGAACAGGCAGAAACTTGCCTTAATATCATTATTTTAGTTTTAAATAAGAAGTGTTTCATTACCGAAGACCTGGAGCAGTTCGAGATAACAGATGCCGAGATTGCATTTATGAAAGTATTACCAGAAGATATGCTTGATCAATTGCATAATGAATTGAAATCAAGTGAAAATCTTTATTCAATGCTTAAAGAAGTCATTCAAACACCGAAGTTTTATCCGGAATGTGCAATGAAAGCATATGCAGCATTAAGTGAAGTGGAAATATTTGAATTTACCCTAACGCACTTAATCAGAGAAACTAGAAAACATCCAGGAGATATGAAAAATCCTTTCGCACTATGCGTTGAACGATTTGCCATACAAAAGGGTATTGAATTCAAAACTTCACTAATGTGCTTGGAGTATTTGATGCATATAACACAACCTTGGCATCCTGATTGTTTGAGGTTGGTAAAGGTATTATGAGTGGATTGCTTGTAAAATGTAATTTTTTATATTTTTTTTCAGAATAAAAGCATCGCATATCTTACCACACGTTGCTTTTCATTTTCCTACTGCACTTGAGAAGAAAAAATTAAAATTTGTTAAGGAATTTATTGGTCTAATGTTATGCATGCTCATGGATGAAGATTTTGAAGTAAGGGATAATACGACAAAGATAGTCTTAAGTTTGCCGAAGGAGGATCTTGGCTTAGGTAAGGTATACACTTATGATTGAACAATGTTACGCATTATTGCGAGATATTTTTTTAAACCCTGCTTTACTGTATCTTTTTGTTGATGTTTGTTTAACCCAAATTGGTTATTTTTTATTTCTGAATTCTTGAGGTTTATATTTTGCATCATCAAAAGGTTGAAAGAATAAACTTGCGAGTTATTGTGCTTTTATTATTATAAATGATACAAAATAAATTTACTATGCATGTTAAACGTGCAATCTATAAAATAAAATCTTTCTTTTTGATAATCCGTTTTATGGCCTTCGCTTGCTCATTTAAATAAAAAAATATAAAATAACCAATAAAACTTAATCGATTTGTTGAAGTACACTGAACAAAATGTATGGTAGGGTAGGTAGAAATATCGATCACAAGGCAACCTAGCATGTGATCCAATTGGCGCTGTAGTGTGCCGTTTTGATGCAATAACTCATTTGACCTAAGATTGACAGGGAAAGACTTATAGAGAAGCTTCACAGCGGAGTTTGCTAGCGCCATTTGGTCCCATTTAGAAAAAAGGTCAGATCTCTGATCTTCATTTCAGATAGCTCGTTAAGGTTGTTTAAGAACACCCTTCCAAAAGATTGCATTCTCATGTTTGCCGAAGCAGCACATTCGCAGAGGAAATGGATTACCATTTCTCTTTCGCAGTGGTCACCACAACGACGGCAAAACGTGTTGTGAGTAATGCCCAACTTCGCTGCATGTTCTCCTATAGGCCAACGTCCGGTACATCTAAAGACAAATACATTTATATTTATAGAGAATAGTAAAAAACTGATAAAAAATAGTAAGAAGAAACATATTAACAAATTCAGAGTGTCTTCGATAAAACGATTTTCATTGCTAGAACATTTAGATAGGGTAAAAAAAAAGAAAAAAACGGAGGGGAATAAACCACCCGTTCCTCAAGCGTTTTTTCTTCTTTTAATCTCCTCTATAAATTCTAGTTTGATTTATCGCTTTGAATACATCCCGAATTTGTTAATATACAGTTAATTCCTACTGCTTGTATTACTTTGTTATTGCTACTTTTTGAAAAGCTGTATTTTGGAAACATTTTAGTCTACACAAATGATATTGTTATATATTAGCTTCATAATATGTAGTAAGTAAAATATGAAATAAAATAAGCATAAAATAACATATGGAAATTGAAGAAAATTTAGTTATCTTAAGATTGTAGAACATTGTTTATATTCAAAAACAAACTAGTCCTTTGCATTCGGGTTTTATCAGCTAAACCGAAAGATTTCGACTTTTATGAACGTTGTGTTCTTGGATTTAGGGTTCGTTTAATAATTAAATTTTTGCTGAATAGAGCCTTGTTAATCTCAAAATAACTACAGCTTTTCGCAGTGGTCACCATAACCACGGCAAAACGTGTTGTGAGGAATGCCCAACTTCGCTGCTTGTTCTCCTATAGGCCAACGCCCGGTACATCCCACAACAACCTTGGCTATGTCTTGCCTCGGCCTGCATAGAAGATCGTTTGAACGGGTTTTATTATAGGTGGGCCATATCTTCCTAGACATAATGCAGTTGGTTAAATTGCTCCAACTTTGTGATAGATAGAAAAGATTTTTCCCTACATAGTACCAAGAATGTCAACCATTTCCGCAAGCAAGTGAGCTATGAAGGGCCGATCCTTGCCTGGCTAAATCATCAGCCTGTTAATTTCCCTCGATACACTATGGCCCGGAACCCAGATCATGGTAACAACGAGGTTAATGTTCAGGCTCGCAAGCTCATCGCGACATGCTGGACCAATTTAGACGATGATGTGGTCGAGTTAATGGCTTTGACAGCCGCCGGACTATCTGTAAAGATAGCCGTACTGCGGTTTTGGTGTGGGTTTTGTTTAAGTAGCTTACATGCCTCTCTTATTTTTAGCAATTGAGCTTAAAAAACCCTAGCTAAGTCAGGAAACCGAAAGGATTTAGCGAGATTTAAAGATTTAGAAAAAATCCCTGAACCAACACCACACTCCATTTTAGAGCCATCAGTAAAGATGGTTGTGTCGAGGCCTAACGTCACGATGTCATCTTCCCAATCCTTTCTGGATGGGAAAATAATCATAAAACCCTTACTCATCTCATGCTCAAAGTAGGAGTGCAGTAGTCAGTGTTGTATGTATGCAAGTTTGTATTTATATTAAAAGGTGTATAGATAGATAGATTCGATTTATTTTTTCATTCAAGTTAGTATGCATGTACAATTTACAGTATATTTTTTTTTTACAAAAATCGTTTAGGTGTATAATAGAAATATTTTATACACATTTTGTGTACGAAATCTGAAACATTATTCACTCTGCTCACTACAGAACTAATGAAATAAAGAAAACAAATTAATTATGTATTATTTATTTCTATTTACAGAAAATGTTTTATCAACAATGGCACAGCGGCTATTTTTGCAGCACACTGCTGACCTGCTCAAAGGAATGAGAGCTGACGATGATTATGTTATCGCCATATTTAAGGCCGTAGCCGAAACCCAAATGGAGGCTGCCAATATAGACACCAGTGATGGCACTCCAAGCTCTACCGGGAGCAGTACCTCTAGTGCAGATTTAGAAGTTTTCGATAAAAATGAAGCAAATGTCTTTGCTGAACCCCTAAGGGCAATTAAGGATAATATTGTGATATACAAAAGTACGTTTGGTAACAGACACAGAGTGATGCACGTTGTTAATACGTTTAAAATTTGTTAAGAGAATTTAATTCATCTTTAGATTTGTTCTTAGAAAATGAGCTACGTTCTTGGGACTATTTAGATTATGATGACTATATAATTGTATATTTTTTATATTATGTATGTGTATCTTATTTTAATATCGTAAGAAATTTATAAAATACAATGGTTTAACATACAAAATTATTTTAGTCAAGCAGTGTTTTTCGATGTATCCGTATGATAATTAAAAGTAGCTCATAAGATAAGTACATATATGTATGCTCGATTAAACTGAATGTATTGATTTATTTAAACTAAAAAATATCGCCAACATTATGGAGAAAGAAAATTAAAGGCTTATCTATCAACGAAAAATTTATGTTTTTTTTATTGGTAGAAATGTTACCGAAACAGTTTTCACTTTCTCAACATTCGGCAGTAGCGAGGTATTCCTCCGGTAGCGCTGTTATATACAAAGGTTTTCCAATTCGTATACCTCCGTAGAATCGATTATAACGATAGTCATTTTACTGACATTTTTGCCAAATTTTATATAAATATTTAAAAATAAAAAAAGATGTTTATTCAAAAGAAAACTGCACCAACGACGTGCTTAGTAGTTTATTTAATATCTATTCATTTTCTACACACATTCACATTTTATTTGTATTTTCTTTTTTAGTTTTAGTGCACTTGCTTACGGTATATTTTTTTTTTTTTTAATATCACATTTTAGCATTATCCGGAAATAACAAAAAAAAAGAAATCAGTGTGCTTCGTCCTCATAAAATGAAACCTTAATATATTAATAGAATAACTATTCCAAATGGATAAAAAAATAATTAAAAACAAAATCGAACAAAATTTAATCGAACTTCGACTTTCCTTCACAAGAACATGCATCACAGACACGAACATCCGAGGTCCATCCCCTTTCAGGTACGGGTCGACGTGTTACCGAACAATTTCCACAAACTGCTTGTCCACATGCCCGACAATGATGGCGCCAACAGTCGCCAACTTCCTTTGAAGTGCGCCTAGAATCGTTTTTGGTCGGAGTCATGGCATTTTGCAGTAGCTCTTCGGCAGTACCAAATTGAACTTTACAAATTGAACAGGCTGGTGATTCGGAATCAGGTACCCAATAAGAAGGGCGAGCAGTATCCTTTATAAGATCTGTGTATTTTAAAAATGAAAATAATTATCTCTTAGATTTAATAAACAAAGTTTGACTTGCCTTTAGGATACTCAAGTACAGAAGTGACACTACTAATTGTATTGTAGATTGTTTCACTATATTTTCTCACAAATATGTCTCCATCTTCATTGGGAGGCCCTGTATTATTAGTAGTATAACATAAATGATCTCTTGGTTTTTCTGAATAGTTTTTTTTTAATAAAAATAACTACAATGAGAACTTAATAATTCAAAAATGAATGTTTAAAAATACTTTACCTCGAACCGAATCTTGGTTTTTGTTGAGCTCTTGTCGGCATTCATTGCATACACGTACTGGATCATTCCAACCCCGTGATGGAACTGGTAATTTATGTTGACTGCATGCATTGCAGAAACCTTCACCACATCCACGGCAATGGTGTTTGCGAAGTCCAGTCTTTCCGAAATTTTTTCTACATTCATGACAATGCTAAAAACACAAAAGAAAAATATTTAATTTTGTGAAATCTTTTTATGAAAAATATAGATATGTAAGAAATTGGGCAATGATGCTAGGCATCTTAATGCTCTGTGGAGTCGAAAACAAAAAAGTAGAGCTAAATAATTTTTTTCGCGACTTGCATCTTTATGTTCACCTCAAAAGCGGAAAGTTTGGCAAACGGGATGTTGCACTATTCAAACCTCGAAGTTTGATTTTCCTAATATTACCACATCTTGAAGTTTCCAATCGTTCGCTTTCGGTCATAGTTTCGATTCGCTATTCAAGGGCCGCAAGACATTTAAATCAGCCGCGGCTTTATTTTAGTTTCAAAATGAAATAAGACCGTCTTGTTTTTTGGTTCGTACCTGGCATGGTTCGTACTTTTCTTGAATTTGTTAGCAGCTGAACATAATTTATCTTACTTTGAAACACACGATTTTAAACACGGAAGATGACAGACCGTCCCAAACGTTTAAAAAGTACTTAATAACTTGACACTACTTTGTCAGTTTAACAGTTTCATAGAATTTCAAGTATAAATTAATTTACATATATGCAACTTACTGTAATTTCTGCATTTGGTTTCCAATAGCTCGGTGCAACAGTATCAGCAAGCAAGTCACTTAAGACTTTTGTCGGTTTTGAGCCAATACTACTAATTGCCTCTGCTATGTATGAAACTCCATCAAGTACCATTTGAGCAGAGTGTACTGGTCCTTTAACCGGCACATTTCCTCCTTTCCAGACGTGAACAATTTCGGACCTGATATAAATATTCAAAATATTTATTTGAAGGAAATCACCCCAGTTCGTTCAATAATGAATTTGGTATGAAATCAAAGGTGATGTTGAGTGCATTATGTGTTTCAAATATTATATTTCTGAAATAGTTTGAGGGACTTTAGAGTTATTTGAGATTTGAAGTTGAATAAAAATTTCACTTTTCCGAAAAACTGTCATATCATGTATTTTTAGATAATAAAGAAAATGATTTTGGTTTCCAATCAAAAATAATTACTTTATCTTTTTAATATTATAAATAATAAATTATTATAAAACATACCATTCAAATATTCAATTTTGAATCAATTTTTTACTTGCCGAAATCTTAAAAATATCATCGATGACAAACAATTTTTTAGCATCAATTTTTATTTAATTAGATTAATATAAAAATTAGTGCTTGTCCTAAAAGACACGTCAACATTTTTTATCTTTTTTAAACTTTGTTATTTATTGCTATTTTTAATAAATTCAATAACGAAATATGGCATATGAATTATCACGCATCTTAATACAGAACTAGAAACCTTGAAATTTTTATAAAGAAAAAAATGAAGCTTTAGCTTTGCCACCTTTTTGTAAAAGGCAAAAACGTAAATAAATAAATTTAAAAAAATTATTTCAGTATTTTCACGATAGAAATTAATTTTCCTAAGTGGGTTATATCGGAAGTTTTAAGTTTTTTTTTCGAAAAATAAGTGTATTTCTCTTTTTGTGAATTATCCAACTTCAAGCTCAAATATCTCAAAAATTGGAAATATTTCACCCACATCATGTCCTTAACATCATCTTTTATTTGGTACGCACTGAATCAAGCTACTCGGAAAATGAGTCATCTGATTTTCTTTAATTGGTTCTTATTTATAATTTACATACCTAACAGCTATAGCTTCTGGTGGCTTATTGCCATACCAATACTGACGCTCTCTATAAATTTCACCACAGTTTGGACATTCAATAATTGATCCTTTCCATGCATATTTCGCGTAACCGAACAATGAATTTTCGTTTTGTCCCTGAGCACCCATGTTGACGATAACCTTGTTTATAGAAGCAAAAACAATGCATACATTAAAATACTTTTCAATGTTTTTTTTTGTTTTTCTCCTAATATTACCTCTCTTCCATTCTTGTAGCACTGTTGACACAATAGAACTTTATTCTCGAACTGATGTTGATAGTTGCATGGTGCTGTGTTTTGATGATTCTCGCCGTCAACAACATGGCCCATAGAACGTTGACAACGTCGGCTGCATGACTCACAATGAACTGTACACGTGAAATACTGTTCCGGAAAGGGATTGATTGCTTTTTCAACAATCTCTCCTGAGAATTTCAAATTAAGAGCTTTCATTGCTTTAAAAACTACACTTGGCTGTCGCGGCGATCGTACAGCAGTGTTTTCAATTTCCATTTGAATTGCTGCGATTATTTTTGAAAAATCAGTTGAACGATCATCGGGGGTTTTAATTCCAACATAACGCAGTGAGCTGAACGCATTTGTTTCAATATTTTGGCGAGCAAATCCTTGACGCAGTTTATCTTCAGCGCTTTCTTCAACAGCTTAAATGAAAACAAATCAAACACTTGTTGTTATTATTTTAATCTAAAAAGTATTGTTTTCCTACATTATGTTTTCGAAAAATAAATATAAAAAAAATTTAAATACTTTGTTTTTATTAAAATTTTAGGTAATGAACTGAAAATGATTATTTTGAAAAAGTTTTTTTTTCAAAAATTATTTATTGAAATCTTTTGAGATAAAAATATGCATAAAGAATAGACTAATAGCATTCAAATAAGTCATACAGTAGCATAACTGTTGTTTTTTTAAATCAATTTTCCATTTGAGGAAAAAATAACTCTTGCTTTCTTCTTTGGATTAAAAAGTCCTCTTTCCTGCAATTAAAGTGTCGGACTTATCCCGCAGACTAATAGACCTTGTCAAAAATAGATGAGAACGCTTCAGGGTGCTTCGAAAAGTTGATTTTTGGTACTTTCTGTAGGTAGGAGAAAACCTCAGTCAACTTAGCGTGTGAAATTGAAAAGATGATAACAGCATAGACTTAAAATTCATTGATCTGTCATAAAATATTAAAACTAAAATATTACTTGAATAACCAATAAAAAATAAAATATAAATAAATAATAATTAATTTGAAAATTTAAAAAAAAAAATTAATTTCATGCCGATATTTTTAAATTGAAAATGTATTTTAAAAAAATATTAATTCATACAAACTTGTGACAATTATTAAAGAATGAGATTTCGGTATCAAAAAAAAAGCTATAGCATTATTTTGTAAATGTTTCTATAACTTTGAATGTGTTTATGTTTCTTATGCAAAGCACAATTTAGATTGTTGAACGTAAAAAGTAGTCGTCGTTGTTTTTGAATTCAAAAATATCAAAAGGGTTAAACGAAACCACTTTTATCATGCATATTGTGGGGCGAATGGAAATAAGCATAGATTGATTTTTGAGATCGAGTATTTATTTCATTTTTCGATCTCTGTATTATTTTACGCAGCCAATCGAATTAAAGTTAGCGAACTCAGACCAGCTCAGGAAATTGTATAAAATACATTTAAAATATTTTTAAAAGAACAAGACTTTTATGCTCACAACTGTCTAACGGCTTTGTGTGTCTGGTCTCATGAAAAACAATAACTGCTGGTCCTAGTGCTTGGGCTGTTCCGGGAATGGCAAGTGACTGTAGAGCTTGTGCAAAATGGGAACAAAATGCCTTTGAAGCTGTTCCCAAAAAGTCAAACATATCACTGTGTAATCGTTCCGAACGTGTTCGATAAACAACAATATCTGATATGGCTAATATCTAAAAGAGAAAAAAAGTTAAACTACAACATCTTCTTAGTTTTGAGATAATTAAAACCTTAAGTAACATTCTCATTCTTCTGTTGCTTTTTGCTGTAGTACCTAAAAGCCCTTCGGTATCTAAACAAAGAACGCCAAGTTGATGCTGCATCGCGGCGTACACACCTATAGTGCAAGAGTTCTGTTCTGATGATGTCTTAAAGACTTCTGCTCCACAAAAAAATGCATTGTTCATTGTGTGGGATTTTCCATCGCCTGTGTTGCCAAAGATTGAAATAACTTTGATCTTGTCATTATCCGAACATCGGAGTTTCTTGCAAAATAATTCTGGAGTTGCAACTTGAAGATTTTCTTGTTCATCCATAAGGAGGAAAGACCGACGAGGATTATTGTCTGATGAATCATATGGATTTTCCGAGACGGTGTTAATAAATGGTATAGATCGAAAATCAGTGCCACTTACTAGATCTGGCCTTATGGCTTCCTCCTGCAAATAAAATAATATTTATATTAAATGAATAGTCTCTAGGATATGAAAAAAAATTGCTATAAAAAATTATTACAATAAAATATGCGTTAGGTAAAAACTTACAAATATCAAATGTAATGGCATTCTTATTTTTACAAAAAAATAATTTAATTTTAACAAATCTTGCAGTTGGAATGGAAGTGATTGATATAATTTTTTTTTGTTCTGTACTGAATGTTAGTATACAGGGAATTCCCATAGAATCTGCAAAAAATCTTTATTCGCAAGACCGGCTAAGCATTGAAAACCAACATCAAGCTTCTATTGATCGTCAAAATTTTTTTTGCAAATATCTATCTAATCATAATTATATCGAAAATCGTACTTAGTTTGTATGCGTCTGTTTAAATTTTTAAAAACAGCATTTTTTTAAAAAGATTTAACTCTTTGGCGCCTAGCAGCACATATCTTAATCAAACCAATTTAATGTGAACATTTCTTAATAATTCAATCAAAGCAAACTTATTTTTTTTATCAAACTTGGAACAGGCTGCAGCTTTTAGATAACTTATTTGAAAAGCTCAAGCTAAAACTAACTAATAATTATAAGAATAAAAAATACTGTTAATAATATTTTTTCTATTATAAAAAAATGAAATGTGTTATTCTAGAAAGGCATTTGGAAGCTGTCGGGAGTCTGGTGTCGACATATTGCTTTCCAAAACAGCTCTCAAGAACTTGATTGCCTGGCAGCCCTTAGATGACAGGATCCTTAGAGCCGTAACAACAATAAAGAACGCTTTGTTTATTTGATGCAATGCCAACCGCCCAGTTATAGGAAGAACCATGTTTAAACAGACAAGAATTCAGCGGGGTTTCGACGGACAGACACAGAAAAGCAAATTCCAACCAAATTTATCATTTTGCGATCAGTCGTCAATGCCCATGTTTAATACCGATAGACTAAACATACGGCAGCCCACCGAAAACTAGGAGATAACTTTTCATAGGCATTGACAGTAGCACGGAACCCACCACCATCAAAAACCATTAGAGTGCTGTGTAAAATGTTTTCATATCCGGTGCTAAAATTATACTCTCTTTGAGAGAGCTTGAGAAACGTAGATATTGAAATAAGACTGCTTTTAAATATTAAGTTTCCATAATCTGTTAAAATGAAGCAACGTTGGTCTTTATATCTTTGTTTTCACCTCTCATTCGGCATACTAAAGAAAAAATAACTTGCCTCATATTACTCAGATTATAGAAAGCTATAGGTAAAAATAGTATATTCTAGGAGAACCAATTGCTTGCTTGACGATTTTGTTTTTTTCTTTAGGAAATATTGTGTATGGCGTGTTTTTCCTTTATTTACTTTATGTGATCTTTTGTTTTGATCTTTTTTCGGTTTTTAGCGATCTTTTGCAGTATTTGTATTTTTTGTGCTTTAAAGATTTTACCTATATTATATTTTTAAGATAAATGAAACAATATTCTATGAATAGCCCAACCAATTTTTTTAGCACCCTATCTTTCTTTCTATCAAAAGTGACAGATGGTAATCTATGAAATATTTCTAGCGGAGATCCTGGGTTATTGTCCATCTGCGTCAATTAATGAATAATAAGGGTATACATGAGCCCCACGAACTAACTCCCAAAAGAACTTATTCTCAATGAGTTACTAGGAGTTACCCAGTAAAATAGGGATTTGGTTTAATATGAACTACGATCCTTTTTTTAAGTATTAATTCCCAATACAAAATGAACATTATGTACTGCTGTTGGACTATTATAATAAAGTATATATAGTAACAACACCCCGCGGCGGCGCGCCAGCTGCTTTATACTTAAAATCTTAAACGCAGTGTTTATGGAATACATAAGTTTAGGACAGTATGTATTCTAGGTATGTATGTATATAGAGCATATGTTAAGCATATTCTTTATTGAGGTATTTTGTTCATTTCGAAGTATGAACTTTTCACTATTGTTGTAGCTTAAAAAATAACAAAGACAACCAGCTGAAAGTGTTTTGAGTAAATTTGACTCAATGCTTAAAGACATATTGTAGTTACACATCACAATAAATCCTAAAGCGTTTCTTATTTCTTACTCAATAATGCTCCTCAATAACAAACAATTAAATTACTGATACATATATCAAGGAGCAATAAACATGCTGTAATCTTTTGTTTGTTGTTAATATGTATTAAACAAAAGCAATTTAGAAAAATTAACGTTTTTATGTTTTCTTTAAACTTTCCAAAAATTTAATCCTACCTCTGATATTGGAATGAGAAAAGCCATTGCAAGCAGAGTTTTTTTGACGTATATATGAAAATATTTTTATTTTCATTCACGATCAATTTTCTCTTTGTTTGGTTGTGCAGCAAGTTTTTGTTTTATTCCGTTCATTGCCATATTTTTGATGTAAACGCCATAGAGACTGTTTCAGTAGAGTTACTTAAATTAAAAGATCTGTCAAATGGATAAAATAAATAAATCGCACGCTAAACCTTAGTATAAATCACAACACACCTTTGATTTGCTATGAAGATAAACTAAAACTTGTATGGGTGTAGAGTTCTACAGCAAGATTTTTTCGTTAAACACAAAATGCAACAACGATCTGTTTTTAATGATCATATGGTGAGCTTTTTTAGAAGCAGAAATAAACGTTTATTGGAAGTTATTTATATGAGTGCATTTCTTTTAAATTTATTTAGTGATGAAGATGAAAACGGTGGATTTTATGGCTGAGTCAAACTGCCAGATTGCTGAAGAGCGAGTTTTGTTTTAAGAAATAATAACTGTCAAGTGCAAAAGTAAAGGAGAATTCTTCTCTTTGTTTACTTTGCTTTATTTCAGAAATTGCAAAAAGATTTTATCTACAATACATCAGCAAAATACATGTACATACAATTGAATTTTTACAATAAAACTGATTTTTTTTTATTAACAATGAGTTAGTTCTTGGATTTATACTCACTTACTAAGAAGCTCACTGAAGTGGCTGGAGGAAAGGGAGGGAATACAAGGAAATTATATGATGGGTCCATAATACCAGTTTCTATGTTTTTGTTTATTTTTTAAATTGATTTCGGATGTGAAGTACCCTCCTACAAATCGCTCAATCATTTATGTGTTCTTTTTACCACTTGACTTGACGGAAAGCTAATTTTCGTTGCTTAGGATATAAGTTTCCGTTTATTAAATTTCTACTTTACAGCTTCAATCAACTACAATTTTTGGTGTTATTTTAGTTTTGGATTAACTGTTTTTAATGCATATTTAATAATAACCTTAAGCTGCACTTCCACTTTCGTTTTTATGCTCGCTGTACGTTGACCATTGTATGCCGTTCAACGAATAAAAAACGAAACAAAAAACAAAAATAAAAATTAATTTATTCACAAAATTATAGTAATCAAAAATATTTTAAGATTCAGAAATGTGCATGCTAAATACTAAGAGAATTTTTTATTTTTATATAAATTGTATTTATTTTGTTCAGCAACCATTATTTTCTTGCGATTGTAGGTACTATTGGGGAAGTTTTGGATTTGTAACAAAAATTGAAATCGAGTTATTAATCAGACCTTACATTAAGGTGGCAGTGAACGCGAAAAAAGAAGCATCTCAAATATGTCTGTCTGCATTGTCTCTTTAGCTCAATGAAGCCATTTTCTTAAAACTTATAAATTAAGGTTTTTAGTTTACTCCGTAGAGGCAAAAAAGACATTTCTTTTTCCTGTATTATACCTGTCATATAAAATAGTTGCAACGCAGTTTATTCATTTCGAAAACGGTTCTAATTTTTTTATGTTTCTCTGTTAAGGGACTTTGTATACATACATTTACTGTACTATTTGGTCAAACAAATATTAAAAAAAATCATTATTAACAGGACAGTGACTCGGTCAGTGTTTATTTACTAAAACTAAACGAATGGTCAAATTTGAACCACGGACCACTAGTCTAAATATATTACATATTTTTATACATTTTTAAATTGCCCCTCCCAACTAAACGAATGCTTCTTTTTAACTGTTTTACAAAAATCTGTCGCCTGACTTATCATACTCTTGTAATTTTTTTATTGCAGTTTTCTACTCAGAAAACAAACAAGTTTAAGCGACACCATCGGATCATTTTAATTGCGTTTTTATTTTGTTGATAGAAATGAATAATTAAAAAATGCTTATCAATAAGGTGCCTTGGAATTAAAAAAAAGTATCAATAACTTGCGTTTTCTTCTTTTTGTTGAGAAAACAATATTTTTGCCTTTGCCAACAAAAACAACCCACAATTTCTTTCAATTTTAAAATAAACAAACAAAATAAGGAAAAGTTATTTAAGGACAATGATAAATTTGTTTGTTTTATATTAAAATTTGTTTTCCAGTTGTAAAGTACATTAACATACATAGATTAATGTACATTATGTAGGTAGGTACATGATGCAAATACTTAAGTTGTTTTCCAACAAAATGCAAATCTGTGCAAGGCGGAAAAACGATCACAATTGAATATAGAACACATAAAAACAATAAAAAAATTAAAAACACAGTCAGATTTGGATAATCGAGCGCGGACAGTCACAAACTGCAGGAGGTAAAGAAAAAATAAAAATATAAACTTACCTTAATGAAAGTCAGAGACTCCATTGGTTCCATTATTGAAGGATTTTTGTTCTCAATGTTCGTATCAATTTTTAACATGGCTTTTTCAATTGTTTTTTTTTTAATGACTAAAATTTCAAATTAAAAGAAGCAGACAATCTATTTCAATTTATTGAAAATATCGTCAGTTGCATGAATCAAAATTACAGAAGATAAAAAAGTTAACTTGGCAGTCTTTGGTTATTGGCACACCCTTCTAATCGAACAAATAATCAGGCTCGTTTCTATTTTTCACTGCGAAATAAATTTGTTTTTTTCATTTGCGACCGCAAGGTAAGGTATTAACAAAAGTTTAAACGAGGTTTGTGCACTTTTTTATTATTATGATAAAGATAACACAACACTTGAATTGAAAACGAATGCAAAATGAAAAATATCGTAAATTACTCAGCTTGAAATTGCAGTGAGAACGAAGAAATTTTCGTTGACAAATGACAGCAGTCCAAAACTCCAAAGAGACAGAGAAAAAGATGGATTGTCAAACTATTGTGAACAGTTGCGACAAAAAGTTTCGTTATAGAATTCTGTATGATTAGTCATGGACTTATGGTGGTCCTATATTAGCATCTACATTTTCTGCATCAGAAAGTTAACCGTCGTATTAAGGGCCAGTATGTTCACAGTGAATTGCCTTCAATCCACGATTATTCAGAGGCATACATTCCTGAATTTTGTATGTAAATTGAAACCGATAGCATTGTATATGCATTTGCATAGTAGTACTATTATGGAACATGATTTTTTGCTTTTGGGTCAGCTCTCTGGGTGGTGTGGCAGTCAAGAAATATACGACTGGAGAGTTCCGAAAGCAAGAATATACAATAACAGTCGTATTTATAAACGCCACATAGAGGCTGTGTAAAGTTACAATGGCTCTAAACGTCAAAAAGTTATTTATCAAAGTTATGTAACCGAGGTATTTTAAACTAAACGTTCAGAGGTGTTTTAGTGAATTCTATTAGATACGGCTGATATAATATATATTTTTCAGATTACTAGATTTGAAAATTATAAAAACAAGAGTTACGTCTGAGCCTCCACCTGTACCCCGAATCACGTTACCCCGGACACTCCCCTTTGCCTAACGGCTTTGCTTTAACGGTTTCCCTCGCCATTTTTGCATACACTGCAAAACATGCCCAAAACGGATACACCCCTTTTTCTCTCTACACAACACGTACGCATTCCATTACAATTAAACTCAATGAAATCGTGGGAAAGCTCATTTTGCATATTTTGCAAGATCAGCATTAAATATATTAACATAGCTTTGATAGTAAAGTAAAGAATTAGTTTTAAGTCAGTCATAATTCTCCTCTTGACTCTAGGAGTGCAGCCTCGCTAAGGACAGCGGCTTCTTTTGTCAAATAATAATAAATAAAATAATTAAGTACCTACATAATATATAACAAAGAAATTAAATAAATAAAGAAAAAAAAATTCAAGCTAACACCCAGGTTAGAAACAGCTGCTGTTCATAAAAAAATTTGCAGCTCTGTTTAGTAAAAAACGGAATTCTACTACAATTTTAGTACTTTTGCCTGTCAATCACTCCAATCCATTTTTTTAAAAGATAGAAAAAAAAAACAACTTAGTCAAAGAGCCAGCAGTTTTCAAAGTTTGAGCTCCAGTTTATCTTTTGGATCCTGGTCTAATTGTCTATGAATAAAATAAACTACAGGCATTGTATATCAATTTGCATAGTACTATCATCATCACGTTCCACAAAGCTTTGTTGTGTGGTCGTTTGAGGGCGCACTTGATTTTACACAGAAACAGCAACCAAAAAATTAGTAAGATGTGTGATCGCTTGGGGCCGACGTGGTGGAACGTGCTGATGATAGTACTATGCAAATTGATATACAATGCTACAGGTTAGCTTAGAACATAGAGAAATTACATTAATTTCTCTATGGCTATGGAGAAAAAGAAACAACTTGTCAGATGATTATGAATATGCCCATTGTATATAAATTTGCATAGTACTCTCATGAACACGTTCCACACGTCGGCCACCTAGCGATCACACCCCCTACTAATTTTCTGGTTGCTGTTTCTGTGTATATACAAGTGCGCCCTAAGACGACCACACCCCACAACACAAAAACCATCGTGATGATAGTACTATAAGTTTTATATACAATGAATATGCCCCATACTGACTAGATTATCTGACAAACGTCAAAATAAAGGGGAGTTTATATGGTCCAACAACCATTTGTACAACATTGGTGTTCGGACTCACGTCAGTTTGTAGGCAAGAAAAGTACGGGGTGAGAGGTCTTGTGAAACATGAAGATAACATAAAAACTGCACGACTGCCATATTTGTCAATTTGTATCGAAGAACACATTTCACTACTCCTTGTAGTAGGCCCTTTGTATATGAAAACTATAGTACTATCATGGTGGAAGTCGAGTGGGGCGACATCTAATTTACCTATGCGACCCTTACTCTTTTTTTTTGCGGAGAGCTTATGGAGGTTTTAAATGATATTTATTGATATTTTTTGGATGCAATAATCCAAAAAATAGTCTACTTTTGCCCCTACCACCAATTTTCGAAGCTTAAATACTCACCAAATCGAATTTTACACCTCACATTTTGCAGCGCCACCACCAGGATCCGGGCAACCCTAAAAAAAACTCCCCATGATAGTACTATGGTTTTCATATACAAAGGTAGGCCGCCCTTCAAGTACTAAAATTTAGAACCAACATAAACATTTCAAATTTTCAATATGGCAGTACCATAATTAATTTATTAGTCATCTGTGAGCTGTCTGTCAACAATTGTTACTGCGGTGTGACGGTGTCGAAAGTTATTTAAAAAAAAACTCATCTCAGGTATAAAATATTGTTTTAAAGGACAAGAAAAATCATTTGAAATCTTTACATATGTAATAATTGTTAAATAACTTATTCCGTTCAATACCACCTAAACTAAAAATTCTTTCATCGCGAAAAAATCTTCATAGAATTCCTCTCGCGCATCGGGCTACATAAAAAAGCACGGAAAAAAGTATTGTACACAAAATATAAAAAAAAACTCGCTTGGTCAAGCTTAACTTGTGTGAAGAAAACTTTAATCAAAATTAACTCAATTAGGTGGAAACAAACCCTGATGCCAGGATTTCATCTCAATGAAATGGGTGAAATGGTTTTGGACGCAGTTGACGACATCGGAGTCGTTGATGTTTATGATTTAGCATCCGATATTGGCAAAGAATATGAAAAAATTATCGATCAATTTGGTTCTGAAGCTGTCACAGGGTTGATGCCGAAAATAATTAATACACTCGAACTGTTAGAGGCTTTGGCCACAAAAAATGAACGAGAAAACGCCGCTATTCAAGAGTTGACTGACAAAATATCACAGTTAGAAAGTGAAAAAAACGAGAAAGCCGAATTCCGTAAGAGATTTGATAAGGTAATTAAAAAAAATTTTAACTTGGGTCATTGTGTAGTTTTTCATTTGTTTTTTTTTTGTCTCATTTTCAAGGAATTGGAAGTCATTGAAGAACAATGGCGTGGAGAAACCAATGAGCTGGTTGAATTGGTTAGTAGTCTTCAGGAAGAAAATAAGCGCTTAGTAAAACAGACCCAAGATCTGCAGTCGGCGTCTGCACAATCATCTGGACTGGGAGCCAGCTTAACCGAAAGTTTCATGTCGGTTACTAACAATGAGCTAACAACGACTTTATCTGACACGCAAGTACTGCAGCGCCTTAAGGAGCAGATATACAAGCAGCGTGATGAGCTAAAGAAGAGGGATCGAGAACTGCAGGAAAAATATTTGGACATTGAAAATGTAAGTAAACTACTTTGCAAATTCACTAATTGCAGTTTTTGTCTCTTTATAAAAAAAAAAAAAACAAAATTATTAATAATACAGATATGGAAAAAATATTTTGTGGGATGTAGAATCTAATCTAGGGAGTTCTGCGAGTATACTCTGAATCGCATTTCTAATCTGCAAGATGCAAATAAAAAATGTTTAAGCAAAAAAAAAAAAAAAATTAGAAACTTATCCTACTCCAAAGTTTTCCATAGTTAACAAAAACAGAAATTTGCTAACTTTTGTTTACATAAACAGTGTGATTTGCATAAATTGTGTTTGTCATAAATTGTCGGATGGACCAAGGCAATTTAAAGTCAAACGTTAAAACCAGATGGTCTCAGAATGTAAACTTTTAAAGATATAAGCAAATATTTATTAAAACTTCGTTAAAAAATAACAAAAACTGAAGTGTAGCCACTACTGGTGTCTGAAATGATTTCATCGATCTTATCAATTGAATTTTTTATTTTTATTACGAAGCTGTTTTATATATGTCTTTGCTTATATTTCATATAGGTATACAAAAACAGTGGTAAAAAAAATAGCAGTGAATTTAAAATAAACGGAATGTATTTGTTTAATTATTTTTTTTTGTTTTTTTTTTAATATAATTTTTTTTAATATAATTTTTTTTAATATAATTTTTCTTCCTCAATAATAGTTCAATTACTAATCAAAAAAAGGTATTAAATTGCAAAAAGAAGAATGTCTCCTGATCCAAAAGTTAGTTTTGGAAAGTTTTGAGCTTAGGGAAGAGTCATCATCTTGAAAAGAGATTTGAATCCCATTTAAACGAAACCACCCTTTTGTTTTTAGGATTTTATTACAATTATACATATAAATCATCTGCTGAAAATACAATAATTCAAGTCAGATCATTGACAGCAAAGATGTATTTTCTCATTTATCTTATTTTTTGTCTTCTTTCTTTACACTAGAGTTTAAGAGTCTTTACTAAGAGTCAAAAATAATTCTTTTATCATGAACGTCATCCCGATGAATATCAAGATCATAATTTTTTTGTGAACAACAACAAAAACTTGTTTTTTACGAATTAATTTGTGTTTATTCGTTTATATTTTATAAACGATACGTACTACGAAATGTAGTCTATCGAAATTGAGTATTATGAAAAATGGAGGCGGAACAAAATAGCATACTTACCTAAAGGCGCTCATAAAAATGCAGTGACTCCAAGTGACTCCAAAATAAGCAAATAACACATCTGGACATGTGACGTCAGTGGTCATAAGCGGTGGAGTTCGTAGTGCACACGAATTAATACAAATTATTCGTAAAAAACACTTAGTGGTAGCACCTTTAAGTTGTTGTTGTTGTTCACAAAAAATTCAGTGATAATTGACGGAATAAAGAATGGTCAAGTTCTAATAAAACTGAGATTTTTTTATGAATAGTACACTATAAATAATAATAATGATCAAGATCTGTATTATTGTGATTCATATAAAAATCGATTTGCGATTTTCTATATGAATCCAATCTGATGCCCGAAATAATATAGTTCTATTTATTTTTAGTATATTAAACTTCTAAATAAAAAAATCCGCATGTCATGAACTTTTACCCATTACATTATATTGACTTTGTATACCAGCGCTGAAATTTTATATTGGTTAAATCCAATTCAGCAATAAAGAACAATTTTGGAAATATTGGTGCAATCTTTGGATATTAAATCCCACGAAGTTTCTTGCAAACTTCATCCATTTCTCTTTATGTTTTTTTTTTTTGTGAGAAGAAATTCCTTACTACCAAATTAGCTCCTAGGAATCCTCGTCTAGCAGTCATGTCACTCAGAGGCAGGTTTAGCTAATTTAGCTCGATTGCCAATTTTTGGTTGGTTTTCCAAATATTTTTCGTGCTCCATTAAAAATATGTCAAATGCTATCAACGATGAGTTTATAATGTACGTTCTGATTTTTAGTTAAACATCCAAATGGATCGACTTAAGAACTCCGGCCGTGAGACACGTCGTCGTCATAAACAACTACAACTTCAAGTAAAAACTCTTTGTGAAGAACGTGCAGATTTCTTAGCTCAATTACAAGATCAACACCGTGACATAATGCAATTACGCAAACGCTTGGGAATCGCTGAAAAAGAAAATGAAGATTTGGTCAAATCGCAAGACGACAATGACCCAAACCGACCACGTTACACAACATCAGAGCTCAAAGAAATAATGAACGAACGTGATGACTTACTCACAACAATTGATAATCTAAATGAAGAATTGAAATCTTTGAAACCAGATGAAAGTATAAGAGAACCTGAGGATGAAGAGAAGAAAGAGGAACAATGTGAACCGTAAGAGAAGACAAAAATATTTTGAGATGTTTTATGTTATTAAACTTAATTTTTTTTTTTTAATTTAAGACCGCTAGGATATGATGCTCCTGTACAAGGACCACTTCCGTATGAACCAGATGACGCACCATGGAAAAAATCATCCGAATCTGGAATAAGAAAATTGTAAGTTTATTTAAATAAGAAAAAAAATACAAATTAAGCAACACAAAATGATTTTACAGTTTCAGAAAGCTATTTTATGAACCTGATGGTATGAACCCAAAACGTTCCTTAGCTACGCTCTCTAAAATGGCACTATCAGCTACACCCAATAATAATGCGCGCTTGTAAACTTACCCAGGTGACTATGTTTAGATACAAACTCAATTAAAGAAAGTGAACCAATAAGATGGTTTTGCGCAGTAAATTACAGTAGGATTTGATAGATCCATTCTTCCCTAATACCTAAATTATATTAAATTCTACCATTATAGTATTACATTATTTATTTTAAAAACCGAAGAACCAAACAAAGCACTTATTTCTATATATTATATTTTATTTGTTCTATATTAACGTCTATACATAAATTTAATGTTAAACTAGAAGAAAATTGATTAAATATAAAAAAATTACAAAAAAAAACAAGAACACACATACACACTTTAACTTATCGTATTGTATTAACATCTAGTCTGAGAGTGTTTTAAGCTCAAATTTTTTGATAGAAATTTCTTAGAATGAACAAAATAAAATAGAATTAAAACAATAGAAAAAGAAAGAATTTTAGGTCGTTAACAGTTTTTTGAAAAGAAAAAAAAAAACACATTTTCAACACATTAGTAAGTAGTTACTGGACGAAATGGAATGGAAATAATAATTTTTATTTTTTTTAAATTATTTTATCTTTTTACTTTAAAGTGTTGGTAACTGAATAAAGTGTTGGTACTATCTTATTTATTTTTTATATATATGTATGTACATATGTATATAATTACATAAACGTATTTTTCATATTGAAATCATTTGATGGCAATAGTATCTTAAATTATGATTTATCAAATTTGTATGTGCTTATTACTATTACTTTAAATTATAGTGTGTTTTTTTGTTGATAAATTCGATTATCTTATTGTTCTTAACTTTTCTGAAACTGATTTTGCAGGTTTTTTTTTTAATATATCTAATAATGGACCAAAATTAAGCTTTGCACGTTGCGTCAGTTTGATCATGTTTTTGAAATCGTCAAAATTAATTAGGAAAGAAAAATAAAAGAAACAAAAAATAGCACTCAAAACCTTTCCTTTATAAAATATGCCTTTATTGTACCTCTTCATCATTACATTAGTTCCTTCAAAGACCTTTTTTATGTATTTCTATATTCCTACATGGCACAGATAGCAAATATTAATCTCTTGAGGCAAAGTGGATACTTAGAATGTGGCGTCTATGATGTCACCTTTTTTTGTACTCAATTAAAATATACCATTTGGATTTTCCGGGAGAAAAAGATTGATTCCCAACTTCATCGGGGATGTCCCCGTTTTATTTAATACCACTGCATGGGCTTCTTCTAGGTTACAGTTTAATAATTATGAGCCCATCAATAGAATTTTTATTTACAAACACGAAAACTAGATGGTTTTTGTAATTTTCTAAAGTGGTATATCTCAAAAACAGAGTTGATAGAAGGCTGACTTCGGATTAGAGGAGATCAAACCAAAAACCTTCCCTAATAAATAGGTATGTGTACAAATTACCTATTTTTCTCGTAAATGAGTGTGTTACAACAATAAAGTAACGTTTTTATTTGTAGGAATTTAAATTTATAAACAATCATCGCCATATCCCAGCCAGTCCCATATCATCAGCGTATTCATTATTTTGTATGCTGAGTATAGTTTACAAACAATGTGCACTAAAATTCCTGCACAGCACATTCCAGCAATGTATAATGTGATTTTTTTTGGGTACCATGTTGCAGACTATGCAACTTTGGTATCTAATTTGAGTTTATATGTATTTGAATTTGTATCTGCTAGTAAAGATAGCGATAACAAATTCTTCGTAACATGATCAATAATTTAATTTAGGTGACCTGACGATTAAATGAGTGTAGCAATATGATTCATATTGTTTACAAAGTGTATTATGTTTAAAAGAAAAGAAATATGCGACCATTAAATGAATGATTAAATAAATGAAAGTATGTCCAATAGTAGATATTAAATATTTTTTAAAAGTTCTAGGTGGGAGGCACCCACATACTTACATATATTAGATTTAACAGAGTGTTTTTTACGTTCACAGTTTTAAATAAGATATTCTATTGTTTTTTCCAAAAATCCAAATGGTCATCATCCCCTAAAATTTCAGACTTCTATAAACACCGTTTAAACAGATAAAAATCAATCACCTCAAACAGTTCAAATCAGCATGCTCTTATGGCCAAATTATTTTTAGTCTAGATTTCCTGAGCTTATTAATATGTACCTAGAGATATCAAATATTATTATGCCGATTCCCCTATTCACAGTACTGCATTCGTTGAGAATGGGAAAGTAGTGTTCTCTTATCTTTTCCCTGCGAATTCTGAATAGTTATTGATATTTTTCGTTATATTGACGGAATGGTCGCGAGCACGGTGGATTTTTTTTATCTATGTATGACGTATAGTTTTGTATCTATGCATGACGTTTGAAAAATATAAATTTAAAATTATTATTTCCATTTCATTTCGTATAAAATAAAAAAAAATATGCCAACAGTTCGGAATAATAAGAAAAAAAGAGGTTGTAAAAAATGTTAAATAAATACAGAAGGAAGCCTTTTCAAATCAATATTTAGAATCTAATGATTTTGTAGTGCTTTTGTTTTTTGATCATAGCAAAGGGCTTCCAAAATTTTGTCTAGAGTTTTTCTTCTTGAAATAAAGATTGATATACATTTTTGAAATAATATAATAGGTTAAACTTAAAGTTTTTTCCAGTTACAAGAATTTAAATAAAAAAAGCAAATCAGAAAAAACTAACTGTCAATTTATATGAATTTATTTTGAAAAAAAAAAACAAACAAAATACAAAATCACATAATATCTAGTTCATAATTCCATAACAAAGAAACAAAAATTACAGAAGACATATCGGCTAGAATATATTTTTAAATGAAAAAAAAAAAAAATAATAAAATTTTTCGTGAATTTGATATTCTTTTTTTTAATACTTTACTATTGTGATCTGTATGAAAAAATAAAATAGCATTCCAACTCAAATATTATATTAATTATTATTTTAATGGTGCCAAAGAAATATATACATTATTTATATAACCTATTTTTGCTTATTTTTAATTTGCTATATTATTACTGAAAAATAAATTTATAAGATTTTTTTCTACTAGTAGGTACATAAAACATGGTGACTAAGATTTTCTATATTTTAAGTGATAATTTTAAGTCAATAATAGTTATATATAAAAATTAACTCGCAAATTTGGAGGTTTTAAATACTAATTTCGATTAAGCGAGGTTTATCTAAATCACTTTCATCATAATTTTAGCTTTAAGGATTGTCCAGACCAATGCGTCTTAATGCAAATTTCACGACAAAATGGCGAATATATTTGAGCTATCGTGAATATAGTTTCCCACGGCATCTTCTAAAATTGGCCAACATAAAAAAATTCTAACAATTTCCACTGTTCTTTGTGGGCTTGAAGTGATCGATCATTTTAATCACCTCAGCTTAGTTGCAATGGAATATTAAATTTCCAAGCTAATAAATTCCGAGAGAAACTGTGACCACACTACACGTTCCCAATTTCCGTTCATTCTATTATAGTTCCGGGGTCATTATAGAGTAAATTTCTTACTGAAAGCCTTGAATCTTGAACGCTGCAGTATAAAGTCCAAATCAAAAGCAATACTTTTGCGAGAAGCTACGAGCCCGCTGCTTGCTTTTAAGCTCCCTTTTTTTTCTAATGGATTACTCTTTGTTTCATTTTGGGAAAAATCACAATCCAGTCCATCTTAAGCGCTTCCAGTCTCTGACACTAAGATTCATTTAAAATTTTCAATATTATCGAGATCTGGATCATGAGTCCCTTACTTAAGGTCCTCCATGAAAACGTATTCAATTGTTGGTTCGAAATAAGAAAATCGAATGCCTGTCAGTTGGGTGCTGTCGTTTATGGCCATTTAATTTCTCGGCGAACGATTCGTTGTTTGTTGAGATTTCATTCACAATGTTTTGGATTGTTTACGGTTTGTGTCATACCTATTTAAAAATGTCTTCAAAATTTCAAAACTTTCACAAATAAATTTAAAACTACAAAATAATGGAAGTGCATTTTTATAACCACCTTAAGAAAAAAAATTTAAAAATACATACTATTATCTACATAGTTTTGTCACCCTATAAGTGTTTATAAATGTAACATCATACTTTGCGATGTACGTAATACTAACGGGTCCTCCAAATTCCTTTTTTTTTTCTGAAAATGCTATAAAAAAAAAACTACTGAATATTTTCACAAACTCCTTTTTTTATTTGAAAGTACAATCCTTCCGGTTAATAATGGAAAATAATTTCATTCAAATGGCTACCTCGGCTGGCCATGCAGTAGCCTACACAATCGGTCCAATTTTTAAGCACATTATCGATTGTGTGCAGCTGTATTTCACCAATGGTTTCACGAATATTGTCCTTTAAGGCGTCAATTGTCTCTGGCTTGTCGGCGTAACACTTATCTTTTACAGCACCCCACAAATAATAGTCCAATGGTGACAAATCGCAGCTCCGAGGCGGCTAAACGACATCAGCTCTGCGGCTGATAATGCGATCTTCAAAAACAGGGCGCAAAACATCGAGTGCAGCTTCGGCTGTGTGGCCGTCCTGTTGCCAATATCCTCCTCTTCAATTTTTGTGAACAAAAATTCGTTCAACATGGCTCATTTTCGAAGAAAAATGACCCAATTATGCCTCTGGACCAAAATCCGCACCAAACAGTGACTCGTTTTGGGTGTATCGGCTTTTCAATGTATGCGTGCGGGTTTTCTGTGTCCCAAATGCGACAATTTTGCTTGTTTACATACCCGCAAAGATCAAAATGAGCTTCATCTGAAAAGATGATTTTTTTTGGCAAAATCGGCATCTTCTCTAAGTCGATCGCAGGTCCACTTAGCGAAGCGAAAACGCGTTGAATGGTCAGTTGTTCAAGCATATACACAACCATATTCGTTCAGCGGAAGTATAAAACTAATTATCTGTCAAATCAGACAAGAGCTAAGTTTTACCATTCACGAAATAAGCACCAGTTGAAAAAAAAACCGTTAGATGGCGGATTCTTTAGTTATCATCGTATTTTAACATTCTCGATATCAATTTTTTTTTCTTTTATTATTCAATTTATAGTACTGTTTTTTGCTTGCTTATTATTATTCGAACTTAAATATTTCTAAATGCTTGTACACACATTTATGAATTTAGCATTAAATTAAAAAAAAAACACCCACATTATACATTCAACGATTTCCATGCAATGAAGTGAAAATTCCATAAAACACAATGTGCAGTTATAATTATATTATTATATAGATTTTAAACCGCAGTTACTGTTGATGTATTTGTATTAAAAAGTAGCTAAAAAAAAAGTTAAAATAAATTTGGAATTAAACAAAACAAAACAAAACAAAACAAAAAAACGAAATATTTGTAGAAAAAAAAAATGATTTACATAATTGAATATTGATTTATTGTTGCAAATAAAATTAGTTAAAAAAATAAAAATCCTATTGAGAGTAAAATAATTATCTAATACCCACTAGAAAACAAAGAATAATGGTACCAATATTTACTAAATCCACAAAAAAAAAAAACTAAACTAATTTTGTAAATACACGATGTTATATACATATTTTACACATTTAAAAATGTTCAAATGAAAATAAACGACTTATGTTTTGAAAATGAAAACAAATCCAACCAAATTACCAACCATTTGTTTTTTTTATTGAAACTTTTAAAACAAAACAAGTAATTTTTTTACAAAGAAAAAAACAGCTCTAGATAAAAATAGACCATTAAAGTGAATAAAAATGACTTGAATATTTAAATTGTATTTTTAAAGACATAAGCAACAAATATGACACAAATTACACATTTTCATTGTGAACATTTCAATAATAAGTATGTTTCTTTAATTATTATTATTATTTAGTTGGTCCTTATTCCAAACGAATATGGGACAGTTACTGATAATGAAGAAATCTATACATTCATATACATTATACATTATTAAAATATATACAATATTGACTAAAACAAAAAAGAAATATATATATATACTGTATGGAATAGCTTTATGTTGAATATAAAATTAATAAAGTATATTATATTAAAATAAATTATTAAAATTTCCTGACAAAAACTGAAGAGTTTAATTTTATTAATTTTATTAATTTTATTGATCCTGCGGAAGTAGCAACATTCAGACATGGATGAAGTGGGTTGACTTATGTTTATAGCATTGTGGTCAATCTCATGGTTAATCAAGAGATCTTCATTTCTCGTTGTGGATGGATTCGCTAAATTTAAAATCCAATATCGGCCTGAAATTACAGAAAGATTTTATGGTGAAAAATGTCCAAAAAGACCGAATGGGAATCCCAGTATCAAGGAATTTGGCCGGCATCTTATCAACCTATTTGTGGGATATAAAAAAAAAGAACGTAGGAGAAAACGAAAACAATACTAGTTTAATACTTCTTTTTTTATTCTGACTTTATTGGAAGGAGAAATAAGTTTTAATGCATTTAGTGTAGTAGTAGTAGTAGTAGTAGTAGTAGTAGTCCCCGATATGGGAAGAGTAGGAATATGTATAAAATTAGGAAGGGATTGAATGTGATGATTCCAAACCATCTGTCATTATCGGCCTTTATAGCCATGGTTAGTTCTTTTTTTTAATTTTCCTTGGTATAAGTATGGAACCCAGTGGCAAGCTCGCCCGCCATTTCATTTCCTTAAATGTCACGGTACCTATCGAAGGTTAACTGTGTTTGCAACTCCGAAGAGTCTGAGCTCATTGCGGCAACTGTTCACCAATTTTGACTTGATGGCAGGTTGGCTGTCAATGAAGACATCAATGTTTTTATTAACTTAATCGAATCTGAATTGCTAAAATAAGATAAAAAAGAAGTTTCAGCTATAAACAGATAACCCTATTAAAATTATATTTTAGACCAATTTGGTTGGTTGAGCGTGTCGAGCATTTTAAGTACTTCAGATTATGGGTTGACTAGTCTTTAGATTGAAACACAGACTTTTAATACTTACATATGGTATTATTATTGTTTGGGGATCAACCTTTCTGTACAAAACCTACAAGTTATTCAAACTAAAGCTCTTAGAACTTTAACGGTCTTGAAAGTCTGATAATTACAGCGACGCTATGCAATAAAATGTAGATCCCGATGATAAAAGACAGAGTCCAGATGAACATGGCTACCCATATCCACAGAATTACAAAGTCATCAAACCAAAATACCAAACTGACAGAAAGAAACAATCACATTCCGTACAACATTTGAAGTGGGCGTCAATTAAACCAACTTAAACCAATTGCAACCCGTTATGGCACAAATTCAACACTCAAAATCGAACAAATCAATCGAACTCTACAATTAACTTCCCAGTCAAATTTAAAAGTCATTAAATTTAAATTAAACGTTAAAAAAATGCTTCCAAGTATATAAATACGAGTATATTGTTACTTTTTATACCATGTCAAATAGTCTTGCAAGCTTATATTTTTCTTTTTTTACTTTTCTAATTATTTGCTTTATTTATTTTTTTTCCTTTAATTATTTATTTAAGTAGCGATATACAGCATTTCTTTTATATATGGTAAGAACATGCTATTTTTGTTTAAGACATTTAGGGTAAACATTTTCCTTTTCAACTATAAATTTAATAAAATAATAACAAGTTGTATAATGAATTTTAATATTGTTTATTCAAGGAAAAGCTACAAATAAAAACCCTTATTCAACTTTTAAAACTAATATTTCAAAACTCCCACGTTAAGTTTATGAGTAGAGCTGTGGTTTAGAGGAAACCAAACCCTGTCAAAAAGATTTATTAGAGACAAACCAAAAAAAATCAACTTGCGAATTGATTCAGCTCATATTTACAGCCTCTAACAAAATCAAATAATATAGTACAAATTACATATAATATACAAACAAAAATTTATGGTGGAGATAAACATTTAATCAGTTCATTTTCAGAGAAAGAACAATTTTGATAAAAGATTGACATTGCTTTGTTCATGAAGCCTGTTAGTTGAACAGCACCATGGTAAATCAAGCATCATTTTAAGAATTTTGTTTTGACATATTTGGAGTTTAAGTTTGTGACTTTTGGCACAATCGTACCAAAGAGGAGCACCATACAGGAGGATAGATTGGAAAATTGATTTATACAATAAAATTGTATTACCTTTGCTAAGTTTAAAACGTCTACAATCTACATATCAAAGGATACAGAATTCTTTTGTATAGATTTATCTTGTCAATAGTTGTAGATATATGTTTTTGAAATTTAAATTTTTTGTCTATTATAACCCCAAGATACCGGCAATGTTCGGACAGTCTATGTTCACGGAGCCCATTCAAAGTTGTACATTGTTTGTGAGAAAGCAAGATTTTGGACGCCTTTTAAACCAAATAGCTTGCGGCTTGCGTTTTTAAAGGGTTAACTTTTATCTTGCATTTAAAAAAATTTTTTTTCTATTTAAGAAAGACTCATTTGCAACGTATGACAGACGTCCAGAAAATATGTGCCCATTGCAATAGCTACATTGTCCCCTTGATTTAGTAAACCGGAGACAAAAATATTAAAGAGAATGGGACAAAGTATTGTACTTTGAGGAATTCCATATGGAATGTTACATATGTACAGTAGATTTATCTTTTTGTATTTTAACTAAAAATTGCCTCAGTTTTAAAAAGCTTTAAATAATTTTAAATTGAAGCTAATAGGTTTTCTTTATCTTTTGTCGTTATTAAAAGTTCGTTATGTGTTTTGAGAGGCGGTGTTTTGATCTCTCGAAGGAATATAGAAGATTATTCCATCGAGAGTTTCTGTATTTTTCAATTTCATTTGCTATTTTGCTGTATTTAAAATTTTTTGTACTGATGAGGAAGCTGTCATAACAATAGCGAAGCCATTTCCTTCTTTCCGAGTTTCTTATGTCGTTTTCAATTGGCAATCCGGAATTGGCTTTAGATTCGGAATCCCAATTGAACAGTTTTTTTCGATTCTGAAAAATTTGAAGTTTGGTGTGACTGTATTAGTATTCCAACAATCACTTCACAGTTCCACAATTTGTAAATTTAAAAAAAATATGTCATTTATCAAGCGTGACATTTAAATCTTTGAATGTGTGAGTGATTCTGTTTTTGCTTCTGATTTCAAATCCAGAAGAGAAATTCTCTTTTTTTTAGAATCAGAACTGTCACTTTTGCCAATTGAACGCATTCAGAATGCTTTTTTCTGCTTCCAGATTGCCAATTGAAAACGACATTAGTCTCATTTATTGGAAAATATTGCTAGGAAGTCGAGCTGAATGATCGTCTCTTACCGGACGCTTAGGTATTGCAAAGTCAGCAGCCCTATTTAATAAGGAAACAAAATTACATGTAATCTGGGTTGTGCTGTTTACAGGGGTAGTAGAAATGTGATAGCAGTTTCTGTTAAAAAAGGAAGTAAATAAGTTCCAATTTGCTGCAAAAAAATTATAGTTAAACCTGGCTTGTTTAACTTGTTGTTTGAGACTCATGCGGTCATGTTAAAAGGTAGATGGTCAGAACCTAGTTCATTAAAAGTGAATGGCCTGATACAATTAGTTGTTATATTTGTAAATTGTAACAAAAAAGTCTAAAGTAGGAGGACTTTTAGATTTAGATGAAGGAACATATTGTAACGAAGATTAATTAACTACTTTTGAATCATAATATAACGACTTTTACATTCGAACTATATCGATTCTCGAATGCGATGACAGCGCCATCTAATACCATTGCGATTTAAAACAACCTGCTATGAGCTTTGAATGAGCTTTTTCGAACATTGGTAAATGTTGAAGTCCGAAGGGGAATTATTCCATCTATCTGTCAGAATAGAAAGATCGAGATACAGGTTCTAAAGATTTCTATTGCTTTCGAGATTAGACCAGAACCAGATATTTCCCTATATAAGGTTGATGGCGCTACCGATTGGACAGTTTATTTTTGAAAGTGAAAGAATAAAGTTCGTGTAAAGTGTTGTGCCAGTGATTAATAAAAGTGATTTCAAGTAAAGTGTGTTTTATTTTAAATGTAATAAGAAGAAGTTAAGAAATAAAGTAAATAAGTTTTTATTGCGAACCCTTAGCAGAATATTACAATATGTATAATTTGGAGGGTATAGTAAAGAGAAATTTGGATGTGTCCACCCGGGAAGTAGACAGAAAAAATACTCACTTTGTAGTTATTTTCCAAAAATACATCTATTCCTATTGACTCAATACATCTAAGTTGCAAGTTAGGGTCACCCGAGTGATTCTTATGACAAAAGCAAAACCTCCCTCTATTTCGTTTCTCCTGTCAAGACGATAACATTTTAAGTTTGGGTGTGAAAACGATTTGGAAATGGAGAGTTTTTGACAAATATCTAGGTATTGTTGGCGACTTATACAGCTAGAGTCGGATGACTTGTGAGGTCCACTGCAATTGGTGCATCGGATCACGTCAGAATTTTTACATTCAGTTGTTTTGTAGTTGCCGGCGCAATTAGCACATAAACTCTTAATGTGACAGTGCATGGAACAATGTCCATAGAGTTGGCAATTATGACACTGCGTTAGTTTACCGGGGTTTTGCCTCTTAAAGTTCCAGCGGACAAGAATTTTGAATAAGCATGCATGGCAAATTATTTGCTTTCGTTTGTCATTTTGCATCATATTTTCTGTAATAAATAAATTCCGAAACTGAGAAGACACCTCAGCATCCTAGGCCTAGTGAGCAGCGCTTCCTGCAGATTCTGCAACGGTCATGAGGAGACACCGGACCACATAATAGGGAAATGATGCATCATAGACATAAATATCTGGGCAAGTACCATATAGAAGAGAATGAATTACATTTCCTAAAAATACCCCAAATTATCAAATTCCTCAAAGGAACGAATTTGGAGGATGAATTGTAGATGAGAAACCTCATCCAGATCAAAAGGGGGGCACAATAGATCTTAAGGTCGCAGTGCAAATGTTTACCCAATACATTCATTCATCGTCAATTTGCTTTTATTTGCACTTGCTACATCTTTTCTTTTTAACTTTCAATTGACATATTTTCAAATTTTAAAATTGTAAAAAGCCTACATGAGATTGCTCTTAAAGGCATTTATTTACTTAATAAAAAAAAACTAAAGATGTCATCTGACGCATCTGATGTAAGTAAAAATACAAAGATTTGGAATTTTAATTTAAAAATCATTGGAATGGTTTTAAATAAACAACAACACTTGGGTGAACTACTACCAAGATTTCAAAGGCTATAATGTCCCTTGCTAGCTGTCTCCAGTTTCCCACGCCAAGTTGGTTGAGGTCCTCTCCCACCTGCGTGCGCCAACTGAGCCGCGGTCTTCTCTCGGGATTGGATTCGAAGACTCTCCGGGCGAGCGTTGATGTCCTTTCACTCTTAGTGACCCAGCTATCTTAGTCGTTGAACTTTGATTCGTTTTACCAGGTCTGTGTCGCTGTACAGCCAGTACAGTTCGTGGTTGTATCTTCTCCTCCACTCACCATCTATGTAGATGGGACCAAAAATCACCCGGAGAATTTTCCTCTCGAAGCATCCTAAGACGTTCTCATCCTGCCTTAACAAGGTCCAAGCCTCAGTGCCATAAATAAGAACTGGGATGATAAGCGTCTTATAAAGGTCACTTTAGTTGCTCGAGAGAGGACTTTACTACTCAATTGCCTTCTAAGTCCAAAGATGCAGCGATTCGCAAGAGTTATTCTCCGTTTAATTTCAGCGCTGGTGTCGTTGTCTGAATTGATAGCGGTGCCTAGGTAGACAAAGTCCTTAACTACCTCGAAGTTATAGCTGCATATGGTGACGTTTTGTCCAAGACGGAGCCGTACTATGTCCTTTCTTGAAGACAGCATATACTTCTTCTTGCCCTCATTGACCCATCTTCTCCGCTTCCGTCTCAATGTTGGCCCCTCGGAACGTTCGGACATCCTATATACTGGAAAAGTGTCGCGCGTCGATCGCAATGTGGTCGATCTGGTTGACGGTTGATTGATCAGGAGATTTCCATGTCCCCTTGTGGATATCGAGATGTGTGAACTGCGTACTAGCTACCATAACGTCTCGCCCGGCAGCGAAGTCGATCAGTCTGAATCCTTTATCGGAGGTGGTGTCGTGCAGGCTGTTTCTCCCGATTATGCCACCAAAGATGTCTTCCCTTCCTAGCTTGGCGTTAAAATCTCCTAGAACAATTTAAATGTCATAGCTAGCTCATATGTTTTGTCCAGGAGCTAGTAAAATATGTCTTTGGTGTCTTCATCTTTCTCCTCTGTAAGGGCATGCGCGCAAATGAGGCTTATGTTGGCGAATTTAGCCTTGATGCGGATTGTCGTAATGCGCTCGTTCACACTGTTGAAACTCAAGACTTTTTGCCTGAGCCTAGTTCCAACAACAAATCCACACCCAAATAGTAGCTGCCTTTGTTCTCGGTAACAGTCGCCGTAGTATATATCGCAGTCTTTTAATTTGCGTTTTATCGCACTTCTTGGATGGCGATGGCGGTAATTTCTGCTTTGCAGCAGTTTAGGGCTTCCGCTAATTGTTCGGCTGCACGTGGTCTATTAAGGGACCTAACATTCCACGTACAGATCCGAAGTTCGTTGTCTTTATTTCGTTTGCTTAGTTCGTCATCGTAAATCCGTCCGTATCCGAGGTTTGTTGGTGCTTCGCAACTAAATATATTTGACGTGGTCGGGAAGACGGGAAGTCACCCCGACGCGACGGTACAACCCCCCACCTGGAGTGCCAGATGTTTAGTTTAACTCCAAAGATGGGGAGCCGGATAAACCGCTCCTTATAGGCCTGAGCTCCCAATATGTCGTAATAGCCCTATAAGGTGTTCACTAAGTAGTTCAATCTGACAGGAACTGTAGACGCCATCGTTGATTCCATTTTGGGAATTCCTCCACTGCCGTCTGGATAGAAAGAGGGGTGCCTTCATGGGAATACCTCTCCCCCCCTCTCTCATTTACTACCCCTAACAACCTTCCATTGGGGTTGATACCCAATATCCAGTTCAGGTACTAGGTACCCGATGTTCACCGCGGGGAGGTGAGAGTAGGAGTTGGTAGACAGAGGTGGGTTTTGAGAAAAACCTATGGACGCTTGTGCCCTCTTGGGTGCACGTGTCTACCATTTGAACATCTTAGTAAATTAGTTGCATAAAATTTCCCCCAATCTAATTTTACATTTGTGTTATTTTGCCGGTGTAATGATCATTTGTTTACCTGAAACAAACGTTTCATTCTGGCAAAGGTGGCTTATGTTATTCTTTCGTTTTTTTTAGAAAATGCCACGAAGAAGCGGAAGAAATAAGGACTGCAATAGGCAGACAACAATTAATCTTTCTTCCATGAGTGATGAAGACATTGAAGTTCTCATGAATTTAATCGAAAATGATGATGACTTCGAAGACTTTGATGACAGCATCGATGATCCAGACTATCATTGTGAAGAGCTTGCGCCTTAAGACAATGCAATGATATTCCATTGCCTTCAGTAATTGGATTCTTCAGCGTTTGTGAATGCAATAAACTTGTCGTTAAAATTAAACTGCTGATGCAAAGATAAAGTATATGACCATGTATGAATTTCGCCTCAGTATTGCTAAAGAACTCTGCACTGCTGTAGTAAAACGATCGGGTGGCCGTCCAATATTCGACGCACAGTCAACTACCAGCAACAATGTTGATAAAAAAGTAATTCATCAGTGGCAAGTATGAGATTCGACGGAGCAAATCGTTTTCCGAAACTGGGATTGAAAAAATCATGTACACGTACAAAAAATTGTGTAAAGAATGAGAAACCCACACGTTTTGTATTAAATGTAACATTTAGTTGTATTTTTCGAAAGCAAAAAACTGTTTTAAAACTTATCATGTCATCATCATCGGCTCGACAACCGGGGTCCGGTCCTGGCCTCCTTCAACAAGTCTCTCCACCTATCCCGGTCTTGAGCCGACGCCATCCAGTTGCGCACCCCAAGGCTTCGGGCGTCCTGGTCTACGCCATCTCTCCAGCGCAAGCATGGTCTACCACGCTGCCGTCTACCATAGAATGTACCACAAAGGACTTTCCGAGCAGGTTCCTCTTCACTCATGCGAGCTAGGTGCCCTGCCCACCGGAGTCTACCGAGCTTAATTTTTGTCACTATGTCTGCTTCAAGGTAGATTGCGTACAATTCATGATTGTACCGTCTCCGGAATCGCCCTTCCTCACATATGGGGCCAACAATTCTCCTTAAGACTTTTCTCTCGAACGCGGCTAAGAGGTCGGAGTGTCTTTTATCATGTAGATTCGCAATTACTTCTAATTTTTATTTACTTTGAATAAAAAGTCTTTTTGTACTTGAATTATGCATTACCTATTTATTTGTACTTATCGATTTTTTTCATCTAACCCACTAACCCCGTCAACAGACTGTCTTTCATTTTTTCCACCAGTGGTGCCTACAGGTAAATTTTTTTGACAAACAAACCTCATATTCGTGTTTTTAAGTCTAAAATCTTACTAGAACCAAAATTCTTATGAGAAAATACTTCTTATTTCGATATCAGTGGTTAAAGGGCTAAGCTACTCATTGTACTAATAAAATATTGTACTTTTTCAAAAAATAATTTTGTGTAGGTACCTATATAAATTAAAAAAAAAATTGGTATACTAGTTTATACTCGAAGTATTTGAAAACAACATTTCAAAAACAATAACGGCTTATTAAAAAATACCTATTTTATGATCAAATAAATTTAATTGCTTACAAAACTACACTGAATAAATTTCGTCAAAATCTTAAACCCGTTTTCAAGAAAAATGTGTTTTGTTTTAAAGGTTATATGAAAGGAAACGTTAACTTTGGAACTAAAGATTTTTTTTTACAACTTTGCTTCTAGGGAATTACATAAGAACCTCAAGTTCTAAGTTTGAAGAAAATCGCTTTAGTAGTTTAGAGAGAAGGACTGACACCGACAGATAGAATTGGGTTTTTGAAAATTTACTGTACCTACGTATAACTTTTTTCATTTTGAGAAACTAATATGAGTGAATATATTTTGTTATGTATGTGTTAAAAATCGTTAAAGCTACATTTTGAATTATGTTAGCAGCTTCTACAACTGTATTATTGTTTTCAGAAAGCTTAGATTTTTATTTATGTATATTAATTAATTTTTTTATTTTAATCAAGCTAAATATCTAGCGTACAGTATTTCATCTTATTTATAAATTATAAAATATTTGTTTAAAACCAGTGTTTTTTATGTTAGAAAAATTAATTAATAAATTGTGATCAATGTTATATAAATTGAACATATTATTTATAGGTGAACTCTTGGGTCAGGTAGACCTCTTAAATTACGGCTTGGAACATTGAAATTAACGCGAGACAAAAGGTTCGAAGCATCAATATTACCATTAATAAGATTAACAATAAATACAAAACATAAATAAGAACGTTTGCTCTCCAAACTAGGAAGATCTATGAGTTTTAAACGGCTACTATACGAAGGGAGATTTAATGGGTTCTGCCAGCCTAGACCTCTAAGTGCAAATTTTAAGAACCTTTTTTAAATTTGTTCAATTTTTATTTTGTGGCAACTGTAATAGGGGGTCCATAATTGGCAAGCATACTCTATAATTGGTCTGACAAATGAGGTAAACAGTTGTTTAATGACATAAGGGTCAGAAAATTGACGTGATTCCCTTTTTATCCAACCTAATATTGAATTAGCCTTATTACAAGTCACATTGATATGTTGCGTAAATTCGAGCTTTTTATCAAACAAGACACCAAGAATAGGTACCTCACTTAAATTTAACAGATTTGAACCATTGAAACAATATTCAAAAGACAAAACAGATATTTTTCTTGTAAAATTTATAATTTTACACTTGTAGATATTTAGCAACAAATAATTTCGTGCACACCAATTGTAAAAAGCATTCAGATCAATTTGAAGCTTTTCGCAGTCACTTTTATTAGAAATTGTTTTAAAATATTAACATGATCAGCATAAATGAGGCATTATGAATACTTTAAAACTGATGGAAGATCATTTATAAAGAATATAAAAAGAACTAGTCCCAAATGGCTGCCCTCCGGAACTCCAGAATTAACAACAACACTTTTTGACTGGTAGCCATTAAAATTCACAGAATAGGATCCGTCAAGTAAGTAAGATTTTAGCCATGCAATAAAGTTTACGCTAAAACCCATCTTGCTCATTTTCTGTAGTAAAACTGTATGTGAAAGTTTATCAATTGCCTTGCTGAAATCTGTTTTTTATTTTTAAAAGAATCTATACAGAACTCCGCTAATTCCATAAGAAAAGAGTAATAGTTGAGCGGCCCTTCGAGAAACCATGTTGGTAAGGGACAATAAACGATTTTGTATTAAGGCTTAATGTTTTGCAGATCATTGCTTCAAAAAGCTTTGGAATAGCCGACAGTTTAGCTATAGGACGATAGTTTTGAATTTGATCCTTTTTTCCTTTCTTATGCAGAGGAATAATGAAGGATTTTTTAACACATGAGGAAACTTAAACGTAGACAGTGAACAATTAAAAAGAACAGCAAGTGGAATCGACAAATGACTAACACATTTTTTCAGAACTGAGGCTTGCACTCCATCAGGACCATTTGTGTCATCATCTTCTAAATTAGATAATTTATATCAGTCAAGTGAGAATATGATTTCAAATGACGAAATACATGATCATTTTCGTCAAGATTATCACAGTTTAGGTTAACACAGTTCGAAAAGTTATCACATTTTGAAGAATCACAGATGTATGCACTTTCAAAAAAGTCTGAAAATAGTTGCGTTATGATGCTTGGATCATGGTCTGAACAATTCATCTCGATTACAGAATCCGAAAAATTTTATTCCCGCGAACTTGACTCGATCCACAGTCAACTCACTTACGCTATAAATAACAATTATAAAATCCGCCGGAAGATCTACATTACCGTTTCTTAAAAATTCCTTATCCTTAATGACTCCCCAAATCGAATTTTACACTTCAAATTTTGCAGCGCCACCACAAGGGTCCGCACAACCCTAAAAAAAAATCGCCATGATAGTACTATAGTTTATATACATATACAAAGCTGACAGTTTTTGACATTAAATTGGTATGTGAACGCTAAATATTCTGGTTCGAGTCACGACTCACTCGTTTGGCTTTATATATACAATATATGTATATATAAACCTTTATATACAAAGATATAAACTAGTTTTCATATACAAAGCGTTTGGGGTAATAGTGGTGCATGCCTGTACTTAAAATCGTTATACGATAATGGAGAGAGAAACACCAGAATGCTTGGTATGGATATTTGTACTGAACACCAATAAAATTAATTAATTAATTAATTAATGACAATTTTACCATTTTCTCGAATTGGAATCTACTTGTTGTTCTTTTTCTGCAAAAAAATCAAAACTATAATCAAAAAATTTAAATGTTAAACTTACTTTTTGAAGCTATCCATTTTTTTTGTTGCATACGCAACAACTTTGGTGCGGACTTGCGAAATGCCAAAATTCATATGGAGTTCGGATGGACTGAGTATTTCCTTTGTATATGTTATGTACCGATAAATACACAATAAGTGTATTATTCGAATAGGGCTAAAAGCATGAGACCCAAAGAGAAATCATGGTTTGATGGAAGCTGTAAAGAGGTTATTTGGGTCAAAGAGGTTAGCTTCCGTTGTTTTAGAGCCAACCCAAATGAGGAAAACCGGAAAAAGTTCAAACAAGCCAGGAAGGCTTGCAACGCCTATAGATAGTCGAAGGACCAAATGGGGAGAGTACGATAACTTGGGCGCCGAAAATTGATTACGGTTTTTTGTAGAGGGGTCCAAAACAAGCATTTTTCACTATGGGAGGGGGGGTCTATCTTGCCCCATTTGGGCGGTAGTGGCAATTTTATGAAAAGAGTACTAAAAGTTAAAAAAAAAATCATTAAAAAATAACGGTAATACTATCAGTTAATTTTAATACTGTTTTTTACAGCCGGGATTTTGTACTATAAGCCAATTTTTAAATCAGGCAAAATTTATGCATAGTTTTCGAAAAAATGAGTTTCAAACACAAAATTCGGGGAAAAAAACACACAAAAAAAATTTTGAAGTGTAATTCCTCAAAACCATAAGATTTAATATAATTTTTTTTATAGAATTCGGTGCTTCTATTGATTCTCAATCAAAAAACTGAAAATAAGATTATTTTATGTCTTCTAGTTTTCGAGAAAATTGAAAATTACTGATTACTTTTTTATGAGACTTTAGCTTTTTGACTGCATGCCCCCCATACATACCTCAACTGTTTATACTTTACTACTGTTTAAATATGAAATTTTGCATACATCGAAACTCGCACATACCCCAAATCCTATAGTGGGGCCAAGCAGGGGGGTTGCAAGGGGGCAGCATGCCCCCCCATACATACCTCAACTGTTTATGCGCCGTAATGCTGGATGCTAGCATTGTTTTCATGCAAAAAAGCTTACATACATAGATAAGAAATCATATATAAACAACAGCAAAAATAAAAATCTCACAAAAAAGTAATTAGTAATTTTCAATTTTCTCAAAAACTAGAAGTCATAAAATGATCTAGTTTTCAGTTTTTGATTAGGAATCAATGAGAGCACCGAATTCTATGAAAAAAAAAATTATATTAAATCTTATGGTTTTGAGAAATTATACTTCAAACTATTTTTTTTGTGTTTTTTTTCCCGAATTTTCTGTTTGAAACTCATTTTCTCAAAAACTGTGCATAATTTTTGATTGATTCAAAAAGTGGCTTATAGTATAAAATACTGGCTATAAAAAACTGTATTAAACTTAACTGTAAGTATTACCGTTATTTTGTAATGATTTTTTTTCACTTTTAGTTCTCTTTTCATAAAATTGCCCCTCCCGCCCAAACGGGGCAAGATAGACCCCCCCCTCCCATAGTAAAAAATGCTTGTTTTGGACCCTTCTACAAAAAACCGTTATCAATTTTCGGTGCCCAAGTTATCGTACTCGTGCCGACCAAATTTTTGCATGACCAAAAATTAAGGCAAAAAATACTACAATGTCCCACAGGTAGTAAAAATTTTTGGTCATTTGTAAAAAACATGAGAAACTAGTTGTCAATGACACTCCCTTCATTAGCTCTCTCAAAAGGCTAACTTATTCGTTAGGCAGTTCGCGCCAACTCTACGCTGTCTGATAGTGTCATGACACCCCTAGTTCTTGAGCGCGTAAATGATTCTATGGGACAAATCCTCTTTCGTACTCGTGCTGTGCGAGAGTCCTAAAAGATCTCAACATTCATAAATCCGCTGTTCCAGATGGTATCCCCGTAATTGTTCTGAAGAGGTGTTCTTCAACGCTGGCAAAACCACTGCTTTTCCATCTATCCTATTCTTCTGGGCTTGTTCCCAGCAGTTGGAAAACAGCATTTGTCCAGCCTATCCCAAAAAAAGGCGAATCTTTCTCACCCTCTAATTATCGACCAATTGCACTTACGTCCCTTCTTTCCAAGGTCATGGAAACGCTGATAAATTTTCAGCTCAAGAAAAATCTCGAAGATCGAAATCTTCTTAATGACCGGAAATACGGCTTTCGCAACAATAGGTCCACTGGTGACTTGATGGTTTATCTCACCGAACAGTGGAACAAATCTTTATATCGTTTTGGAGAAAGTAAGATTATTGCACTTGATATATCTAAAGCATTTGATAAAGTTTGGCATCCTGCTCTTTTATCGAAAATGCGTGCTTTTGGTATCGATGAAACCCTTCTTTGTTGGATTAGTAACTTTCATTCGAATCGCTCTATACAATTAGTATTAGACGGATTCAAGTCTAAAACCCACAACATAAATGTTGGTGTGCCACAGGGTTTTTTTTTTCTCTGACCCTATTTCTCATTTCCATTAATGATCTCCTGTCTGCAACTACCAATCCGTTAAATTGTTTCGCTGACGATAGCACCCTTAGCTTTTCATATTAGTTTCCAGATTCACATCCCTGCTCTTCGGACGTGGAACTGAAACGGCTAAATATGATAAGTATATTAAATTCTGACTTAAACAGCATTGTACAATGGGGATTAAAAAATCGCGTAGAATTTAATGCTTCGAAAACTCAATGCTGCCTTTTGTCATTAAAGGGAGACAACCCTCCCTGGCATTATCTATGAGTAGCACTTTCATCGAAAAAACTAATCAACTTGCGATCTTAGGTATGTGTATCACAAACCATCTTTTGTGCAATGATCACATACTTAACGTCGCCAAAAATGCTGCAAGATGTTTAGGTGTCCTTTGGAGATGCAAGAAATTCTTTTCCCCTTCTGATCTGGCTATTATCTATAAAAGTTATATACGTCTAAAGCTTGAGTATAACTCCCATCTCTGGGCTGGTGCTGCAGCAACTTATTAAAGCCTCTTGGACAGTATACAAAGACTAGCCTTCAAAATGATCGGAGACAGGAACATCATCAATACTTTTACGTGACTTGAACACCGGCGTAACGTTTCTTGTTTCTCGCTCTTTAATCGTTACTTTTACGGTAAGTGCTCAAATGAAATAGTCAGTTGCATTCCTCCCCTTAAACGATTCAACCGTAATACTCGCGCTTCCAGAAATGCTCATCAGTTCGCTCTTGAACCCAATTTCGGCCGTACTGTCAAGTACAGGGATTCGTTCTTTAGCAGTACTACGCGAATGTGGAGTTTCTTTCCACGCTCTGTTTTTCCCTCTCATTGTGATATACTGAAATTCAAAACTAATGTTCACCGACATTTCCTTTCACATCCCCTCCAACTTACCTAAAGCTCGCACTGTGTCTGTGACATGTAAAGGGTACATAAAATCCCCTTTTGTGCACGCTAAATATATAAAAAAAAAATCTTAAACTTAAATGTTTATGATTTAAAACTAACTTTTTCAAGCTATCCATTTTTGTATTTTGTTGCATCCGCAAAAACTTTGGTGCGGACTTGAAAGGCCAAAATTCATATGGAGTTCGGATGGACTGAGTATTTCATAATTTAAAAAAATTAAACTACGTTACCGACATTTATGGAGGTTTTTGCAACGGATTCTCTAATAGTAAAAACTGAAAAATGTTGTCGGAAGCCATCCGCAGACCATTCATCGGATTCTGTAATCGAGGTGAATAATACATATTTTAATGTTAATAAATTATTTCAACTTTACTTGTGTGGCAACAAGGAAAAACAACATAAGTCACTTTTTGTAGTTTTTCAGGAAAGCAGTTTGAATTTTTGTGTTGTTTTTCTTATGCAGTTTTGTAAATGTTCTGATATGAAGTCGACTTATGTCGTTTTTCCGCATTGAGCATAGAAAACGACTTATGTTGTTTTTTTTCTAGGCTATAATTCAGAAACCATAAGAGATACAAATACGAAAAAAAAATGGAGGAAGAATCGCTCGTTGCGCATCTGATGTTATCAAAAACTCAATTTCGACATAAGTCGACTTATGCTGTTATTCCTTGTTGCCACAGACTTGTGCAAAAAAATGTGTGAAATCGTTAGTTTTTTTGTAAGTATAATATGTAATGTAGGTACATCAATGAAGAGGAAGATTGGGAAATTTTTTTTTGTTCAGCTTTCTGGATCCGATTTGATTTCGGTTCTCGCCGAGTGTGGTATGAAGTTTCTCTCTCTCATAAGTGCTTAAGGTGTAAAAACAACACAAAATAGCTGCTGTACAAGTTGAAGGTGGAAACTCAACTACTTGTTTACACGATGCATCATGAACGCCAGTTTTGGACTTTCCGACTGAGAACTAAAGGGCTACCTACAATAGACGGATGCTGTCTATGGTAATTTCTAAAATCATAGACAAAGAAGTCAGACTGACCACTGAGAAATAAACTATTTGTTGTTCCTAGTTCACTTACGTATATGATCTAATGCGATTTCTTGAATACCTCTGAGACTACAGGATCCTTAAAGATACCCAAGAAAGTAAAACTAGGTCATCCAGTCGGCTGAGTACTGTAGGCACGCTAGTAAAAATGCCATTTGGGCTAGTTCGTCGGAAGGGTGGGATCTTGCAAACGGCACTGAACTACCACGCCGTGTACATTTTAACATGCCTTAAAAATCGACAAATAAGAATTACCGAAAACTACAAACCATAATTAACATTTAAATCAACAATACTTTCAAGATTGGAACTTTAGATAGAATCAGTTTCTATTGTGGCCCTCCCACTGTAATCTACTCAAGGTAGTTAGTTACTCCTCCGTTACCGCACCACTAAATGTCTAATTGCGGCAACGGCAAAAGTATGATAACTCAGGCGACAAAGTTCAATGACGGATTTATATAAAACAGTTAAACACAAGCGTTTTTTACTACGGGAGGGGGGTCTATCTCCCCCCGTTTAGGCTGTAGGGACAATTTAAAAAATATGTACATTAAATGAAAAAAAAATATTAAAAAATTAAGGTAATACTTACAATTAAGTATTATACTTGTTTTTAAGGCCAACACTTTTGTCTATTAGCCAATTTTTAAATCAAGGCATAGTTTGCATAGTTTTTGAAAAATTTAATTTTAAACTCAAAGTTTGAGTAAAAAAAAGTTAAAAAAAATTTTTAGATTCAATATTTCAAAACCATAATTTATAAATAATTTTTTTTAAATATTTTTTGCTCTTAATAATTTTCAATCAAAAACTGAAAACTAGGTGATTTATGCCTTTTAGTTTTTGAGAAAATTGAAAAAAACCACAACTACTATTTTAATGTAATTGTTTTTTTTTTGCTTGAGTGGTCTTATTTTGATAGTAATAATGGTAGGTGCGAGTTTGGGTGTATGCAACAGTGGGGTCTGTGCGAGTTTTGGTGTATGCAACAGTGAGGTGTGTATGGGCAGGGGGCAGCATGCATGGGGGGGGGGGTATGTAGTTTTCTGAAAAATATCTTTTCACCTTTTATGTTGTACAATATTGAGGGTAATAAAAAATCTTAAATTTCCAATTTCAGTTATATTTAATGAGTAGTATTTATATGTACATATGTACATATAACGGAAAAAGGTAAAATAGGTTAATCCAGTTAACCGTTCTTCACCCGTGGAATTTCTTAAAAATGTTTTCAGTCGTTTCAGCGTCGAAAACGTTCTTTCAGGAGAGCATGTTGATACTGGTAAAGTTGCCAAAATTTTTAAAAGTTTATGTATATTGGGGAAAATATCCTTACTGCAGTCTCCAAGAGCTGTTATAACGTTGGCTTTCTTCCTGTTCATGACATTTTATCTTAAACATCATAAACTCAGCCTTAAACGTGTCCCAATCCAAAAATCTTTTATAAAATTGGAAGTTTTCTGCGTTAAATTTTTCTTCACTTTTCCCAAGTACTGAAGGTATCAAAATATACAGTGATGATAGGACAAACTTATGGTTCTCAAACCGCATTTTAAGTTCAGTTATATATTTATATATATAACCCCTGTATTCAAACCCCTGTGAACCCCCCCCCCCTGAATACGGCCTTGGGTGTATGCCACAACGAAGTGTGTATGGGTGGTGCAACCCCCCTGCTTGGGCTCATTAGAGAATTTGTGGTGGGTGCAAGGTGGGGTGCATGCAAAGTTTCTTTTGCATTTAAATAAGCTGGATTTTAGAAAAACTAACTTATCCTACGTATTTCTTTATCCATATTCGATTATTACTATCAAAATAAGACTACGTAAATATGTAAGTACTTAAGCAAGGAAAAAATTATTTAATTAAAATATTTTTTTTGATAATTTTCAATTTTCTCAAGAACTAGAAGACATAAAATCATCTAGTTTTCAGTTTTTGATCAAAAACAAATAAGAGCAATGAATTCTAAAAAAAAAACAATATTAGATAATCTTAAAGTTTTGAAAAATTACATTTTAAACATTTTTTTTAACTTTTTTTGTTTTAAAACATTTTTTTTCAAAAACTATGCACACTTTTGACTTGATTTAAAAACTGGCTAATAGGCAAAAGTGTTGGCTTTAAAAAAATGTATTGTAAGTATTACGGTTATTTTTTTTTTCATTTAATGTACATATTTTTAAATTGCCCCTACAGCCTTAAACGGGGGGAGATAGACCCTCCCGTAGTAAAAAAATGTTTGTTTTTAACTGTTCTATACAAATCCGTCATCGAACTTTGTCGCCTTAGTTATCGTACTCTCCCTGAAAATATTAATTTCTACACTAACAAAAATCAATTTACTTAATCCTCAAGGGGGGGGGGGGGGGGGTTGACCCGAAAACCAAACCCGTGAATCCGCCTATGGTTTATAGCCATACACTAGTAAAACGCAACCAACAATTTTTTGGAATTCAGTAAAGAGAGGACATTTTTTCTATATCTGAATGAGCAAAATGATCAGATTACACTTCTGAAAGCCATTGTCCCTGTACTTCTTACGTCAATGTGCACCATTAAAAAATAAAACTATGCCTTCATAGTCATCATATAACGATACGGTATATATGCGAGCACCTTCTCCTCATTCCAATATGAAACTTTGTTTTCAATAGTCTCTTGGCCAAGCAGTAAACATGATAATAAAATTTGATGGATTACACACTTGACTGGGATGCAATGAACTAAAATGTGCTAAGCAGAGAAGCTATCTTTAATCGTAGATACATACCATACATACATACCATGAAGAATTAATTTTATTTATAGTATTTTAATGGATGATGGCAAAAGATGTTATTTACTTAATAGCTACTTTAACAGATTTTCAATAAATAAATTTTCCAGGATGAAAACAGCAATAATTCGTTGCCTAGTGAGTGAAATGAACTAGACTGTGGTAGAACAATTTATATCATAAGAAATATTTTTCATCTTTCAATTTGAAATGTGGAAATATGAAATGCATCATTTAGTCGATTTAACCGTTAAACAAAAATATTTATCTTAAAAACAGCTCTGTCGATTTTGATCAAAGTTTTTCTGTGGGTTTTTAATTTTTTTTCTAAAGTCTTTGTATTTTACTCAAACTTATAACTATCTAAGGCTATATAAAAATTCATTAAAAACTAGCATAGTTATCAATATCTTAAAATTATCTTACTATTTAAATATTATTGCCTTTCAACCTACGAACTAATGTAACACTTGAATACAATATGGTTTTACTTTTCTCCAAGAAAGAAAAAACAAACAAACTATTTTTTTAATGTTTATATAAATTAAAACTTCCTTATTTAGTTTACATTAAAAAAAAATAATTTTATTTTTTTTTATTTTTTAGTTTTACTTAATTTACATTGATACTTAAACCGGCAGCGATTCCACTTTTATTAATAAACTGAATAACTTTAACTTAAATTCTACACCTTAAATACCTATTTTTCGATTACATAGCAAAGCAAATTATATTGAAACAAATTTATTTCTCAACCAAGAATTCGAGTAATTCTAGAAAAGATTTATGAATTTTTTCTGTTTTAAGGCAACGCATTATTTCTGAAAGCGTGGAGTGAAAGTGCTCCACTTGCCCATTGACTGTACTGGAATATAAAGGTGTTTTAAAGATTTCTATTCCCAGCAGACCTTGCAACAAGAAACGGATAGAGGCTGCATTGAAGGATTTTTCGTTGTCAAAGACAATTTGTCTTAAAGGCTCTACTATGTCTTGCACAGCTCTGGACCTTAGAATTTTAGTTTGAGCGTATTTGGAAAATTTATCTAAGGCAGTGTGAACAAGATGTCCTTCAGTTGAATAAATATCTAAATGTAAAATATGACCTGGATATTGGGGAATAGGTGTTGGTTTGAGTTCGGGTTTCTGTGGATGTCGATCATACTTGTGTTCTAGAAATATATGACACTGTTTAACTATTGTATTAATTTTGGAGTTCATTTGAGGGAAATAATAATTTTGGAGTAGTTGGGCTTTATTCTCGCGTGCATTTCTGTGTGCTCTATTATGGATTTTTAGGATGTGTTCTTCTTGCTCAGTTTGATTGGTTATATCAAGGACTTTTGTTTGTGTGTAGCGGATCTTGTAATTTTTGAAATGAAGTGGATATATATTCTGGATAATTCCCATAGTTTCTTCGTTAGTCATTAGTCCATTTACTAGGGTAGGGATCAAGTATCGTTTAAATATGGAAATAAGATTTTCTTTAGTATATTGAGGTTGTGTAAAAATAAGTCTACGAAAATTTGAGAAGGGATATTGAAGTTGAAAATTGTTTTCTTCGCCTATGAGCAGAATGAGTTGGTTTCTGAAAACATTAATTGGCGATTCTGCTGCAGGAATAAGTTCGTGGGATGAACTTTCATCACTATGTTCGGATGCTGTAAGGGAATTAATTTGAGAGTGAATAGGTGGTCTTGAAAGCGCGTCAGCGAGCACGTTAGTTTTACCGGGTTTATATTTCAATTCGTAATTATATTCTTCTAAAGCTGCTTTCCAGCGCTTCATTTTCGAGTTGTTATTTTTGCTACTTAAAGCATAAGTGAGTTGTTGGTGGTCAGTTAATATTTTGACTCTTACTGAGCGGTAAAGGTAGTTTCTGAAGGTGTCAAGTTTTCTTCAGTCTTACTTAATGTCCTGGAAATAAACATTATGGGCTTGTCTTCTTCAGATAGTACTGCTCCGAGGGCGTAATTCGAAGCGTCAGTGGTAAGTTTGAATTCTTTTCTGTAATCAGGGTAGGCAAGTATAGTGTCTCTTGATGCTAAGGATTTTTTTTATTTTAATAAATGCTTCTATTGCTTCTGCGTTTAGTTGAATTATTTTTTTTGCTAGATAGGCTTTTGGACAATCGTCCGTCTTCCCCTCTTAAAAGGGCTGTTAAGGGTTTCGCCAGTTAAGAATAGTCCTTTACGAAACGTCGGTAATACCCTGACAGACCTAGGAATGATATTTTTTCTCGCCAGAGGCGTCTGATTTTTTAGGTACAATCCACACAGGTGAATTGTGCGGTGATCTCGAAGGTCTTATTATACCATCGTTAATGAGTTTTTGAATTTGACTCCCTACTTCATCTTTTAGAGCCATTGGGTATGGATAACATTTGGTGTAAACGGGGGAATCTGATGAAGTTCGGATCTCACCTTTGACAGCAGTCGTATAACTTAGTTTTTCGTCTGGATCATCAAATAACTTAAAGTATTTTCTAGCCATTGATTTAATCAAGTCCTTTTGTTTTGTTGTCATGTGTTCTGTTCTTAAAAATACACAGGCGTAACAGAAAATTCATAGCAGAATAACAGATGTGGCAGAATAGGCCTGAATATAATTTTATATATGTATATATATTTTTTTTTTGTTTTTAATATTTTAAATATTTCAAAATATTATATAATAAAATGTCTTACAAAATTAAAATGATGAACAACGTTATGCTGGAGCGGCCGGCATACAGATCTACTGCGTCCTTTTTACTATACACTAAGTTAGTTGGGGGCCCTTTATTGATTTCTCCAACAGTTTATTAGGTAACCACTGTGTCGGTATATATATATTTTTTTTATGTTTTTAACTTTTTTTATCACAGCGGTCCCTGTCCGGGCGCCAATTAAAACTTCCTTATTTAGTTTACATTAAAAAAAATAAACATTAGATTGCTTTTTGACATTTTTTTCTGTAATTAAGTACTTTAATATAGGAACAAGTTCGTATGATCCAGTCCTGCACTTTATTTTGTATGAAATAAGCCTGCACTGAAGAAGCTTCGATATGTCTGTTATATGAAGTCAGATAAATAATACGTTTTTAAAAGAGATATCCTTAGACTGTTAGGTTTTGGGCTTTTTTAAATTAAATTGTATGAAGTAGCTTATTTTTTAATATGTACACATGTTAACCTGCTAACCAATGAAAATAACCAACAGCTGTCGTTTGCAGGTGAAACGGGAAGGGTCACCTCGCGTGTGCTGTCATTGTTTGTGCGTTTTGTCGCCCCTCGTTCCCCACTGTTTGTCTCGTTAGTCTTGTTCGCGTAGTGAACTTGTTCCCTTCATAAATAAATAAATAAATGAATACATAAATAAATAGATATGTAAATAAAAGAAATAATAAATAAAAAAAATATAACTGGCAAAACAAAAATCAACACAAAAAAAAATTATATTCAGTGCCGCAAAACTACAACAAATAATAAAAAAAAAAAAAACGTACCCACAGAGCGCAGTGAGTATTCTTTCCTTTTCCTCCCCAACCTGCAGTTGTTTGGCTCAGCAAGTGCATGAATTGTATTGAACTTGTCTAAGCTCTCTCAATTGATGTACTTGCTGAGCGACCAACAACAGATGCATAGGGAAATACTGTTTGATTGTTACGGTTCGGATCGATTCACATCACTGCTAAGGCATAAAACTAGTAGTGTTGTGTATTAAAAAGAATTTTATAATCATATTCAGTTTTTCTCTTAGATTTCGTCTGTTTTAGTCTTTTTTATTTCTTTTTCATTCCAATGATTGTGCCTTTCAGAGTTAACTATTGTAATATTCGTGGGCTTAGAGCAAATTTCCTTGCTTTGTACACTCATTCTGTTACAAACAGGCCAGCTGTTTTGGCACTAAGTGAAACCCAAGTAGGTGATTTTCAAATACATGGGTATAAATTAGTGCCATTATTCCTTCCCCACCATAGTCTCGCCGTCTATTTAAGAAATGATGCTGCTTACCAATTCCAACCACAATATGGTCCTAGTACCAATCCCTTGTTTAACTTCTTATAGTTTAAATAATAGGTAAACAGGCACATCATACATTACAAGACAAGCGAATTTCATGCTCTGTCTGACTCCATCCAAAGAATTGTTTCCTTACATCCTCATGCTGAAATCGTTATTACGGGCGATTTCAATGTACACAATTCTTCTTGGCTTTAACATTCGGGTTAGACAACATCCGAAGGTATGTGTGCTGAGATCTTTGCTGAGTTTAATCACCTTACTCAGCTTGTCAACGAGCCCACCCGAATATCGGACGTTAATAACCGAGCCGAAAATACTCTTGACTTGTTTCTAACCTCTGACCCCGATAAATACACAATAAGTGTATTACCGGCTCTAGGAACATCAGACCATAGTATCATTTCGAATAGGGCTAAAAGCATGAGACCCAAAGAGAAATCATGGTTTGATGGAAGCTGTAAAGATGTTATTTGGGTCAAAGAGGTTAGCTACCGTTGTTTTAGAGCCAACCAAATGAGGAAAACCGGAAAAAGTTCAAACAAGCCAGGAAGGCCTGCACCGCCTATAGTCGAAGGACCAAATTTTTGCATGACCAAAAATTAAGGCAAAAATACTACAATGACCCACAGGTAGTAAAATTTTTTGGTCATTTGTAAAAAACATGAGGAACAAAACATCTTCCTCGGTCCCAACACTCGTTGTCAATGACACTCCCTTCGTTAGCTCTCTCGAGAAGGCTAACTTATTCGTTGGGCAGTTCGCCGCCAACTCTACGCTGTCTGATAGTGTCATGAGTCCCCCAGTTCTTGAGCGCGTAAATGATTCTATGGGACAAATCCTCTTTCGTACTCGTGCTGTGCGAGAGTCCTAAAAGATCTCAACATTCATAAATCCGCTGGTCCGGATGGTATCCCCGCAATTGTTCTGAAGAGGTGTTCTTCGACGCTGGCAAAACCTCGCGCTTCCAGGGATGCTCATCAGTTTGCTCTTGAACCCAATTTCGGCCGTACTGTCAAGTACAGGGATTCGTTCTTTAGCCGTACTACGCGAATGTGGAATTCCCTTCCACGCTCTGTCTTTCCCTCACATTGTGATATACTGAAATTCAAGACTAATGTTCACCGACATCTCCTTTCATATCCCCTCCTACTTACCTAAAGCTCGCACTGTGTTCTGACATATAAAGGGTACTTAAATCCCCTTGTGTGCGTGCTCATTATAAAAAAAAAAAAAAAAAAAAACCCCTGCGTAAGCTTTCCCATCTATCCTATTCTTATGGGCTTGTTCCTCACCTTCTAATTACCGACCACTTACGTCCCTTCTTTCCAAGGTCATGTAAACGCTGATAAATTCTTAGTTTAAGAAGTATCTCGAAGATCGAAAGCTTCTTAATGACGGGCAATACGGCTTTTGCATCAATAGATCCACTGGTGATTTGATGGTTTATCTCACCGAACAGTTGAACAAATCTTTATATCGTTTTGGAGAAAGTAAGATTATTGCTCTTGATATTTCTAAAGCATTTGATAAAGTTTGGCATCCTGCTCTTTTATCGAAAATGCGTGCTTTTGGTATCGATGAAACCCTTCTTCGTTGGATTAGTCACTTTCATTCGAATCGCTCTATACAATTAGTATTAGACGGATTCAAGTCTAAAACCCACAACATAAATGTTGTTGTGCATCAGGGTTCTGTTTTTTCTCCGACCCTATTTCTCATTTTCATTAATGATCTCCTGTCTGCAACTACTAATCCATTAAATTGTTTCGCTGACGATAGCACCCTTAGCTTTTCATATTAGTTTCCAGATTCACATCCCTGCTCTTCGGACTGAAACGGATAAATATGATAAGTACATTAAATTCTGACTTAAACAGCATTGTACAATGAGGATTAAAAAATCGCGTAGAATTTAATGCTTCGTAAACTCAATGCTGCCTTTTGTCATTAAAGCGAGACAACCCTCCCTGAGTGGCACTTGCATCGAAGAAACTAATCAGCTTGCGATTTTAGGTATGTGTATTACAAACCATCTTTTGTGGAATGATCACATACTTAACGTCGCCTTTGGAGATGCAAGAAATTCTTTTCCCCTTCTGATCTGGCTATTATCTATAAAAGTTATATGCGTCCAAAGCTTGAGTATAACTCCCATCTCTCCATCTCTCCCTTCAATAGAGTTATTTCTTGTTTTTATTAATCCTACACATTTTAGATTTTTTTCGTCTCTTATTATACAAATATTATTGCAAATTGCATTATTTGAAAATTGTTTAGGAAGATATGGCTCTCTATAATAAGCTCGATCAACTGATCTTTTATGTAGGTGCACGCCAGGATCATTACAACATGTACTAAACAAAACACTGGCTTATAGGCGAACATGCAGCAAAGCTTGGCATTCCTCTTAATACTTTTTGTCCTAGCTGTGAGGACCAAAAAGAAAAGGAAACAGTGTTTTATTTCCTCTGCAAACGTCCTTCTTTATCTAGAATAGAAAGTTCTTTGGAAAGGCATTTTTAAATGATCATAATGAACTTTTTGAACTAAAGATCAAATACTTACTTGATCTTTTTTCTCAACACGAAAAAATGGCTCTAGCGAAGAGCCCATGAGTATTTACTCACTCAATTCTTAAGTATTTCATAGAACCAACGAGTTATAATCAAAAACGAAGTGCTGATTGGGTCACGTCACGAGATAAGACTCTTTGTGACGGCCATTTCTACCTACTTACCTTAAGGGTGAGGAAGATTCGCCTTTTTTGTTGAAAGGCTGGGCAAAAATGTTGTTTTTCATCCACCCGGAATTAGACCAGAGTAGAGTAGGACATCAACATCATTTCAGAAGAATGAGAGAGATAAAGTATAAAATACTGGCTGTAAAAAAATACTGGCTGTAAAAAACAGTATTAAACTTAACTGTAAGTATTACCGTTATTTTTAATGATTTTTTTTTCACTTTTAGTTCTCTTTTCATAAAATTGCCCCTCCCGCCCAAACGGGGCAAGATAGACCCCCCTCCCATAGTAAAAAATGCTTGTATTGGACCCCTCTACAAAAAACCGTTATCAATTTTCGGCGCCGAAGTTATCGTACTCGTGCCCCTGGATGGACGAGACTGAGAATCGAACCCAGACCTCTGGCATGCCACTCTTACGCTTTAATCATTATCCCAGGGGCTTCAAACATTCCTTATTTTAGTGCTTTAACAATATATTAAATTTTTTGTTTTTTCTATGATTGCGTAATTGTTCGGAATTTAAATATGTATGTACTTACTTTTTTAGGCGCAATGCAGATTAATTTGCTTTAGTCATTGGTCCTCACCACTAAAATACTTCTTTGCAATACCAATTATAATGAACTTACTGGAACTTTAAGCGTTAGATGAAGTTGTCTCAGCTTCGAAGCACAAACTTCCTCTATTTTGTTCATAACTTTCGAATTAGCTTGCTTCCCAAAGGCTATTGGTGGTAAGAGAAGGAGTTGGTAGGGAACACAGCATAATTGTACTGTACGTGTAAGAAAATATTTATCTACACACATATGTATATTTATAAGAATAACATGTACCCAGGGCGCTATTAATTTTGTTTCTGAAAGTTTTAAAGTCTGCAGTCTCTGCACATAAGTATACGATACATATATACTTTTAATATTCCTTTATCAAAGCACCTTTATGTGATGCCAAGATTTAACTTCAATCTACTCCACAAAAAAAAAACAAAAGAAAAACAATGCCCGGAAATGCAACAGGAACAAAAGGAATGGGAAATGTAGAAACAACCACGAAGGAAGTTATAGTGGTTTCTAATTACGAGTACAACAAATGCAATAGCCGTCACAACGCATTATATCGTTCAAATTGTTCAAGGTTTTGCATGATGGTGGCAAGTGGCAACAAACTGCAAAAGTGGTGAGAGTCGAAAATGAAGTCATACCAAAACAAACCGCCCCCATCATCCAAGCATTGCCCACAAAACTCATTTCCATGGCTTGTAATGAATTCTGAAAGATGTTGTTGCGGTTAAAGTTTTGAATTATTTTACTGTTCGCGCACAGGCACCCTAACCAACGCCATCAATCTTCAATTTCTGATGGACTTAAAGGATTATAGAACAAAACCAACTCGATATAAGTGTTCACAATGCGTGTTCAAGTTATGAATTCACATTTAAAATTTAATGTTGGTACTTGTTTTTTATATAATTTTTTAAGCAAAAAATGGATAAAGTATAGATATATGTAGTATAGTGCAGACATAGAATGAATGAGAAAGTAGCTGTTATGAAAGGATGTTCGTTTTGGTTCTGGGTGTGTCGATTTCAGGTGCGGATTAAATTTGTTTTCTACCTGATTCGCCAAAAAATAATTGATTCAATAATATTTTTTTCACTAAAAGTTTTTACTTTAAAGACGCAGCTGTTTGAACTTAAATTCAAAAAGTGTGCTTTATTTTTAAATTTTTTGATCAAATCAATCAATCAATCAAAAAAAAATTTAGATAGTTTTCTCAACCGTCAAAGCTAAAAGCAGTGAACCTTTCGGCAACGAGTTTGTTGGTATAACAAAAAAAGACCCACCCTTCGATGGTCCCACGACATCGCGACATATTTGGAAACAGACAAAAGGCCGATGAACTGGCGAAAAACATATCTCTGGACCCCGACTAAATAAAAAGCTCTCAGTACTTTAGGTATTCCACAGAAAAAAAGTAGCAAAAGGTCCTTTAAATCACAAGGCAAATGCAAACAGTATAGGAATAGAAGTTTTGCCATTTGGAAATAACACTGTAATGTTTAAACTTGAATTTCCTGTTATACAAATAATTTGGCTATAGTTGATGTAGTTTCATTTTATGGTCGGGGTTGCAGTATTTTTGACTTTTATTTCAATTATCATGTGGGTTTTAGGAAATGCAATCATATGAAAACTGAAATGAGCTAGCGAACTAAATGTCTGAACTAAGGCATATTTACTTTTTCTATCAGTCAGTTCAGTTTTCTTTATTGAGACTTAAATTCACAGGTTTTGTTTTGATTACAGTGTATTTTTGTTTGCTGCCAAAAAATACATAGATAATTATGTCTGACTTAAAATTAACATTTTAACAAAACACAAATAATAATATTGTTTTCTTACAATATATGTTACATAATTCAAAATGTATCTTTATAATAAATTTCTTATGCTTGCTCCCGACATATGTTCAATACAATGTATATGTATACTGTATACATATACAGAGTGAGTCATGAGCAGTGCGCCAAAATATTAGAGACAAGAAAAAATCGTCTGGGACTTGACTTAAAATGGAAAAGAAATATTTAAAATCAACCACTTCATCCACCATGCGATACCTTCTTCAGAAGCCAAAAACTTCTTTCATTTTGTTTTTAAATAAATCTATTCTAAGGAATAGTTTTTTTTGAAAAATAAATTCAAAGTCAAAATTTTGTAATAAGAAAAAAATTCGAACTAATTTTTTCCAAAATTTTACGTAATTAAGTACTAATTTTAATTTCAAAATTCAATGCTGTTATTAAATTTAAGTGAAAGCTAGAAAACCGGATGCAAAAATTGTATGTCATTTTCAAGAAACTAAACAAAAAAGAAAACCACATTTTTCTAAGAAATATCTTTCTTTTTATTTTAACGAGGCTGGACTTTTAAGTTAATTAATTTATGAAGCATTAAACTTGGTTTTATAACTTTTTTTTTTAAATTGGAGTTTTATGAGAACGAAATATTTATTAATTAATTAATAAATTAACTTAAAAAGTGGTATACAAAAATAGAAAAACAAATTCATTCGTCAGTTATCATCAATTTAAGTCACGATTACAGTTGGTAAGAGCGCTTTTGGTTGCTAGAGAGGAGCTTAATTGACAACCAGTTTATAAACAGAATTCTTTGGACGAATCTCAATTCACAAGAGATGGCAAGACGGCAAACATCATTTCAGAACAGATTCAGCGTCAATATGTGGGCAGGTGTAATTGAACATAAATTAATCGGGCCTTTCAAATTACCACCCCGACTTAAAAAAATTACCTCAAAGTCAGAATTTCGCTCACGCAAGAAAAAATTGAACAACATTTGAAATTGAATATCATGTAACCCTAAAAACATATTAGCGTAAAACTTAGTTTTAAAGGATAGTATTTCTTTTATACAAAAATTGTAAAATGAGGTCCCTATCATTAGTACTGACAGAGAAGTTGAATTTAACATGAGTCAGGGTACATCAAATCTAGCCTTTTTTAAATAATCAAAATGTAATTTCAAAGTTGAAAATCAGACTTAACTGTAGAACAATTTTTGTAGAACACACCAAGTATGGCTAGCGAATTACCGGACACCATGTATAAACACACATTTATACAAACATATTATATATAAACGTATATGTACATTGAAATACATACCTGAATACATATATTTTACACTTACTTATGTATTTTTTTGTTCTGAATAATGTTCCTTGAGTAATTCCTGAGATTATTGTAAAAGGTTCTGAATATTCAGAGCCAATGACAACAGACGCTGTTCTGGAATCAAGAAAACTGATTATCATTCTTATTAAGGACGTAGTGCAGTTCAACATTATTAGCTTAAATATAAGCTCTTTATGCCAAATAGATTCAAAGGCTGCCTCTAAATCATTGTCCAGAACAACAGTTTTTTCTGAATAATTATATTATTAATTACTAAAAGGCAATGCTCTATTGAGTGTTATTTTCTAAAACCAAACTGAGTGTTTGGGATAGAATTCTATTCATCGAAAAAACTATAAAGTGCTTCGGCAATAACTCTTTCGAATATAGTTTTCGTATGTTGGAGAGCAGGGAGATTGGTCGCAAAACCTTTTATATTTTTTGCATTATTTTTTTAGCTAAAGGCATTATTTTGGACTGTTTTAATGCAGTTGGAAAGTATCCATTGCTCATGTATTTATTAAAAAGCCAGGTATGGTTAAGGTTGAGAAAATTTGGATATTTTCTGAAGGCAAAGTTTGAAATCATGTCAAGACCAAATGACTTTTTGGCATTCAAGTTGTTACTAAATACATTGACTTTTTCATGTGTAGTAAAAGGTAAAGAAAATTAGTTACATGCTGTGTTTATTCGTGTAAATGTTGTTAGAGGATTATTTCAGTGAGTACTGCAAAACTCGTCTACTTTAAAAAATACTTCTTGATTCAAATTTAAATCATAAGAAGGTTTTCGATCTGCAGAAACATTCCCAAACAGAGTCCTGAATGCTCTTTCAGCATTGTTCATCGTTAGATATTCAGAATATCCTTGATAATATCTGCCCCGAATAATTTTCTTCCTGTTATTTTATCAATTTCTTTGAAGTCATAAGGAGAAGGTTATATTTTATTTAGCTACCTGAACTCTTTATCAAGGTCCTGTTTGACAATCTCTTTTATTATTTTACTAAGACACTGTATTTGAGAATTAAATAGTTGATTCTTCGAGCTAGGCATATTTAAATGACTATGAAAGATTCTCTTAAGTTTTCGTAACCAAATGTTGCGAATTTTCAATAGGTTTTTAGTAAAATCAATAAAATGTTTGTATTTGATGTCTTAGATAGATAGATATATTTATTTCGTAATTAATTTTTTCAAACAAAGCCTATGACCGCACGTTTTACATTTCAGAGATATGACAAATTTTATCTTGCTTCTGAGACATTATCTTATATTTTGATGAAGAATTTAAAGAAAAAGAAAATAAGTTTTATTGGAAGGAAAATACGACAAAAACCTCCATTTGAATAAGAAAAAAAAAAGTATTTATAATAATTTTCAATTTTCTCGAAAACTAGAAGACATAAAATAATCTAGTTCTCAGTTTTTGATTGAGAATCAATAGAAGCACCGAATTCTATAAAAAAAAATTATATTAAATCTTACAGTTTTGAGGAATTACACTTCAAACTTTTTTTTTGTGTTTTTTTTCCCGAATTTTGTGTTTGAAACTCATTTTTTCGAAAACTATGCATAAATTTTGCCTGATTTAAAAATTGACCTATAGTACAAAATCCTGGCTGTAAAAAACAGTATTAAACTTAACTGTAAGTGTTACCGTTATTTTTTAATGATTGTTTTTTTACTTTTAGTACTCTTTTCATGAAATTGCCCCTACCGCCCAAACGGGGCAAGATAGACCCCCCCTCCCATAGTAAAAAATGCTTGTTTTGGACCCTTCTACAAAAAACCGTTATCAATTTTCGGCGCCCAAGTTATCGTACTCTCCCCCTTGCCCTGCATTTGATGGGGCAATTATGCGTTTAATAATCCCAGGGTTATTTTTAAAGATCAAAATACCTAGATAGGCTGAAAATATGTGACTATGGAAAGATAGCGTGTTACTTTACTTTTTCACCAATAACGTTGGCAGTTCCCAAGCCATCGTATTGCGTATGATGTTATAACCTTCAAATTAAGGTTTGTGTCTATTGTTCAGAACAGTTTCACATAAAAATCAAATTTGTGGTTTGTGACTTTTTTGAATTAGATATTATTGCATTTATATTAATCGAAATTATTTTAAGTTTTAGAGAAGAATCCATCATATAACGATTGATGCTACAAATTCAAGATATGCAAACATGTTGTCTTCTTGGCTTGAAAGTTTCTGGTATTTTGGCTAGAATTCTCTGAATTTGTACAAGAGATCTTTAAAGGAAATATTGAACGTGTGGAACGTGTTCATGAAAGTATTATGCACATTTATATACAATGGCCAAGGGTCACTTAAATACTGAAATTAATCTTTTCCACAAATAAAATTTTACCTTTTATCAGACATTTCCATTATATTTGATTTGTCTCGTATAATTTTTCGTTCAATTCTTTCTTCAATGTTTTCTGCATCCATCCAAAGTGCAACCAATTTTTTTGATTTATAAATTTGACAGATCTCATGAGAAATAATTCGAGACTCTAAACTAATCCGTAAAAGGGAAAAGTATTAAGTACTATTTTTTCCGTTTCGAATGTTTTACAGGGTACGAAATCAAAAGCGGAACGAAAAGCACTTTCGAATACGATTGGCTTTCGAAACGAAATACAGAGTAGGGCCCTGTTTTCCGGTTGTTGTCAATGGGATATTCATCATCATTTTCCATTGCCGAGCTTGAGCCCGCAGGTTTGCATTAATATTAGACATATTTATTTCATACATTTGTTTAGACGATTTTAGATCAGAATTAGGATAATGATGCTTACTTTGATTTTTATTAAAATATAAGTTATTAGTACCCGAAGGGGTGCTACTTTCTATCGTGGCATACAAAACTTGGTACGCGAACTAAGAGACTTAATATTAATAAAAATACAAAAAATTTAATAAATTTTTAAATAAATAATTGAAAAGGTCGAATTTTGAAAAAAAAAGTATTTTTGAATATATTTTTGAAAAATAAAAAATATTTTTTTAATTATTTGGGTATTCAATATTAGTTGAACTTTGAAAAATATTCTATATATAAAAAGAAAACATAACAATTGCTTCAACGGAAAACGGGAAAATCAAAAATTAAAAACTCCTCTGTGAGAGGTACTGATGCCAATTATTGTTTGTTGTTAAATGATAACTCCTTTTAGTGCTCATCTGCTCACATTTTTTATAAAAATAAAAATGAAAGGGTTTTCGAGAAATTTAAGATTTGTTTTCGTTTTTTTTTTACATGGTAGGTAGGTAGGTAATGTTATTTCTCAATCTAAAATTTATTTTAACGTTTTTTGTAATGTATGTTTAAAACAGTAGGTATTATAAAACTACTAGATATCAAATATCAAAACATCGATAAATTTTCAAAGCTCCAAAAAATATTTTTTAAAAATGTTTCTATTGAATTCTATTTATAATTTTTAGATGTTTTTGCTAAACAAAAGTTATTAAAATCAAAAAACCGTCCTGAGAAAGCAAAAATCAATAATTGGTGTTCTGGGAGGTAGTACCACCCCATTTTTTAAACAAAAAAATTATTAACAGTAAATCAACATTAAATAAAAATGTCTGAGTTTTATTTCAAAAATCTGTAAGTTCTTGAGAAAATTCAGATTTTTCAAAAGACCCAAAAAAATTGTATTCGATATTTTTCGTGTTTAAAATTTAAAAAAAAACCGGTTGTCACTCCAAAAACTATGCCAAGTTTGAAGAAAATCAACCCACCCAGCCAGGCTCGGTGACAGAAAGACAGGCGGAAAGAATTGCGAGAACCATACTTTAATGTAAGGTCAGTTTTGTTCGAAATCTCGAGTTCAATTTTTTCAAAGTGAAACTTAGCTGGTGTTTTTTTAGAGGTATAAAATTATTTAAATTAACATCAAAAATGAACATGAAATTGACTTTCGATTATCTTTTGACATTGATTTCTGGCATATTACCGCCAAGGCTGGCTAGGACGTAATTTAATCTGGAGGTTCAATTTTCGATCACTTTTCCCAACATTTTGATCGTTTCGGGCTTAGGCTACCGACTTCACATATGCACACCGAAAATAGTCTAGCGGCGTTAAATCGCACGAGTTTGAAGGCCAATCCACGATTTTGGCACGAGCTGTGTGACATGTTCCGCCGCGCCGTCTTGCTGAAACCACAGCTCCTCCACATCATGGTTGTTCAATTGAAGAACGAAAAAGTCAGTAGTCATGGCTCTATAGCGGTCACCATTGGCTGTAACGTTCTGGCCAGCATAGTGATTCCACCAGCCTATTTTTTTTTCTGAATGTAATGGTGTCTCAACATACACCTGAGGATTATCTTCACTGCAAATACGACAGTTTTGTTTGTTGACGTAGCCATTCAACTAAAAGTGAGCTTCAGCGCTAAACAAAATTCTCCAATGAAAAGGGAGAATAATAATTTGGAAACGTTGTCAATTCATGTCAGTCAATTCATGTTGAAATGCTAACCAAACCAAACTAAACATAAATCACTTAATTCTACGTTTTCACCAAGAACTAAATCGCGATTTAAGTAGATTATCCATAAATTTTGTACAAATCTCGAAGATTTACCATGTTAATAAATCTTTAGATTTCAAGGAGATTTCAAATAAATCTTGTATAAATCTTCATGGACAAATAGATTCGAAAACCGAACATCCCTAAATTCATATTCTCTTTGTGTTGTGGAACGTGTTCCACAATTTTTTTGCTCTGTTTGACACAGATGGAACCCTCTATCTCACTCACTTCATAAGAAATAAGAAAACGCCATTTGCATTTTCAAGGGAGCTGTCAAATTTAATCTTATTTAAATCCTTTTAATGTGGTGGAAACACTTCACCGAGATTAACCTTTGGTGAAAACGTAGTTATTTTGCAAAAATTTTGAATTTTAAAGAAATGTTTACGTTCTCTTTTTTTAATTTTGTGTGGCCCCTATTATTTTTGACGCCCTTTACAATAATGTCTCTGCTGAAGTGCTGACTAAATATGGTAAATGCGCTATTGTTGGATGTTGTGGTCATGAGTATTTTAGTCAGGTTTTGTGAGGAGGACCCGCTGCCATTTACAGTAATTATCCAGCCAGAATTAATTGTGAAGGCGATGAGAAATTGCACTCTAGAGCGTGTGAGGTCATAACTGCATTTTAAACAAACGACAGCGACCCCGCCGCCGCCGAATGACTGTTCGTGGTGGCTATGGGGGTGTCGACGTGTCGTCGTCCTTGAAAGCAATACATATGGCAGTAGCAAGAGCCAGGATATGGATAATAATTGGATATGCATATGAGATGGGCGTGTTGAGCACAAGAAATATTATTTTCGATTCCAGATCTTTAATAAGTGCCTTGGGATGAATTTATTACGTTCGTGGAACTTATCTTTGCGCTTATTTTGTATAATGTGTTGTTACATGATAGAATTTAACATCATGGCTGGTCATGAAAAAGTATGTTAATTTTTTTGTTCTGTTTTTTGTTTTCATCTGAAGGGCACATGCACGCCAACACAAAGTGTGAGTGCAATTGTTTTGCAATAGTAAATTCATGTAAAATAGGTAAATTTAATTTTAAATCATCAAAGTTTCAAAAAATGTATGCAAATTAAATTAAATATTTTTGTTTTTTTACTTTCTATTTAAATATACTCGTAAATAATACATATATATACATATTTTTTTGTTTAATTTAAAAGTGTATTATTTGTAAAAAACAAATTGTTGAACAAAAATTTAAATTACAACAGATAATAATCCTATTATTTTCATGTATACCTACACTAAGGCACGTGGGAGGATTTATTTTAGGAATACTATACATTGTTTTGAATCATTAAGTTGAAAATCCAAAATCAGTATTTATTTGTAGGATAAAATATACCCAACAAATAATAAATATTCATGAAAGTAAGTGGACTAATTTAAAAAAATTCTTGACAAAGTAACAAATAATTAAATATCAAAAGTCAAACAAGTAATTGCCATCAAATGTTATTTGTGAATTGATTAAATAAGGTTATGGTTTAAAAAGAAAACTTAAATTGCGAAACACTTAACAACTTAGGCGAAACGAAAACCAGATGAACTTTAGTCAACAAAAAAAGTGTAGCCCCACTACACTTTCACTTTGAAAAAAATGAACAGCTATAGTTGTAAAACGAACTAACCTACAAAGCTGCGTTGATGTGACAATATGTATATGTTTATCTATAAGCTGTTCTCAGGCTATTTTATACGAACTGCTGTTAATCATGACTTGGACTATAGAGGGAATACTTACCTATTCATTCTTAATGAGACACCCTGTATACATAACATAAGAACTCAAAGAAAATGTTAAAATAAGAGCTACCCTAATGAAGGTACATACTTTACATACTTTTACTTTGAAACAGTCCGAGTTAGTAAAAAAATTGTTTTTTTTTTTTATTAAATTACATTTGATAAAAGGGGAATAGGTTGGCATATATACCTGATAACTTTCATTAGGCACATTATGTATATCAAAAGGTACATAAATGACAACGATTTCCGCAAACTTATACTAAGGGTATTCATGCAACGAGATAATTTTCCGCTTTGCAGAAAGATATAATTTTCCGCTTTACGTTTGCATGAGCACCCCATAAAAATTCTTGCATAAATGTGAGATATAATCAGCTGTCACTACTAAACGTCACAAATTACTTCTCGAAACTTTATGAGGTTTATTTCTTCGCTTTCTGCATCAATTCTGTGAGATAAATTTATCTGGTTTGCAGAATATTTTTCCCATTCAAATTTTGACAGCTCGTTTCTACGGAGATAAAATTATCTGGTTTCCGAGGTTTATCCGAGTTTTACCCCTACTATTGTAGGTAGTAGATATAGTTTTACTACTACGAGTAGTAGTAAACATAGAATTGATTATTTTCTTGCTCTATGTACCAATGCATTTTCGAAAAGAAAATGAGAACTAAAGTAACTGCGAGTCACAATACCATCGTTAGGCTTGCCAACATTTTTTGATATAAGCAATTTCTGTAAATGATGATTGTGATGACATTGCGCATTATATTTTGTTGATTTTCTAAGGTACATAATATGTAATATAGCTTCATAGAAATGTTCTCTTACTTTTTTTCTATTCATGAAGCAATTAAACAGTTTATATCTAATTATGTATTATTGTTTATATTCCCTATAGCCTATGGTAGCCTACAGGCAACATTCCGTTTAAACCTCCATAATTCTTAAACTTTTTATTTTTTCACCTTTCACCCATTATGTACTGTGGCCTACACTTCGTTCTTTCAATCAAGTATAATCCAAGTAGTCTAACAGTCACTACTTTCTTCATACGAAGTAATGCCGTTAGTTGTGTGAATAATTTCAAGTAATCCGCGTGTGGTAAAAAATAAAAAAAAATAGATTCAACGTTTTCTGGTGCTTTTTTTTTTGAAAGAATCTATAAGGTAAACATTCAATTTTACTAAATTACTAAGTTATTCCAGATATTTTATGGGTATTTTCGTATTAGGTGATATTTAGTGCTTGTATCTTGTAGGCTACATTATATAAAAAAGGGAACTGTTTTGTATGAATATTGCGACTGTTTTTGACCCGGATTTTGGAGAGTTTCATGATAAGTCTTTCGGAGAAGAAATTGATATGGACGCAATATTAGATACCTTGGATGATGACATCCGTAATTCAAATCTCGAGGTAGAACCAACCCCGTCCAGTTCAGGCCTTCAAAATCCGTCAGGTCCACCCGTAAAACGACAAAAGCCTGAAAAGCAGCCATTGTTGCAGAAGAAAAAAAACCTGGAACTGAATGCACAGCAGCTAGCTTTTACTGGCAACGAGTCATTAGGATCTGATATCTTGGATCTTGAGACTCCTATACAGTACTTTCTTTACTTATTTCCACCAGAACTTATAAAGAAAATTTGTCAAGAAACTAACCTGTATTTAGTACAGAAAGATCTGAACAACACTTTTTGTGTATTTGACACAGAAATTCAACAATTTATAGGTCTAGTTTATATTATGTCAATGATTCAGCTCCCCAGAGTTACCAACCATTGGAGTTCCGTCCTTGGTACCAACCTAATTCAACATACAATGCCATCTAATAAATTTGAAAAAATAACACAGCATCTCCATTTCAACGATAACACTAAATGTCTTCCTAGAAGCAATCCTGACGCTGATAGGATCTTCAAAATTCTACCAGTGGTTGAAGCCTTGAACGAAGCATATGCAAAAGTTTCATTAGAGACACGGCTTTGTGTAGATGAGCAAATGTGCTCTACAAAAGCACGGAATATGCTCAAAAGATATAACCCCAACAAACCTCATAAGTGGGGTTACAAATTGTATGTGTTGAGTTGTGTTTCCGGTTTCGGTTATGTGACAGAGGTTAAAACTGGAAAAGAAAATGTCGTGAGAGCTGAAGAGCGAGATTTGGGAGCCTCTGCCAACATCGTTATGCGATTATCACGAATGATTTCACGAAACCAAGTTCGCCAAGATCAAGTTGGTCATTGGCCCTAATGGGCCGAAAAAAAATTTGATGCAAGTTCACCTTATGCTTCATGCTTTATGCTTCACCAAAAACAAAAATTGTTTCAGGAAGTTTCATCTTTCATAAATTACTTTCTTTTTACAAAAAAATTTCATTCATTCCTTTTTCTTTGCCTTTATAATTGCCTATTAGCTACACTATCCTTTTTGTAAAATTATGCAGATTTAATAAATAGTTTCAAATTAAAAAACTAAGCATTTCTTTGTATGCATAAACCTATCAGATTCCACAAAAAATATGCAATTTGAAGGTCTTGAGTTATAGAGGGATATTTTCATGTGTATGTATACCTATAAGTATATATTCACCCCAATTACCGAAGTCGTCTAGTTCTTTCGACGACTCTCGTTTTCTTTGTCGTGTCGTTTTTCAAATGGCATTTCAAGTAATAAAGTATCTGTCAAAACCAAATGAAATTGAAATAAACTCTAGATTAAAAGATCATCAAGTTCAACGTTAAAAATAATAATCGCGATTTAATTAAATTATAATTAATTAAATATAAGTTATTAAAATTATAGGTAAGCGTAGAAATGTTTTATAACACAAGTTCCGAAAGTGATGAGGATGAAGAAGAAGCAATACAAAATTTTGAAACTGCACAATTAATTATAAAAAGGAAACACATAAGAAGAAACTCAAATCCATTTGATTTGCCCGATTCGAAGTGAGTTTACATATTTAATTCAATTTTAGCTTTTATAAGAAACTTTTGTATAATTTAACAGATTTAAACAGTATTTTAGATAATCCAAGGAAGCATTTAAGTACGTGTTGGATCAAATTAGTGACAAGATGACGATTCGACGATAAAATAAATTAACAAAAATATTTACTGTTTTGCGATTTTCCATCCTTCTCTCGCCAACAAATTTTTGATCGAGAGATACCGTCGTATTTTTTTATTTATGTCGCTTTCTTCCGAAATACAGTATGCAGAATGAAACTGTTCAACGACGCACGTTTGACATTTACACATGACAACGAAACGAGTGACAAACATTGAAAACGACAAATGGAATATAAACCTAGTCGTGTCGTATATTTAGCTGTCGTTTATGACTTCGGTAATTGGAGTGATTATATAAATAAAAAAACAAGGACTTAATTTATTCATTTTAATATATATTAATCCATCTTTAACAAGAATTCGTACCGAAATACAATTCTGAAAAAGAATTAATAAGTCAATTACTTATCATAATTTTAGTAATTTTTGATAAGCTTATCACTTATCGAATCAAAAATTTAGAACCACTCAATTGATGTTTAGTGCAATACTTATCTGATAAGATGAGTATTTTTCACTTATCAAAACTCATACAAATTATCAAAGTTCATGATAAGTTGCTAAGTGATAAAAGATAAGTTTTTGGAGCAATATGGCAAAGGTCATCTTCTTCTGGATGAAGCTCTTCTACTCGTCCTAGTGCCCATCTAGATGGTGGCAAATGTAGCTCCTTTATGACAACCAAGTCGCCCTCGGCTCCTTGACGAACTTTGGATTTCTTCCTTTTACTAATCGCAGTGTTACCGGCCCAGCATAGTCACAGGCCGTTCGACCGAAGGCAAAAGATGGTGAGAGTCTTGAAGAATGAAAATTTCCCATCAGTTCTGATGATGTAGCTTGACGTTGATTAAAACAACCCATGTAGTGATAAACGACTTTCCTTATGTGATTCCTACTTCCAAAAATCCAATTCGCGGTAATCGCCACCAAAAGGAGTTATTTTAAACTTTGGCAACTCAATTTCTATGTTCTATGGTTTCGCAGCGGAAATGGTGAACAGATTGCTTAAAAATGCTTTTAACAAGGCGACTTGATGCTTGGATTTATCTTCCGAAGAATCGCCATTAGCTTGCCCACGTGGTGGAAGAGGCTTTATCAAATGCACTTTTTTCATCGAGATATTTTCTCTCCGTGGCTTCAAAGTCAATTTCGGAATCACAGTATCCCTCTTCCTCGGAATATTAAAAAAACTCATTGTTAGCGCAAAAATCTTTCCACGTATCCTCTAACCGCGTTTCTAAATCGGGCACTTATAGGATAAACGCATTCGCATGCGTTTTCAAAACAAAAAAATAAAACTTCAACAAATTTCAAAACGTTATAATTATTTTATTTATTTCTACGATATAAATGATTAAACCAAAATATATGTTATTAGTGAGAAGTTGACTGTAATTGTTTACTCGATGATGGCTGTTTTTAAAAGAGATCGAATATTAACTTGCACCATCGAAAACAAATAAACAAGTGCATAGGAATAGTGGTACATAGGGTTAAAAGATTAGCAAATTTGAAAAACAAGCCAACAAAAAAAAAGTTAAGTCTTATGAATCATAGGGTATTTATAAGACTATGTTTGGCAATTTTACAAAATATTTAAAGATTGAAAAGATGGAAATTGATTAAGTTTTAGAAATAAATTTTTTACGCAATTTTAAAATAAATAATTTAGGATGAAAAATAATAAAACGTCGCATTCATGAACAGGGAAGTCAATCGGCCATCAAGATTTTGCGATTTGCGCAAACAATCCCTGAGATACGTCTCTGAATGTGTGAAAAAGTGGTTAAAAATTACTTCAAAAGAATCGTATGCTTAAAATCTTCGAGAGAAAGTTATTTCACATATTCCAAACTTTTCAATGAAATAAAATTGTTATCAGCATAACACAAAAACACAGCGTATCGCTGTGTATTTTATTTAGCATTACTCTTGCAACCGAAAAACGAATGACCCTTTATTAATGCAACTTTACTAACTCTTATCTAAGTCTTAGTTTTTAATATTAAACTTTTTGTGTATAGTCAATAGTAAGAGAATAAGTTTTAAATAAAAAACAAAACAAAAAAATATGCGAACAATAATACGAGTATATTTGAATAAAGAGCAACTATTTCTAAGCACTTTTTGAGTTACCTTTTAAAAAAAAAAAATAACTGTGCAAAAACGTAAATATTTCTCTTCTTATTTAAGAGTATTTAAATGCTTTTCGGAGAAGAGATAAGATCATAATTGCATCAATGTGAGCAACAACAACGACAGCTACTACTTACATAGTCAGTCTTGGGCTCTATGATATTGTAATATCCTCGAAAGAAAAACAATAACAAAAGCAAGAATAACAATCGACTTTTATGAAATTGAAAAAGTTTTCCCCAACAGTTGACTTAAGCAGCATTGATGGTTTTATACTTTTTACACTTTTTATCCACTTCGTAGATAGTAACTATAGTTTTGCAAATATTGTTTGCATTTTCTGTAGGAGAGTAATTAGGAAATCCCGTAATACGAAATTGAAAATATCTTATGTATGTATGTACATATGTTCTGATAACGCATAGATCAATATAAATTTCAAGATGGGACTTAATCAAACGAAGATGAGGACTTACGATTTATTATAAGTGAATCTCGTACATGTATGTATGATATTTAAAGATGTTTAATTAAGAAACTTTTTTGAAGATTGCCTACATTAAGTTAAGTTACGATACTTAACAACTGAAGTACGTAGAAATTAATGGGCATATTTCTATTTTCTAAAAATACAGCTGGAAGTGGAATCAAATTAACAACACAGTTTTGAATATTTATTCAAGAAAATGACAATCAGTTAAAAACACAACTCCAAGGCATGCAGTTGTTCTAAGTGCACATTTTCAGAAAAAAAATTAAATGTTAATCAGTGGATTCTTGATAGCGTTTTTTTTTTAAATTAATTTTTATTTCAAATCAAACTTATAACTATCTTAAAGCTGAGCATAAATCAATAACTTACATCTCAGTTATACTTCATAACATTAATATCTTAAAAGTACATAATGCCTTTCGGCCTAACAACTAATTCAAAACTAGAATTCACAACAAGCTAAATTAAAACTAATTAAAAACTAAAAGCTGATTCGGCGTCCTTTCCCTTTTTCGGGAGAGGATATACGAGTACCACATCAGTCTTCCAGCGCATTGGATAATATGCATTATTCAGCGCGTTGTTGAACAGTGTGGTGAAAATGTCAATTGCTTGCTGAGTGTCGTAAGACAAAATTGGATATACCATCGACACCCGCTGACTTCTTTTTCTTTATTGATTCGAAGATTAGCTGGAGCTCCACCTTCGACACTAGCTCGGCGACTATGGCATTTGCCAAATTATCTTCATTGAATCCGGTGAAACCGAGATTCTCCGATCGCCATTGCGTTATTTCGTTCCGAAGGTAAAAGTGGTTAAGCAAGGCTCTATTTTCCAGGTCGTGGTTAGGGCTAGCATTCACCTTGTACCTACACTTGCTGGAACGCAGCCCGTGCGACCGGTACATGTTATTAGGGTCTCGTTCTTTGTATTTCGGTATTGTTCTTTCCATCGCTCGTTCGATTGTCTCGTCCATTTGCTGTAGGTATCCGTCAGTGTCGTTATTTGTCAGATTCCTGTCATTTAGTGGGGATATATTATTCTAACGAAGTTCATTTGCCAGGGTGTTGGTGAAGCGTGACCAGCGCATCTTACCGTAGTTTTAAGAATGCCAGTCTTGAGTCCATGAGCAATAAATCCAGATACGAACCGCTTCTTGGGAACGATGGCCTATGAGTAGCCAGGAGGTCGAGCATATACTCAACATTGTATTGAACCATCCAGTTAAACAGATGGTTACCTCGTGGATTTTGGATTTGATTTCCCCAATCGGAATGTTTGGCATTGGGATCGCCGGCCATCAGATAATAGTTCTCTAGCGAAGGGGTTTTTGTATTGCTTGTTATACGTGCAGCTTGCTGCCTGTGAGATTTATATTCAAGGTTTTGAATGAACAACAACAACTTGTGTGTGTTACCACCAAGTTCAATGGGTGACCACTTAGTCATAGAATCTGGCGAGTTCAGTTGCAAGCATTGAAAAAGTTTTTCGAGCTCTATAGTAAATTCAGTTGGCTGAGGTGATTCCAGTGCATAAGCCGCGATCACATACATCCACGTTCCCTGTTGGAGAGGGATGCATATGATGCACGCCTCAAGCAGCCGAAATCGGCGTACGTCACTGCTATATATAACTTATGTTTGTCGTTCAGCTTGGATCGCTGGCCATAAACACATTTGGACTTTGGTCTTTCAGCAATTGGAACAAATTTGCTCTACGTTCGGTCCTAATCAGTAAATTTACATTCACCGCAAGGATCTTAAAGGGCCTCTCCGGCAGCGCGCCTTTAACCTCTAATTTGCCTTTATCTGATTATTAAGGCATGTTAACTGGGCCTGAATGGCCAGCAACATGCCTCTAATCTCGGCGTGTGCGGCGCCTTAGGAACGAGGGTCTGTGGGGCTGCCGGCTGCCTTTGGTGCAGGATGTACCGCACTTCCCCTTCCTGACGCCATTTGGGCGTAGGAAATTTTGTTATTTACGGCGTTGTTGTATGAACACGTGTCGTTGGTGGGCGTTTCTCTACTTCGTTTTGCCTCGCTTTTTTGCTTTTAATATCCTGAAATACAGGACATTCTCGATAATTTTTGGGGGTGCCCGTCTTTCTGAAGTTGAGATCGTTCCCCGCTTTTTGGCGCAGCTCATTTAAGAGCTCTCCGGTTCCGTGCATGAATCTATGCCCTTCAGGGGGACCGTTTTTGGAGTGAAGCTGAAGAACTCAGTTGTAGCTCGCTTTGAGGCAGTTTTAATTTCTATATGCTTTCACTGTTGAGCAGTGAAACAGCATGTCTACTATTGCTTAATCGTGTAATAGAAAAATTTTGGCCTATGGCCGACTTACACAGAGCAATTGTTGCTATCAATTTTATCTAATGGACATTGATGGGTGGCACCCTCTCTTTTTTATTATTTGCTGGCGGTTGTGGCTGCTGCTGTTGACTCTGCTTTTGCTGGTTCTTCTGCTGCTGGTTCTGTTGCTGCTGGTTCTTTCTCTGCGGCTTTGGCTCCTGTTGATTTTGCTGCTGCTGTTGCTTTTGTTGTTGTTGTTGTTGTTGTTGTTTTGCCGGCTGCTGCAACTTGTCTTTTTGCAGCAGTTGTTGTTGCTGCTGTGGTTGATGGGACTTCGGTTTTGGCGGTTGCAGCTCACCATCACAAATTTTTTGCCGTAGGTAGCCTGAACCAAGTTTCTAGGCGCCCGAAGCTATTTTTTGTTCGTGCACTCTTGCTATTCCTTGTGGCGAGGCGCTTAGTGCTTCTGTTTCAGGGCTAGTATTAGTGGGGTGAGCCTAGCTTGGAAAGTCTAAATCTCCCCCTGTAATTGTCCTATCATTTCTTCGAGGCTTCCTCGTTTTCCTCCTCTTCTGCGGACGCGACGCCTCTGGTGATGAGAGCCCAACAATTTTCTGGCTCTCATTTGACTTGAAGAGCCCTTCTCCACCCTCGGATATCTTCCTCATCTGATGACGATTGTTATTGAATTTTAGTTGCTACTGTATTTTTTGCCTTCCGCGCCGTCTCCTTACCATCAGCTTGGAGCTCAGCTGAGGTTACGATACAGCGCTTTACCACGTTGGGTTTCAGGCTTAGCCTCTTTCGCCTCTTCATCCTCGTCTCGTTCCCGTTCCCGCATCGGATGATGTTGCCGGTAGGTCATCTTTTGATGTTGACGGTTTCGTTGATGCCGTTGCCGGTTTCATCGTTGCTGTTGTTGCTGAGGCACTTTTCAATGTCCCTGCTTTGTTGTTGTTCATTATTTGCTTCTCTTCCAAATCAATGAAGTTTTTCACTTCACGATTGTGAAAAAAAGCCGAAAAAATTTTTGTGCCTGGCTGGGACTAGAAATGGTGACCTTCCGACTCTCGGTCCGCCACTACTACCACTGGGCTACTATATGAGAATAGCCACTATTAATTTGAACTTCTGTTTGCTCACACGGGCTTTGGTTTGAAAATACTGTGAAAATCGCTTAACGTTTGCACACCTCCGCAGTTAAGGATCGACTGATTCTTGATAGCGGTGCATCATCGCACATTTGCTCTGAAAAAGAATTTTTTGCTTCACTGCACAAGCATGCACAAAAAGTTTTTCTGGCATCAGGTGATAATGTAGAAGCAAGTGGAATCGGTGATGTAACTTTGGTTTTTGGTATCAGATTTCTCTTACATTACTTTGACCAATGTTTTATATGTACCCGAGCTTAATTCCAATATTTTATCCGTGAGTAAAATAATAAAAAAAGGAAATGGTGTACAGTTTGCCGATGAAAAAGCTTAGGTCAAGATTAAAGGAAATTTCATATTTTAAAAGCTTATTTGCAGGATGCTGAATTTACCTTGCTAAAGTGAAGACTGAAAAAGAAATGGTCCTAACTGTATCCCAGGAGGCTGCTTCAATAACCTGGCATAAGCGATTCCACACCACAGCAAAATGGTGTTGCTGAAAGGATGAACAGAACCTTTCTTGAGATGTGACGATGCATGTTAGAGAAGTCCAAGATGCCACAGTACCTATGGTCGGAGGCTATAAATACAGCAACTTTTATAAGAAAGTTCACCGACTAAATTGTTGAAAGACAAAACCCCATATGAATGTTGGTGTGGGAAAAAGCCATCTGTGCATCATATGAGAACATTTGGATATAATGCTATTGCCTTAGATAAAAAGCCTGGTAAGTCCAAACTACAACCTAAAGGTAAAATGGTGGCGTTTGTAGATTATGCCAACCACACGAAGTAATATAGGTTGTACCATAAGCATCAAAAATCAGTAATAATATCTAGGGATATAATATTCTTTGAAAATAAATTTTCTGAAATTGATCGTGATGCTGAAGCTGAAAACTTTTTGAAAAGAGATGATTTTTTGTATGCCAATGGTGAAACTATAACCAACAAAGTGATTCCTGAAAATCTGGTTGCTGGGCATCGTGCTTTAGATGATTGCGGTGCTAATAACGGTGCTGCTGCCAACGATTTCGAAGCTGATTATGTTGTTGCTGCCGGTGATGGAGCTGCTGTAGATCGTGTTGCTGTCGAGAACGTTAATGTCGAAGACTTTGTTGAAGGAGAATACAGTGATATATGCGAAGAAGGACCGAATACAGAGATGAGAAATAAGAAGGCTAGAGGAGGAAGACCGACAATCTTGCGAAGAGGCAAACCCGAAAGACCGAAAAAATCTCTGCCTCTTCAAGCTCTCGAGAAGTTGTGAATAAACTTATTTCGGTGAATACAATGAAAACTATTATTGAAAAAATTAATATGCACGTGGAGGCTGTTAATCGTGGACCGAGCGAATTTTGCCTTGGAATGGAAATAGAAAGAGTTGATGGTCTAAGTGGAAACATAATCATTCATCAGAAACGATACGTCAAAGATCTGCTGACTCACTGGGCAATGGAAAACTGCATACCTGCATCGACGACGCTTGACTGCGCAACTGTTTTGGAAAAGTGCAGAAGGCAGAAGGTAATGTTACAATTACCAAGGCCACACCATAAACATTTTGTGGCAGCTAAACACATTCTTCGTTAATTACAAAACGATTCAGGGTTTGGTTTAGCTTATACTAAAAAAAAGAGGCTGGGTGCGACCCACACTGATAACTTCCCATTTGTGATCTTGAAAACTTTATATTTAGTTTTTTTTTTCAAATAACCAAATTTTCTGCGAAACAAACTTTAGCTGTTAAATTCAAACAATCATTATTTTAAGATTGAAAAGCATTTTAATTATTTAAAGAGATTAACGAAATGCACATATATTATAGAGAATAAATACCTAATGGCAAAGTCAATATCATTGCTCGTTCTCAAGATATTCGAGTCGAAAAACCAATTTTACCACTTTTTAGTTTTTTTTATATTTTTGTCAAAAACTGTCAATTAGATATTTGTCAAAATTTAACCTTTCATAAAAAATTGTACTATGTATAAAATAAAATAAATTATTTTTTTGTGCCAATCGTTGTTCGTTCTCAGGATATTCGAGCTGAAATACAATTGTAACTACTTTTCTTTAGAATTTTTAACAGTTTTTGATTTTTGGGCAGTTTTCCCATTCAATATTTGTCAAAAATTATGTTACGTAGAAAATAAAACAAACAAGAAGTCAATATCGTTACCCGTTTTTGAGAAATTTGAGTCGAAAGACCAATTTTTGGTAGAATTTTTTGTAGTTTTTAATTTTTTGTAAAAAAAACTGTCCATTGAATTTTTTTGAAATTTTCACCAGTAGTCAAAAACAACATTTTTCGTAAAATAAAATTAATTTAAAGTTAATATCGTTTTTCCATCTAAGGATATTCGAGTTATAAATTTTTTTTTTCTTTTCGAGCTCTACCGATTGGTAACACTTTTATAAAATCTAGCCAAACTATACATCTCCTTCTGTGAAGTTTTCTGTTTACAAACCAATTATTTCCACAACCAAGGTTACCAGCCTATGTCTTACTAAAGCAACGCTTATATAAATTATAATTTATAAATACTTTTTAGAAAAATTACGTACCCTTAAACATTCAAAACTTATTCATCCTTATGAGTATTGGATTAGCATGTTTATATCATTATTATCCGCAAGGGGATGTATCTTGGTTTTATTTATACCAGAGGAACAAAAAGCTTTAACAACGAAGGCACCGTCGGCGTCGTTTTTGTGGTGGAGTTATGGCCAACATCATCAGAATTATTATCTGATGATGATGGTGCTTTTTTATGTCAGTTTAACATTTTGCTATAGTATTGTGTAGATAAAAACATACATAACCTATGAAAAATATAAACATAAAATTTTGGAATGCAACTTATGTATGGATTCAGAATCCGAATGGATAAATTATAAAATCAACAGCTAGTTCAAACTTCTTTTTTTGTAATAAGAGACAAATAATTTAACGGGCTGACAGGTCATAAGTGTAGTCTCATGTAAATTGATTGTGATTCACGCGTAAAGCAGTATACCTTACTTATCATAACGAATTTTTAATGATATTGACATTACATATGCGTATCTAAGTATGTGTAATTTGATTAAGTATTAATTAAATGCATCACAAATATATATACTTATATTAATTTGTTAGCACAAAGTTCATTGAAGAAAGAAACAAAAGTTTAATTTTGATTTCAACAAATTTTTTGTGAAATATACCTTATTTAACAATAAAAAGTCAGATTTCATTCATTTGAATATTCGTACAGTTTCCTAATTCGAGGACAAATACTTTGTGAAATGATTCACGGACACGTTCTAAGAAAAAATTAATCTAGAGAAGGGGTACAATATCCCTTGTTAATGCGAGAGCATTAATTTTTTAAAAACATTGGCTTAAAATGCATCAAAAATATTTAAGAACGCCAGACAATAATTACAGGGTTAAAAAAATTGTTTTATCAAATTATTTTAAGGCCGGTAGCACCAAACGCTTTTGAAAATTTAACAGGATTTTAAAGTCTTAAAATGACAAAATACGTCATTTAAGAATTTAAAGATCTGTTAAATATTTGTGCAACCGATTATTAGAGACACTAATTTTAAAATTTATAATTTTTCGTCTTATACTTTTTTAGATATGTAGTTTTTATTTTATAGAAATAATTGATTTTTTACTCAGGATTGAAAACCGAAACACTTTGTGAGGCTTTTAGAGGTTGGTCAAAACTGAGCTATTTTATGGTTTCTGAGATTCTGTTTTGAATAAACAGATTTAACGTTTTTGTTAAAAGTACGCTTACTTTTGTATCTTGTGATACCTTTTTAGAGTGAGAAACTCCAAATGAAGCCCATGTATTCCAATTGGTTATATAAATAATGACGCTTAGTTTGTTAAAAAATAGCTTATGAAAGGAAGTGAAAAAATTGTTATTTTTCAGTAAATTTTTTTCAAGTAAAATTATTTTCAAAACTCTCTAAAAATGAATTTTTTTCGACATTAACCAACACTTTTTGAGTCTTTTTTGCAAGAAAATTTAAAAACAAAAAAAAAACTTTTGCACTTTTTTGCTTTTGAATAGAATCACACTATTGGCTCCTTTTAGGAATAGAAAGAATAGTTGCGGAATAAACAAGGAACGGAACTGTCTTCATTGAAATGCCTGTGCCTGTTTTTGAGAAGCGAGGAAATAGAATGTCTCACTGTTCCTAACTTTCCCCTAACTATTAAAAAGAGAAAATGTTTAAAAAATGTTTATTGAATTTTGTCGTGTTGAACGTCAACGTCCGCTTTTCAGTAAAATAGAATCTATTGGATAGGAAAAAGTATGAACCACTATCTTGTTAATTACAACATACTCGTACATATTTGAACAAAAATCCATAATCTTTAATGCTCCATTTTTAATGTCTTGCTGTTGGGGTAAGTTGGTGGACCATTGATTCACTTTTACTTTATTGCTTTTACGTTTTACAGTTTGGTGCTAGTTTTGTATAATGTTCTACAGTAAAATGTGTTAAATTTAAAACATAATTTCAGCGCAAAGCAAAACTGACAAGCATTTAGGGCAAGAATTCGCAGATAAATACCTACATAAATGTTGGTGGGGTAGGATGCCACAACAACACCACAAACAAAATGAAACCATTAAAACTTGTTTGCTTTTGTGGTGGCAGCACACTACATTCCCTTGTGGATAATAACTAAGAGATGTTAACATGCAAATCCAATACTCATATAACCTCAACAAAAAACTTTTTTTTTATACTTATCCTTTAAACACAGAAGGATATACTGGTTAAACCTAGAATAGTTAAAAGAGTATATACTTATACATACACACCTATTTACTAAAATTTATTACGCATTAAACAAAATTATTAAACCTACTAAAAACTTTCATTGAGAAACCACTAAAATTTGAAAAAATGAAATCATATTTTGTTGTTTGTGCCAAAAAAGTAAAAATATATTTTTCCATCAAAATTTAACTTTGTTTTCTTTGAAAATAATATTCAAACGAATTTTTTTCATAAGAAGAGTTAAGGTGTTGAACTGATTTTTCCGTTTGAATTGTGTGAATAAATTTTAACTAAAATATGTATTACTAAAATATAAAAGTGTCATCAATTTACTGTGGCATGTTCCTTTCATGTCGTGTAACATGAAAACTGTCTGATTAAATTTCCTTCGTCGACTTCAAAGTCAAAGAAGTTGGTGAAAAACACGAAAAAGGGAAAAGCGATGGGGCCAGACAAGAAAACATCAGAATTCAAGAAAAATATTAGAGATATCGGGTCTAGATGGCTCTAAATTTCCATATCCAAACTTGTTTAGGAAAATCAAATGCTCAATCAGTGAAGACAAAGTTATCTTATCAATCAAGCTGATGCTATACGCCATGGAGATTATTGAGCATCAGGGCAGCGTCTTGAGACCCTTGCTCTTTATTAAAGTCCTTGACCAAATGACCATCTGCTTGAGTATAAGGTGACGGACCCCAAAATTAATTAGTTAAATAATAATAAAATAATTAGATACTGTATAAGCGCGAAAAATACAAAATACTTGTACTGCCCATTTTGTGAACCACATAGGTCTATTCCGGACATCTATTCGAATGGAACAGTGCTTCCCAAGTGCGACAAGAGTAAATGTTTTAGGTCTTGAGATGATGACATCAAACATTTCACAAGCGCTTACAGACCCGTTCACAGTGTTCGACAATTTTCGATCGCAATACTTCAAACCGTTGGTTGGCAGGTTTGTTGAAAATTATCCTTTAACTATACCTCCAGTTTTATTTTTTACATTCTTTAGTGATTTCAATTAAGAGATTGCATTCATTCGCCAATTATTTTACCTTTAAAAAGATTGCAATCAACTGATTGCAGGCTATTGGGACTTCTATGCGCTCTTTGCATTCTTTCAATTAACATTTATTTTGCATTGTTTGAATTCTTTTTAATTCAAAAACAATGCAAAAAATTAAAAAGTGCAAAAGTATGCAAAGAATACATATGAAAAAATTGGCGATCACAATCTCTAACGTAAAAAAATCCTGATTGCATAGTTTGCAGTCACAGTCTTCAAAAAAGAATGAATTATTACAATCCTTTCGATAAATTCAATTAAAGATTGTTGAGGAATGCCTACGGAACTATTGCAATCTTTTACAACCGTGCTATCCATAATTTTCTATGAATAGAATTATATGTCAGCAAACTATTTTTTATTTTGAATTCTAAACATGCAATACGGTATTCTAAAAATATTTCACGTAAAGCTAGCATGTAATTAAAGATAAAGCTCACCAAATACAACTTTTTTTTATTTGCTGTGTAAGTGACTGTAAAACTGTTCGGCTTCTGTAATGAATGAAATTCGAGTAAATTCCAAATTAATACCACAAGAATTCCAACAAAGGAATGCTGCTAAATAATGGAAGGCGTTGGTAATTCAGCGGAAGCATTCTGTTTAAATTTTCGCAAAATATTGCGACCCATTAAAAATGTTTCCTTGATTTATTTTTAATTTCGTTTTTTAATTTCGTATGTCAATCATCATATACGCCAGGGGCAAATTTATTAAAAAAAGTGAACGCATATGCGATAACATTATGATAAATACATTTTATACAAGCTGATAAAAATATAAGAAGAACGATGTTCTTCGGAGCCTCAAGATTGATATACGAATTATATTTTGTGAACTCAGGAAACAACTTATATATGTATGTGTCTACAGGGACATAATTCTATTTCTGGAAGGATTTAGGTCTATGCTTATGCCTACATAGAAAATTTTTCAAATTAATTTTATGTAAAAAGTTTAGCTGAGTTGAAAGAACCTAAGCCTTTTGGGATTACCGACTTTTAAGAACTTAATAGCTCACTCTTTTCAACAATTAACATGAAGTATAGAGGCAGGGGTAACAGTTTCATTCAAATTAGAAAATTACTGTGCACAATCTCCCCTGTCGATGTCAAAATTGTGGCTATAGGTTAGGTATCTTGACAAGGGAGTTCTTTTAGACAAACATTAAAAGAGCACCACTTGTTGTGCCGGTTTTTGTGTTACCAGCAAGGAGTTTTGGTTAAAAGAATATGTATTTAAAACTCACAAAAACTGGGAAAAGGATTAATTCTTTTTGCTTTCGACAAAGTTTGAATGAGATGATTTTTTTTTTAATTTAAAAGTTTTGGGGTAAGCAATTGTGTCAGTAAGTTGACGAACTTAACTTTATTTTTTTGTTTCTGAAAGCATATTCAAATAAAATAATAAAATAATGTGAACATATTTTTTTTAATGGAAATGAAGCCCGAAACCAAAAATAATAAGTTTGATAAAGGCAATAAGAAAGGGATTTTTCCCAAAATACGAGTAATTTATAAAAATTATTCAAAAAAAAAAAATGAATGCAAAAAATTATTGGAATGCTTATTACTTGTTTTTTTTTTGGCCGCCATGGTTAATGGGTAATATAATGACAAAAATCCAAGACAAAGTTGCAGAACAATACAATATTTTTTGGTATAATATTTCAGTACGACCTTCGACAATGCTGCTCAAGAGAATGTCAGGACCACAATTTAAAAAATTCTTAGTTATTTTTGTGTTACATGTAGTATTTCTAGAAGTTGAAAAACAACTCCAAATCTGCTGTTAAAAAAAAAGGTTAAAAAGTTCGTTCTTGTTAATCCTCAGCGTTTTTAGGTAATCAATAGTTTCCGAATCCAATTTAAAAAAAGCGATATTGTCGTAAAAGTGTTTAAAGTGTAAAACTACTCGTATTAAGTTACATAAATTATTCAACATACTAAACTTATCAATCGCATCGCAACTTATCGTATTCAACATATCCCAAAAATAAGATGGAAATTGGCCAGGTAAGTTGTTTGTGTGTGAACCCATCAGTAAAATAAAGTGTTGTGATTTTTTTAATAAAGTGTGAAGTGAAAATTTGTTAAATTTTTTTTTTAATTTTTAATATCTAAATTAAATTTAAATTTTTAAATGTGTTTTAACAAAGTATTTGGAAATTAGGGAGTGGTCAATAGATTTTATAAAATGTGCATTTTTCAACGTGTTTTAATGTGTTTTATTGCATTGTGAGCATATATAATTTAGTGAGTGGCTATTCAAGCATAATTTTTTTTTTAATTAAACTATTTTTAAATTTTGTTTATATTAAATTTGAGCCGCACCTCATTTTATTAAGAAAAAAAACTTTATTGACTGAAGGGACTATATTCTTAAAATTAAAAAAAACTAAATAGTGATTGTTAACTACTTAAATGAGCACAGTCACGCTCGTATTCGGGACACCATCGCTCGAGTTGAGCCAGTGTGCTGTACGATCCTTCCATCAAAAGGAGCCCATAAGATGATGATTCATCGGGTGCGAACCAGCCTCACAAAAGAGCCAAAAAGTTCCTCCAAACTTTATATGTATCCCCAACACATCGACGGAGAATTATTTGTGTTATCCGAAGATATTTATTCGGGGGCAATAAATATCCTGCTTGGCAGCAGCAGGAGCAGTCTACAACTCCTTGCACAAGCCAAGTGCTGGCTCGTCGACGGCACATTTGCCGTTGTATCTAGCATCATGGGACAGCTTTTGTCGATCACTGAAGGCACTGTAGTACCTTTAAGTACTTTTCACATGAGAGCGACCAACGAACCACGAATGAACGAACATTCGTCCATTTGGACATTTCATTCACATGGACTTTTTTTTACTCGTCGCGAAGTCTCACGAATGACACAAATGAGAATTATCAAACAACAGAAATTATTTTTTATTCAAAGTGAGTGTTATAGAATGAGATCAGAACAATATTTATAAAAAAAAAAGAATTTTGCTATTTTTAATAATGAAAAAAAAATAAAAAAAGACTTCATGTGCAATCACTTAACAAAACACGAAAGATGGAAGGAGAATATGTTTCACTAATAGCAAAATTGGAAGAATATCCAACAAAATTTTACCAATATTTTAAGATGTCAAAGGAAAAATTTGATATCATATTTAAAATGGTTAAAAAAGACTTGGTTCCGGAACCTTCAAGCTTCAGAAAAGATATAGTCTGTTTAAAGGAAAAGTTTGTTATATCGCTACGGTAAGATACATGTATTTCTCTTGCTGCGTCCTGTTATACTTTTTTTACCTAATTCATTTTCTCTAGGTTCCCTGCTACTGGTGCTAGTTTCGTTGATTTGGCATACGGATTTGGTATGTTAGTTTCAAAAGTAAAAAAAATAGTTGATACAACGTTCCGACTGTCATCTCCAATTGCTTAAAAATTGCTATCCCAAACACTCTTTCGAAGGAAGATTGGAAACAGATTTCCTTGGACTTTTTACAGCGCTGGAACTTTCCAAATTGTCTATAGGGGCTGTTGACGGCAAACATGTCCTTACATTTGCCCCAAAAAATAGTGGCAGTTTGTTTTTTAATTATAAGAAATCATTTTTCTATACCCTGATGGCTGTGGTGGACGCAAAGTATCGTTTTTTGATGGTTGACATTGGAGCCTATGGAAGCAATGCCGACTCGAGTGTTTTCAGCAGCAGTCCTTTGGAAAGCATCCTAATACCCTAAAGGAACTTCTACAAAACGCCCTCAATAAGCTAACTCGATGGGCAGATCGGTGTGGACTGGGAGTCAACCCACACAAAACAGATCTTGTCCTCTTCACTAGGAAATATAAAATCCCACATATAGACCCCCCTTCTATAAATGGCGTACAACTTAAATTTTCAGATCAAGCAAAATATTTGGGTCTTATTCTAGATAAGAAATTAAGTTGGAAACCTAATATACAGGAAAGAGTGAAGAAATCTACAGTAGCTCTTTTCTCTTGTAAAAAAGCTATAGGTAATAAATGGGGGTTACAACCCCGTATTGCTCACTGGCTATACACTTCGGTAATCAGACCGATCCTAACTTATGGAGTATCTGTATGGTGGACTGCTCTAGACACAGCTACAAATCGGGACAATCTTGCAAAAGTACAAAGATCGGCTTGTATTTGCACTAGCGGTGCACTACGATCGACCCCCTCTGCTGCACTGGACATCCTGTTATATCTGATACCCCTAGACCTATTCAGCAAACAAACGGCCGCGAGCACTGCACTCCGTCTTAAGGCCTCTTCTCAGTGGATCAACAATAATATTGGCCACACTGCTATTCTGAATTTGTTCGGATCCTTTCCAAGTAATATCGACCATACCGTCTCCCGTTTACAGTTTAATAAAAATTTCCAAGTGACTATCCCTTCGAGATCCGAGTGGGAAAACGGTACACTCTTGGACAATGAATCGATTCATTTTTACACCGATGGTTCAAAAACTGATGACGGGGTCGGTGGGGGCGTGTACTCTGACAGACTTAACTTAAGTCTATCTTTTCGCCTTCCTGATCATTGTAGCGTATTCCAGGCGGAACTCATGGCGATTAAAGAAACTTTATCTTGGCTGAAGGAAAACATGATATCAATAAAAGATATCCGCATCTTTTCGGATAGCCAAGCTGCTATCAAATCCTTGGAATCTGTCTCCTCGAACTCTAAAACAGTCCTAAATTGCCGTTCATCTCTCATGGAGATGGCGCAGCAATTCAATATTCACCTTTATTGGGTGCCGGGACACAGGGACATACCAGGCAACTGTAAAGCTGATGAACTCGCCAAGAGTGGAACTAAAATACCTCTCTCAGCACACAGAGCTGACATAGGAATTCCCATCGCTACATGCAAACTCATGCTAACGCAATATGTTAAAGAGAGTACAAACCTTAGGTGGAATGACATCACTACCTGTGTGGCTACAAAATTAATGTGGCCAAAATTAGATAAGAAGAAAACCAGAGGTTTAATATCCTTAAACAGACTGCATATTAGCTCCATTGTAGGTGTCATTACTGGACACTGTCTTATAGGTAGACATGCAACGCGTCTTGGCGTGCATGCTAATGACTTCTGCAGAAGTTGCATGGATGAGGAGGAGGAGGAAACAATTCCACACCTTCTCTGTACATGCCCAGCACTGTCCCATAGACGCAGACTCCAATTAGGAGAATTCTTTTATAACGATCCCAGTGATCTAGCAAATACTAAAATTAGTAGCATCGCACGCTTCGTAAAAAGCTCAAAATGGTTTAACGAGTAAAGGAGGATATCTTACTGATCCTTGTGGTATCACAATGGACCATTCTTACTGGTCTAAGTGGGTCAGTCCTGCTGACCGCCACTGTAACCTAACCTAACCTAACCTTTTGGAAACGCTTGGCTTACAAATCCTAAGAAACTAAATATTCCAGATGATTCAGCCCTTCCGGGAACAACAACTAAATTACCCTATATAATTATAGGAGATGAGGGTTTCGTATTAAAGTCAACCATTCTAAGGCCGTTCCCAGGGCACAAACTTTCAAACCGGGAGAGAATTTTTAATTACAGTTACAACAATACTTACATAATAGTAACATTTGTTACCAATGTTTTTTTTATATAATTTGTGCAGATTGTCCAGAGCAAGAAGAGTCGTGGAAAATGCCTTTGGCATCTTGGCCCATACATGGAGAATACTATTGAAGCGCCTAGAAGTTAACAAAGAGTCAGCAAACAAAATAGTGTTATGTTGCTGTATACTCCACAACTGCCTCAGGATCAATCTGGATGAATCTATAACACAGAAAACAATGTCAGCCAAGATTCGATCGCTGCTTTAATTACAACATCCGCTTCGGGATATGACGTAAGAGCAAAATTCGCTGACTGGTGCCTACAGGAAGGAAAGCTTTCAGCACAATATGATTTGAAAATGAAAACACCAGCTTTCAATACTTTTATGTAAAAAACATTATTAAATTATATTTATTAAAACAAAAAAAAAAATACCAGTATTTTATTTCATTAGGTAATGGTATATAGGAACTCGTTCAGTGTTTCTTTTAACTTAGGTATCAACAAAAACCTAAAAATATATCATTCAAAATAAAGAAAAGTAAAAAAAGAAGTCAGTATAAACAAAAAAAAAAAAACAGCCAAAAAGGATCAGCACAATGATCTCACACATTAAAATCAATCATCTTCGAATTCAATGTCATGAAACAATTGAAGTGTCCGCATTTCCAATTTTGATTGTTTTTTTCGGCTCCAGGAATTTGCACGTTGTGCTAGAGCCAAGAAAAACTTCTCCAATGGTGCTGAGTCAGGTTCATTAAGTTCCGTCAGTGCTGCCAAAAATCTATCGGTATCTGAATCGGAATTCTTCTTTGCTTCGAAGGTCTAGGTTGTGGTGCCTGGATTGACTCGTTCAGTCTCTTATTTGAGGATGTTGGTGCTTCATCAATTTCTTCTTTGTCAGAAAGATCAATGACAACGTTCTCTTTTTCATTTACAATGTTTCCGAGAGTTCTAAAAACAAAACAACAAAAACATGAATACAAAACAATTAATAAAGATAAAATTTTTCATTATTACTTTGGTACTTCAATATTTGGAATGAGAAATTTCATTATTTTAAAATAAGGCCAGGGTCTTTTCTTCGGAAGTGCCTCCGACCCACTAGGTACATTTTTGTCCCTTTTGTAGTACTTTCCAAAAGTATCCCGCAAGTTCTTCCAACGTTCCTTGCATATTTTCACTGAAAACTAAATTTAATACTGGATGCAATTATTAACACATTTTTGTTTATAACTATTACCATCGGTATTTAAAATAAATGCAATATTTTGCCACACATTCTCCTTTTGATATCTATCTGAATAGGGCCGCTCAGCCTTGCTATAAATTGATGGATTTGCTTCAACCTCCATTATCAATCTTTCGTCAAATTCCTAGAATTATTAAATTTATTTTAATATTCATAATCAACATGTACGAGTATTTCAATTTATATTTACTTTTTTTTTCATATTTTCTTCAGCCATGACCAACCACGAAGAAAACAAAAACAAGAGTAATTTGAGGTTAAACACGCGCGAACAATTCATTCGTTGTAGTGTGGATGGTATGTGGAACCCGAATAGAGTTTGACAATTCGTAACAAAAAGTTGCAATTCGCGACGAACAATTTTATTTATCAAATTTATCTGATTTTAACAATTTAAATGCTTATTTTATTATCTTAACATTTAAATAAATAAGGTTTCTATCATTTTTTTTTGGATATTATGCAGAATTTTGGTCTAGGAACGTTTTAAATCCAATTTGTTCCTTCATTCGTCGTTCGTTGGTCGCTCTCATGTGAAAAGTGCTTTAGTGTATTGCCTGATGAGCCGAAAGTCAATGGAAGATTCAACTGCTCAAGTCGCATTTGAAAACAACATACCACTGGCGCCAGATGTCATTATATGCGATTTTGAGCAAGCAATCCAAAAATCGGCAAAACAATTTTTTTATGGATATGAAGATGCATGGATGATTATTTGGCGGAAACTCCAAGGCCTAGGACTGGCCACCATATACGGACAAGAAGCAGGCTTCGCGATGGAGGTACGGATGCTCAAGGCACTGGCTTTTGTGCCAGCCGAAGAAGTGGAAAGGTAGTGAAAGTGTCCGAATGGTTCCAGAAGAACTATGTGGGTACCGTATTGTCACCACCGCGGTACAGGCCAGCTTTTTGTACCACTGGAGCCTCATCCAGTGAAATCCACTTGCCAAGGACTGAAAATAGTGTGGAGGCTTGGCACAAGCGCCTAAAAGCTGTGGTCAGCCAACGACAAGGAGTCGGTTGTTGCCAAATTGGCAATTGAAAAACTTCGGCAAAAAGAGGAGCCACAAACCACCAGGATTATGAAGAAAACCAGCAGCTGCAAAAGGTACTGAGTCGGAGGGAACAAATTCCACCGTTCCAATTCTTGCAAAATGCTGCACGGAACTCCACCATTGCATAAACGGTATGATTACCAAAAATTATGACGTATCCCAATCCTTCCTTTTGAGGACGACCAAACAATCATAAAGAGATACATAATATTTTCAGAAATGTTTATTAAAATTATAAAAATTGGTTTTTAGTTTGATGCGATACGTCGATTGAAAGGTGGCACTCTCTAGATCAAGATCACGAAAATCCAAATTTTATTTCTATCGGAACCTACTTTAGCCAAAAATCAATTTTGAGGATGTCAAGTTTAGGGGGTCTACGACGCGACGCTTAGTTTAGCCGCAAATCGCATATTCGCATTTAAAGCTGAAATTTGGTTTTTTGTTAAAAAATTGTCTAAAAAAGATTTAAAAAATAAGATTTTTTTGATTGAAAGTATCTTGGCTGGCCCGCTTCGCGGGTCCTTATGATTTTAACTCCCTTTAACACTCGCTCACGCGACTTCGTCGCTCCGCTTATGGTATGTTAAGTCGCCACGCAGGCGCCTATATCAACAGTTTTTTTGATTAAAACTTCCTTGGGTGGCGCGTATATCAGTTCGTTTAATAATATATTAAGTCACTTGAAATCTTAAGAATCAACAAGTACTGACCTAAAAGCATACAAAAATGGATGGAAATCAAATTGATATCCAGCTTTTTGAACAAAATTGCCTTTGAAATAAAAATCCATATCTCTTCACAATTATTTTTTAGCCCTCAAAAGAACTTTCTAGATGAAAAAAAAACTGTCCAAAAATGTTGGTAAAAACGAAGTAAAAACCTCAACAATAGAACGAAACATACGTTTAAATTGGATTTTTAAAACAACACAGCAACACAAATTAAACATTAACTTAAATCTTTAAACCTGGCTACAAGTCTTATCTAAGGGTGAGTTTTGTTTCGTAACTTAATATTTGTGAAGATAATTTAATGAAATTTTGTTTTTTTTTAAATAGGTAAGAAGATAAAGGGTTTACATACGTATATCATTAAAATTATATAAATAGTAAAGAAGTGATTGGCAGTAAAATTATGTGATAATAGGTGGGATTTTTGTACAAGAATTGAATTGATTTTTTTTTATTGAGACTACTTAAAAACTATTCAGAGTTTGTCTTATTCTAATGATAGCTAATAAAGTACAAAACTGGCTGTAATGTATGGCTTTATTTTTCGATGAAGCCTCGTGGCGAAAAATCATAATAAAAAAAAAAATACATATATAGTCACACTGTTTTTGCTCTTAAGTATATGATTTTGTCGCTTGAGATTGAGAGTCACATATATATATTTACCAAATAAACCCATACTGACTTCAAACTAAAACTAAAACGAAAAATGCGCCAGCGAATTGCGAGCGACATATGGGCAAATTCCTCATCGATACGTTTTAGTGCTTTTCGTTGACGGGGAATTTGTCGTTCTTCCATTTCAAGATCAACAACCGCTGCTATGGAATTTTTCCAAATTGTCTTAAATTTTGAATCACGGGAAACGCCCAGGACATCAAAACACTTATCTTATTTAATATTTCAATTTAGTCGAAAATCTCAATCATTAATGTCAGAAAATGATTTACCCGTAAAAGACTCCATGTAGTCATAAAAACCCGACGCTTTGGCTGATACCACACTGTCAATTTCTTGATCTACCGAACGATTATGCAAAATTGCATCAGTAATTTGCTCTCACAGGGATTAAATGCGTACAACTTGGGAGAAGAAAAATATTACCTGCCGGACCTGGCACCTTACTGCCTTCTTGTTCCAAGACGGTGCAGCGACCCGGCCCATGCTTGGAGGTGCAATTGACGCAATTATATTTGTTAGCACAATTTTTTGCTAAATAGCCGAATTGCTGGCACCGTCTACATTGAAGCGAACCCTTGTTGCCCTAGGTCTTTCCCAATACACGCGCGAACTAAGAAGATATCTAATTTTAATGAGCTCATCGGGGCTCGTACTGGGTAATAAACGAACTAGGAATAAATTGTAGCGGATCTTAGCTGCTTTGGATTTTAAAGTTTCCAAAATCAACATTTGAAACTTTTTCGGATTTTAATGAAGCTGAAATACTAAATGAATTAAAAGCATTTAGTAATTCGGCTTCCTTAAAATCCGAGGTGAGCCCCCTGAGGACAATATTTGATGTTCACTGTTAAAAATTTTTGCAAATTTACTACGTTTTTACTAAGCCATTGCATAGTAACATTACAAACTCTTGCATTGTATTGGAATTTTAACATGTATTTGTTGTAATATTACATTTTGTAATAGCTAGAGTACTGAGCAAGTTGCAATTTTACAATTTTTTTGTATTCGTCAGATACTTATTGTAATTTTACAATTCCAAGCTGTAGGATTAAATCTAAAGTTTTGTAAAATTTTTATACATTTTCGGAATGTAATTTTACCACAACTATCAGTAAAATAACTAAACAAGATTTGCTATTACAATTACATGAAATGAGAAGAAATTTACAAATCATTTTTTTTTCTGAAAATTTTGTTTGTATTTTTACTACATTTCATTGTCTAGTATAATTACAATCAATTTTTGTACAATTACTAGATTTATTTGATAGAGGAAGTGTCGGTAATATGGCCCCTGTATATTATTTGGCCCCCCTAATTATTTCTTATGTGATGAGCTGCATGTGTTCGGAGCCTTAACATTTCCAAAGATCCCTGCTTAAATAGTTTATCTTGAAAAAACTGGCTCTCTGAGCGCTTAGGTGACATTTCAAATTAAACTTGAATCAAGATGAGTACTTTAAAGCAGAATGTTATTATGACAACTAGACTTGATACAAAAAAACATTGTCATGCACTTAATTTGGCCCCCTGTACATGTATATATAATGGTCCTGGAGGCCATATGCGAAGTAAAAAGTTTTTTGTAAATAAAATGTTAAAAAAATGTTATTTCTTCATTTGAAGATGCCGCCGAGTAATCAAATTTTGAAAAGGAAAGCCTGGGACTCAGGCGAAATGATAAAAGCTGTTGAGGCAGTTCGAAGTAACAAAATGGGCTATATTAGAGCGTCATTTTTTGCGACATAAAGTTTTCTGAAGATCAGTGAGGGGAAATTTGGATAACGTGTGACGTGTGAGGTCTGCAGGAAATGGCACATTTTGATTGCGCTGGTGCTGAAGGAGACCAATACACTTGTGATTTTTGTCGCTGAAGCAATTTGTTTTTAATATGGCCCCCAGGGACCATTTAACCTACAGTTTTGAGAAAACTCAGTTTTTTTCCTTTTTTTATAAAAATAATTTTTTTTTACAAAAAACATTTTTTTTTTTCTTTGATAAACAAATTTCAACAACTTTGGCAAAGGGGGGCCATATTCGCAGCACTTCCCACTACATTTGGCTTAGTAAAATTACAAATAATGTATAGTAATATTACTAATTATAGTAAATGATTAGTAATTTTGCGACTGATGATTTGTAATAATTTGAAATTCAGTTGTGATAAGTTGCGTAGTAAAATTACAAGACTGAGTTCCACAATTACTGAAATGTGGTGCGTAAAAACTTCGTACACAAATTTAGTAAAATTACTATGGAAATTTTTAACAGTGTTCGATCTTCCTTCAAATTGAAGGAGTGGGCCTTGACATTGTCGGCATGCCTCAAAAAAAGATTTGATTCATGATTTTCCGATGAATCAAACTATTATCAACGTATAATGTACTTGAGCTACCACGATTTCTGATTTCATAATTTTACTTCACCGATCTATCTCTAAAGTCTTGTAATTAACATCATTAGTTTTTAAAAAAGATTAGGGGCAGTACCTACTTACCCCTAGAGCTCAGAGCCTACATCCTACTTTTCGGGATCTCAGAAAGAAATATAAAAAGCGTTAAACATACATGGGTACATCGTTTTTTTTTTAACTGGGTAGGTAGACATGATATGAACTTGTCGTTGGAGAAGTTATGTCTTGGTTTAATTTCAATTTTTAAGTAGATATGTGTATCTGTCTTTCGTGGCGGTTTAGGAATGTTGCGGAAAAAAGAGTTTTGTAGTTGGCATATTTGCAATGGAAAAACATTGTTAAAATTTTTATTAGATTTTTAAAATGGGGTATGGTTCTTTACGCCTCGATATAAGATACAAGCAAATATCTAAAACAACTTCGTTAAAAAAGAAGAAGAATTAAATTGACTCCACTCTTCTGGTAGTTGAAATGATCATAATGAATTTGATTTTTCTTCTTTTTGTACCGAAGTTGTTTTTTGGTTATATCTTTAAAAGTAGGTTTTTTTTCAAAATCTACACGCCCTAGCATATGTCACACCTTTTGCAAATCACTTTGCACAATTTATCAAAATAAGTTAATTTGTAACTTTTAAAACTTAGATATAGGTAGTTATGTTCTCAATTATATTTTTAGAATTTTAAAATATTGATGGGTAGATGTACATAGGTATGAACGACTTTCCCATCTACATATTTTAAATATCTATTTATTTACAAACAAAAACTTCCTTGTCCTTCCCAGTTTCTTGACGCCTTACTCAACCTTTCGCTTTCATATTTATGTTTGTGTACATAGGAACCTTATTTAAAAAAATTTAAAAATTGTATTCCGTACAATTTTTCAGAATTATAGCCCAACCTATAAACTACAATGCAACCTTATCAATGAGTGAGTCAGTGGGACAAAGTCGTTTAAGTGCTCTTCAAAGTCAAGCAAAATAAGAAAAAGTACAAAAATACAATTTTTTCCCGATTGTTTTTTTTTATAAATAGTTTTTTACTATATATTTTTAAATGTAGTACTATTTGAAATACCTATAAGTACAATACTGCAAAATTACAACAAAATCGGTGCATTTTTAATGACAATTTTCTCAAAAAAAAATAATCCCCTTCTTCTGTTGACTTATTTTTTTGTTCCCAAAAACCTAAAAGGTAACGTTGTAATATTGCAATTACATTATATATTGCAGGTACAAAGTTTAATTTAAATCGTTTCAGCCGTATTTGAGAAAAATACAAAAAATGTCATTTTATCATGTCTTTATACTTTGATTTGTTGCACTTTTGGTTTTATCAACAAGCCAGCAAAAAATATCGTATCTCACAACCATAAATAAAATCACTAGAATTTATTGCAAGTTGATGAAAGCTTAAAAGGAGAATTTTTGAAGGGATCTTTTGGCGTAAAACGAACCTCAAAATCCTTTTCACGGCAGCCGATTGATTTAACCTTAGAACAGACAATAAACGCAGGAAATAAACTTACTGGTATTGTTCATTCAAATTTTGACAACTCGTTTCTGCGGAGATAAAAATATCTGGCCGTTGCATGAATACCCTTAATGTCAAAAAAACAAGCAAAGTAAGAAAAGTAGATTTCCAAACGGTCAAAAGGAGAACTAAGCCATATTCCAATGAACATCGTTGTTGCCGTTGAATTGTTGCAACATTTGACTCTCTTCTTTGTCTTAACATTCTTTTTATTGTACCTAATTCTAGTCTCTTGAATTAAACATCAAAAATTCGTGTTATACTACGTTTTCTCCAAGCTCTAAATCGCCAAGCATAAACCTTGTACAAATCTCGAAGATTTTACATATTAATAAATCTTGAGATTTCAAGGAGATTTCAAATAAATCTTGTATAAATCTTCATGGACAAATAGTTTCGCAAACCGAACATCAATAATTTCATATTCTCTTTGTGTTGTGGAACGTATTTTTTCGAGAGTCGATATTTTTTTTACTCTGTTTGACATAAATGGAATCCTCTATCTCACTTACTTCATAAGAAATAAGAATATGCCATTTGAATTTTCAAGGGAACTGTCAAAATTAATCTAATATAAATCTTTTTAATGCGGCGGAAACACTTCAGAAGATTTACTAAATCTCAACAAGATTAACCTCTGGTGAAAACATAGTATCTATTATAATTTATAGATGTTGCAACGTACGTTAAAGAGAAATGAACAATTCTTTCCTGGGGCCAGTTTTTAAACCAGAGGAATCTCAGAAGTGCAGTATTAACTTTAACCTTTACTTGTCAAAAATTCATCGAAATCGATGAGCGAAACTATGGAAATCGCAGATCATAGTGCTTCATAGCGATTTTTCACACAAATCTGTCAGAGATATCTATAAAGCCAGAGTTAACTAACCGAATTTGGTAGGTTACCTCTGAATTTAAATGGACTGAAAAAACATCTTCATGAATTAACTCGGGTTTTAAATAGAAACAAGGATGATCTTCCACTAAAAAACTGGGTCGTAGTATTTTATTATAAGAATATTATAACCTAGGGATTCAAATAAATTTAAATTTTAACTTACATATAATTTGCAACTTATAAGTTAAAACTAACAAGAAAAATGTGCACTTTATTTTGGTTTTTAATTTACTTTAAGAGTTGAAAGTAATACAAATCAAAGTGAATTCCGTTTCTCTTTCAACAATGGCATTAAGATTCTAAAAACTTCAGAAAGTTTAGAAGTATTTTTTGCAGAAGACGAATACAAACTACTCTAATGAGAACATTCCTAAGAAAATGGTTCATGTTTTTTTTTTTTTTAAAGTAGACAATCAATCACGTTGGTAATTTTACCTTAACATTCTGCCTTTTATATATCCTGTTGGCGTACGTCATTGTCATATCTTATACATATGTACATAAATTACCTTTTTTTCTCGTCAACACTCAGTTCCATGTAAGGTGAATTTTCTTCATTATACAAGTGCCTGAATATAGTGTGTATAAATCTCATTTTAGTCACTTCATAAAAGGCAATCGTTTAACTCAGCTATCTCAGACTTCAGATACCACCATACCAATACTACCACTGTTGGGGATTTCAGCTGAACTTTATAAATTAGAAAAGTTTTTCATTTCAGAATCTTATTTTGCATGTATTAAATGCATCTATCCAGGGCTGGCTTCTCACTTTTGGATCCAGAATAAATCGGTAACTTCAGTTCCTGTTATAATATTGGATTGCGCACATGGGTCACTAGTGCTAGTCGATTTGCAAAGCTGTAAGAGTCCTTGGGGAAACATTCATTAGGAGAGGTTTGGAGTTCTGATTTTGAAATTATGTTCATGAAAAATAAAATTCTGCCCTAGAAAAATTTCAATTTAGATAAACAAAAAAAGTATGATTTTATTTAAGATTTATTTTATTGAAACAAAAACAATTTTTTACTAAGCTTCAAAGATATCGAACCGTTTGTAAAATATTGAATTTTCAAAAAAAAATGTTTTTAAACTCAAAAAATATTTTTTTTCGATTGAAGTATACCAACGACTATTAAAGTTTTAGAGATTTTTTTTAAATCGTTGGATCAAAAATCCAGGTATATTTATTTTTGGTGTCAGAAAGAAATTAAAAAACTGTGTAGATAACACTAATAAGCACTATACAATTATACATCAAGCTTTAAGAAATTCCCCCACCCGTTTAGGCTGTTGTACCTCAACAGACAGATAGGCAAATATGCGAAACACACTTTTTCGATTTCCCTAAATTTTTCACGAATAAAAAACTTGCCCTATAGCACCTAGTTATAAACAAATATACAAACAAGTATACAAACTCAACTTACTTCTTTCGATTCGAAAAGAATAGGTATTTGTTGCCAGTTATGGAATAGCGTTTTTGTTCTTTTTAGTAAACTCAAATGGCCAACCTTTAGTAAATTTTCGCACTAACTATTTTTCAATTTATTTTAAAACCTAAATTTGGGATACTTGGTTAAAATAAAAGGTACCGAACATATGGTGTGTTTACTGTGACCCAAATAGCATACAATGCGGTCGTGTCCTTAAATATCATCTTACTCGCTTAATGTTTCTATGATGGAGTAATTTCAGTGACGAGAGTATGACAGCCTTTAGAAGCAACAGAGAGGGTTGCATTTGGTAAATTGTAAGATACATTTTATGAAGGGTATACAAATTTTAACGTGAGTCCCATAAGTTACACTTTTGTTGACATATTTTAGAATTAAAGTAGATACCTATGTTTGTATGTATGTAGTTATATATTTTATATTTTGTTTTATGTTTCTTATAACATAAAGCTGCTGTGAAAAGATGGCACGAGTTATAAACTCTCACTCAAAAACATAGGTCATAGAAGTAAATTCAGAAAACTGTGTAACTACTTACATATTGTTTACCGTTATTTACCCTTGAAGGAGGAGTTACGCCAAGAACGTTTTTCAGAATAAAAGAAGCAAAAGCATTGTAAATCAGTGCTTTAAATGTTTTAAGTTTTTGTTGATCAAATATTCAAATAACGGTTAACACTGAAGAAACTTAATGTATTTCTGAGAAAAAAGTAGTTCATGTAATTTTCAATTTAAAAAATTAGTATAGCTTATTATGCTCCCCATCTCGCTTTAGTCTCGTCTTGATCTCGTTGCGCTCTAGTCTCAATCTTGTCGCACTCTGGTCTCGCTGTGGTCTCTCTTTCGTCTTAATTTACTCTCTGTTTCACCTCGTTCTCGAAAAAAGTTCAATACGTCTTTTTTTAAATTTAACATAAACAAAATTGTAGTAAAAAAAAATATACACCCACAAAGATAATATTTATTCAATTTTGGACCAGACTAAATCTACCCATTGCTACGCCCACACTTTTATATTGATTTGATCGAGCAATTTTAATTTAAATCATTTCTTATTCGCAAGAAAAAATTTTATAAAAAGGGGGCGACCTTGGCGGTATTTGGCTAAAACTTTTTTTTCCACTTTTTCTTGCTATTTCTGATAATTTCATTCAAATCATAAAGCTCTTTCCTAGAAACCAAAATATTCGAAAAGTTCAAATCATTCAGGCCGTTCCCGACAAAAAAATATATATAAAAGTGGTTGTGGTATCTTGATATCCCGCCTCCTGCAAGTGTAAAAGGTCGAAAACTGAGGTTTAAGTGTTTTCACCATGTAAAATCACCCTGCTTTTCATCTTACCCAAAATTTTTTCCATTAAAAATCCTTATTTGATGAAAGTATGAAGAAAAGTTTTAGGTTAAAAAAAAAAAAAATTGGAGAAATCAGGCATATTCATAGTCAAACTTTAGAACCGAGTACAACTGGCCTCGAGTCTAAATTTAACACACAGGTAAGAAACAGCTGCTATTCATAAAGAATGTGGCAGTTCTATTTAGTAAAAAACAGAATTCTACTACAATTTTAATACTATTGCCTATCAATCCATTGAAATTCAATCAGTTTTTTGACTGATAGAAAAAAACAACTTAGTCAAAGAGTCAACCGTTATTAAGAATTGAGCTCCAGTTTATCTTTGGGACCCGGGTCTAAATTATCTATGAATAACATAAACTACAGGTTAACTTAGAAGAGACAATGAAACAACTTGTCAGACGACTATAAATATGCCCCAATGTTTTAAGCTTCGTTTTTAAATATTCGTCAAACCGAATTAAATCAATTCGAAACAAATCAAAACTTTCGAAAATAACAAATTAAAATAATGTTTTTTTCTCATACTCCCATGCTTCGCTAAAATGCTTTTCCCAATTATTCCGACTAATAATTCGATGAAATTATATATGTAAGTGCTTAGAATTTCAAAGCCAATTATAAATAGGCCATACAAAAGATAGTATACTCGTACGTTGGAAAATACAAATTTTAGCATAGATCAGTTTTAAAATTGACAAATTAAAATTCACTAACCAAGCTAAGCTACTGCCATTGAAGCTTCAACATTATGATGATGTATCAAGGCATTCATGATGAAAACCACCGTTATATATACGATATTTGACAATAAATTAAATTCAACCCTAAAATGTGATGAAGGGGTGTTATTTGCACATGAGTGCTCCATTACTGGATCAAACATTTGCGTTGGCTACGGATTTGATTAGATATTTAATACATACATACATAAGGACTCAAGCAAAAATAATAGGCATGCGTGTATCTATCTATACGTTTAGTAATGGGATAAAATTTGTTGTTACTTTATTGGAATCTCTCAATTTACACCAGCATTTCACCATATTGTCGTCCAATAAAGGTAAAAGGGCCAACACTCTGAAAACGTAACAGCATGATAGAAGGATAAGTAAAGAGCGTTTATTAGTTACAGTAATTCCCATTTAATTATACCTTTCTTGCCTTAGCATAAGCCAGTTGTAAAAGCATTAGATTATAAATATATTAAAATAAAATGTACAAGTGCTTGCTTCTATGGTAAAATAGATAAGAATTGAAATGAAAATAATTCTATAAAAACAATGGGGCATATTCATAGTCAAACTTTCCAACTGGCCTCGAGTCTAAAGTTAACACAGATTAGAAACAGCTGCTATTCATAAAGAAATTCGCAGCTCTGTTTTGTAAAAAACCGAGTTCTACTACAATTTTAGTACTATTGCCTGTCAATTCATTGAAATCCAATCCATTTTTTGACAGATAGAAAAAGAAAAGCAACTCAGTCAAAGAGCCAGCCGTTTTTAAAGTTTGAGCTCCAGTTTATCTTTTGGGCCCGGGTCTAAATTGTCTATGAATAACATAAACTCCAGGTTAGCTTAGAAGAGACAAAGAAACAACTTGTCAGATGATTATGAATATGCCCCAATGACATAAGAATCTATAAAGTAGAGCTCTTGATACACGGGTACCCGGTACACTGATCGGGTACCCGGCCATTCCGGATAATACACGGGTAGCCGGGTATTTGGGTACTTGCAAAGTGTCGGGTACCCGAAACATGATTGGGTACCCGAGTACCCGACACATTACTTCTTAAGGTTTAGGTAGGATTAAAAAAAAGTCCACGTGCCTAGTGTTAAGAACATACTTTAGAAAAAAATAACTTTTTTCGATATCTGCTTCTGTTTAAAAGTTATAGTACATTTTGTTAATTTTGAATTTGAATTATGGTCAAGATTATGGTTGAAATTCTTGAAATTTAGGCCAAATAAGAGGTTAAAAAGTGCAGTGGAAAAGTATCAGGAGAACTCGCAGATAAATTTGTGTTTAACGGCACTAAAAATAACAACGTCAACATTATTAAGAAAAAAATTTATTGTAAATTGCAAAATTTATGAATGGAAAATTTTTGGGTACTTCTAAGCCGTATTCTGTATATTTTTTTATTTTGCCGAGATATAGGGAAACAGGTATATCAACACTGTAAATATCCCTGAATGGCAGGCTTTTGATTTTTGTTTCGAAAAAAAAAATAACTTAAAAATAGTTATAATAATTTTGTAAAGGGTTTTCCAATATTATGAATAGCCCGCCATTTCGGTAGTTGTCACTTTTGAAGCTGTAATTTTTTCACATTTGGCAAGTAGAAACTACGCCATTAATAAAAATGAAAAGATACACGCTTCAACAAGGCATTGAAATAATTAAAATTCACTAAAAAATGTTGAAAATTTGAAAATAATCCGGAATTTCATCGATAAATCATCCTGACGTAGCCAACGATGTGTTAAAACTGTCGCATCTGGGGCTCGGAAAACCCGAGGTTTTTTTTGTTGAAAAGGCTTCTCCATCCTTACCGACTGATTGTTTGGTACTGTTTATAGTCTGGCGCGGTGTAGTTATTGGACCTTACTTTTTCGAAAATGTGACTAAGCACCTTGCGACTTCTTCTTTCGTGGCGGCCATTTGGCGGTTGTTGTTTTTCATTATTAATGGTATACTTTCCTCTTTGTATTGAAAAAAAAAATATCCGATCTTTTATCTCAAAAAATGGCACTTTTCTTTGAATATCAAAATGATACCTCTTATATGTATGTGTGCATGTACGAGTATTATAGCATAGCCTGTATATTATTGGTAGAAATCTACATCAAAATCCATAGCCGTGTTTTAGAAAATTTTAAGAAACAAAAATGTTTGTATGGGCTCGGTTCATATACTTGTATGTACATGTAATCTTAATAAAACAAAATAATAAAATTTTAAAAACAATTTTTTTGATTTTTTGAATAAAAACAATTTATTTAAAAACTGGATTAAAGAAGCTTTCTGAAGAATAGAATCAAAAAACTATCGAAATATTTTAAGTTTCTGCAGTCCTTATTATTGCTGAATATTTGATGACTTATTTAACCGGGAATGACTGTATAATAGACACAACCATGTGAATACATTATTTAGCTAAATGTGTATATTACATACAATACATACCTTTATATTTACCTACATATTTTTGCTGAATTTCGAAGATTGACATACAAGTATGCATGTTATGTTTATTACTGCAGAAGGAGTCAGGTATTAGGTTAGTGGCATAATAAACACGTGTTGCCTGGTGAACGACATCAACAAGAGGCGCTTTAAGGGTGTAAATAATATATGTATATGCATAGATACTCTACAAACTCTAATGTAAACAAATGTTTCCAAACTGCGAAAATTAGAAAATAGAATATGGTCCAACATTTGAGCATGTAATAACGCCAGGACCGTAAAATTTATAAAAATATAACACAACATTGATTGCAGCTATAAAGGGTGTCCCAAAAGTTATTTGTTGGTGACCTTAGGACACTCTGTTGTATAGTTCCAACATGTTAACTGTACAAATAAAAATGAATACAAATGTTGCTTTGTACAGTTGTACACTGCAAGTCAATATTTTTTTGTGGCAATTATTATAAAACAACCAACACACAAGAGGTACATTTAATAATAATAAAGGAACATTCTACACACTAAATACATACGTTAATTAATAAAATTAATAAATAAAAAAGTCACACCATTATTACATAAAGTTTAGATAAGAGAACACGTCATGGTAGTTACATGGTTACAGAAAGATTAGTTATTGATATGATAACTTTAACTCAGAGAAAAACGTTGGTTAGTCCAATGTCCAACATTTGTATACTTAATCCCAAGAAAATAAATAATTACGCAGGTTTAAAATTTTCAACTACAATTAATAGGCCGGTGTCAACGGAATCTAAAATTTGTTTCCATAATTCAAAATCACAAATTCCAAATTGTATGATTATAATTTATAACTAATGGATTAATTCTCGATTTAAAATGAAAAGGGCACGGCAGAAGGTGTTGTGCGTAGGCCGCCATTTTGAAAAACGTGCTTGAATTCATATCAAGAAATTTGTGAGGATTAAGTATTCGATTGAAAATTGTATTAGCTTTCTTTTTTAAATGCAACATTTTTCATAGGATTATAATTTCAGAGTTAAAGCGCCATCCAAATTATGTTCTCAAAATAAATTTTGTCAAAAAAGAAAAGTGTCGAGTGGAAATGTTTTTGAACTGCAGATAAAAACTCGTCAAAAAATGAACTGTAAAAAAATTTTTGTCGAATTTTTTTTTTTAATTTGATCAAAAAAATTTTGACTTATTAGTCCTGAGTCGTACTAAGCTTATATTATAATTTTTCCTCTTAAGCTACGACCCTTTTTTTGATATCATTTGAATCATTCCCTGAAGCAACTTTATTCATAGTTCTCATACCCCGTTTAACAGTTAACCTTATATTTTAAATTTTAACTTGAAATTTAATTCAATTTAATTGGCTGTTTGCAGAATACGTTTTTAAAAATTTAACTTAAAAGCATTTAAGTCTTAAAATTACATTTGTTGCATACAAAATACTTTATTTTAAATTTTAAATGTTTGTTCATGCGAACATTAATGCTATGTTACGATAAAATCTATAGCGTTCTTTTGTAAGAATTTTTTTTAAATGGTAAAAAAAATTATCAAAAAAATGTTTTCAGGAAACCACGAAGTGAAAATGGTTTTGAACCGCGAGAAGAAGATTTGCTCAAAACATTAATTGTGGAAAAAAGTTTTAATGAAAACATGTTTGTCCTCAAAATAATAGTCGAAAAAAAAATTGCCAAAAATAAATTTTGAAAAGAAAATTTTGCCAACAAACATTTTTTTTTTTTTTTTAAATTTGTCAAAAAAATCATCAAAATATATTTTTCAAAAAAATATCAGTGCACTAGTGCATCAGGCCATTCTTCAGCATATCATCCTATAAGTATTGTGCGTTAACAACTTGAACATTAACAGCCATCTAAATTAAAAGAACAAATTGCCACATATTGTAGCAATATGCAATATTAACAAATTACAGGGGATTTTTTCCCGAAATGATCGTTTTGCGGGTTGATAAGTAAACCAAAAAAGAAAACCGGCACAAAAAAATTATTGTAAATCGGTTAAAATTTATTTTTAAACTATCAACTAATAAAATTGTTCATTATTTTTTTTAATGAAACTTCAACATTTCATAAATTTATTTAGATACTTACTATCTTTCACCAAATTTTCAAAATCTGAAACAGAATTTTCGAGAATTAAATAGAAAATAAGCTGAATTTTACCGAAACAGAATTTTAATTTTTCGCCACAAATAAATTTTAATATCAACAGGAAGTAGTCTAGAGGTACAAATTTGTAAAATTATCTTAGTGAAATAGGCCAATAATCAAAAAATATTTTTTTAAACATAACTTGTATTGGCAAAACATTCACAAACATAGTTCAGGAAATACTTACGAGTATCATAAAATTGTAAGCGTAGTGCTGCTGGAAACTTAAACATCTCCACCTTTAATTTGATAAAATTTGAACATCAAAGAGTTAAAAATTATTATTATTGTTATTATTATTATTATTATTATTATTATTATTATTATTATAATTTATTAATCCAACAATAAATGTAAAGAATAATATTATTTTATCAGCTGGAGCGCCTTGGGCTTTCTGCTGAGATTTAAAAAAAAAAAAATTGGGCATAAAATTCAAAAAAGAGGCTGCGACCCACACTGATAACTTCCCATTTGTGATCTTGAAAACTTTAAAACTTTTTAGTTTATTTTTTTTTATATTTTTTTTCAAAAACTTTCAATTAGATATTTTTCAAAATTTAACCTTTCATAAAAAAATTGTACTATGCATAAAATAAAATATTTTAGAAGGCACAATCGTTGTTCGTTCTCAGGATATTCGAGCTGAAATACAATAGTAACTACTTTTCTTTAGAATTTTTAACAGTTTTCGATTTTTTGTTAAAAATCTGCCCATTCAATATTTGTCAAAATTTTATCAGTTGCTAACAATTATGTTATGTAGAAAATAAAACAAACAAGAAGTCAATATCGTTACCCGTTTTTGAGAAATTTGAGTCGAAAGACAATTTATACCAATTTTTGGGAGAACTTTTTGTAAAAAAAACTGTCCATTTATTTTTTTTGAAATTTTCACCAGTAGTCAAAAACAACATTTTTCGTAAAATAAAATTATTTTAAAGTTAATATCGTTTTTCCATCTAAGGGTATTGGAGTTATAAGAATTTTTTTTTTAGTTTTTTTGATTTTAAAAAGAACGGTATATTGATTTTTTTCCAAATTCATATCAAATTTGTATGACGTCATAATGTGTCGAATAAAATTCATTTCAAGTCAATAGCATTATTTGTTCGTGAGATATTTGAGCCCAACCAAAATTTTTACTTCTTTTTTAAACTGCTATAGTAAAAAAACAACTGATTGAATTTTAATAAACGCCCTTTCAGCTTCTTTCGAAGTTATGATCTATAAAACAAAATTTATTTCAAGTCGATATCTCTACTCGTTCTTGAGATATCGACGACGAAAAATGGTACCAGAACGTACGGACGTACAGACGTAAGGACGTGCGGACGTACAGACGAACGGACGTACGGACGTACGGACGTACGAACGTACGAACGTACGTACACACGCACACACAGACATCTTTCTAAAAATGATTGATATAGGCTTTAGGCACCTTGAAACGTCGAGAAATGTCAAAAATTTCAATTTGACAAATCGGACCGATTACAATAACTCCCTATGGGAAGTTAATAACGATAAAGAAAGGCTGTTGATTTTGCTGCATCCTGAAGTTAAATGGTAGATTGAAAGCGTTTCGTTTGTTTGGCAAAAGTGGCATAGGGGAGGTAGTTCTTTACTCAGTATCTAAATGTCCGTGTGTTAGAAGGCGTAGTCTTATGAAACATCTGTTCATCTTGGTGTTGGTAGTGGCAGGATATACATACAGGTTGGGTACCTTCTGGATTAATTGATGTATAGTAGTGGGTGTATTGATTATACTGTTCAGTTCTTTTGTTGATCCAGTGTGTTTTTATGAGCTTTTTAAGATCAGTTTTGGAAGGTTGGTTGAAATCCTTTTTGCTTCCATATCCGCTGCTTCATTTCCTAATATTCCAATATGAGATGGGATCCAAGCTAGCTTTATTTTATCCTTTAAAGAAATTATGCTGTCTCGAATGTTATTTATAACCGGAGCACGGTGTTTGATATTGCATATTGCTTTGAGCGCAGAGAGGCTGTCTGTGCATATTAAAGTGTTTTCTTTGACTAAACTCCAAGTTGTGTAGCTTTGAATATGGCAAAGGATTCTATTGAAAATATGGAGAAATATGGTGCAATCTTTTCAGCGCATAACAGAACTCCGTCATTGTTGACAATCGCCATTCCTGCGCTATTATCGTTTTTCGAACCATCGGTATATAAAATATTCCACGTATTTATTGGGAAGGAACTTAACAACTCTTGAATGTTTTGGATGAAGACTTCTCTAGGCGTTTTAAAAATGTGGAACGCTTCACGATTTTGCGTGTCATCCTTGCGCAGGGGCCATGCTAATCTTCTCTGTATCGTTCCAATTTTAGTATTTATGTTCTGCCGAAGCAAGAACAGAGTTAAAAATTAAAAATTAAACATAGAAACAAAAAAATCAACATTCTGATAAAAAAGACAAATAAAACCGCATATGGCACAAATCATTGCAATGTTATATTTCCAGAAGCCCTGTCTGTGTATTTCATTTTTCATTTGATTTTTTACCCTTTTATATCCAATAAATTATACATAAAGTAAAGCATAAGCTTTCAGTGGATTCTTAAGATTGGTTAATTTTCGCAAATGTTGACCTTCTTTCCTATTTTAATATATATCTGATTCAAGTCCTAACCGAAGCAAGAAATCTAAATAAATTTAAAATGTCTAGACGTTGACACTTACAAATCATTTTCTTTGTAGAGAAGGCAAAATATCAAAATAAAAAACACAAGATTTTAAAAAGATTAAATTTCATTTTATTTTTTTCGACGAGATTGGGATTGAACAGGTTAGGTACTAGTTTCATAAAAAAAAATCTACCTCAAATGATTTCCCGAACAGTATAAAAATTACGTAATATTCAAAAGGATTTTTATCTTCCACATATTAACTGTAAGCAAACAAAATAAAGAAAGGAAAATTTCAAGTTAAGGCCCACCGTCATTCAATCGAATTCAAAGTTGCATTGTTATGATAACAGTCATCGTTAGGAGCTTTTTATGGTGGAAGCCGAGCTCCGGATCCCGGTTAGAATGATCCAGCTTATGCATATCTTAAAATCGGAAAATGCGCAATAAATAATATGCTCTACCTATATAACTGTTTTCTGATAACTTTATCATTTTAAAATTAAAGCTAATGAAAGTTCTAAAATAATTTATATTATTTTTAATTTTTTTTACGTATTTTAGTAACAATTACCACTCTTATCGAAAAATTTCTTAACACGTCATTTAATATAGTACTACTTTTTTGCCTTACTTAAAATTATATTATTAAGAGATTAATTTGAATCGATATTAATTTTTTCATTGAATAATTTTTTTTTTTAATCAACTGGCTGTATTGCAAAACAGGCATCAGTATTTCCGCAAACGTTCAGGACGATATGTATGATTTTTACAACGTTTTCATTAAAGGGCATACAACTTTTGGGGGCATAATACGGCGGAACACTTGCTGATAATAGTTGAATAGTTGAACGTTATATTTGTCATGATTCATATTTTATTTTTATGTTATTTGTTAATTTCGAAAATCTTTTGTTCTTTTTATTAGTTTAAATTAAGCTTCCATAACAACACATACAACCTTAATTCCAAATTTTCTCTCTTTTATTGGATTTATTCGAGCAAGCAGATCTCTCTTAGTAATTCCCAATAAACAGAGCCAGCACATGCGACCCAGACGAGCATTTAAAATCCCTTTAGATGATTGAATATCCCCTGTTGGATCATTAAACCCCAAAAAAGCATTTCTTGTTTGTTTCACAGAAATTGAACTGTATCACGGTTTGTCATAGCAAATCAAATTTTCTTTTTTTGTATCTATTGAAAGTAAAACATTTGAAGATAATTTCTCAAGCTTTTATTCTGAAATTCATTCCTATAATATTCTGAAACTGGACATTTTCATATACACTTGTATTATAAATAAAATTTCTATTTCGTTTGTGTTTAGATATAAATAGTAGGTACTGTTTGAATATTTGGTCTTGGAAATCAATTACGTCCTTAAACAATATTGGTTGATAACTAGAAGCTAGCCATTTATTAAACTTCAGCTTGCAAGTATTCCATTATTTGTTGTGCTTTGCTGGTAGTTACTAGAAATTGAAATTTGTTAAAACCACATGACGCATCATGATCCTTCCAACCGCAAATTATAATGTAGTTGCGTTGAAGGAGAGCAAAATATCAATTAATTTGTTTATAGGGCAAAGAAAACCATTTATTCGAACATAAAAATTAATTATTTATCATAATTGTTCTTCTTGGTAAAATATTATTGAAGCGCAATGGCTATTTCGTTGAGAACAAAGATTAATTGTAACAATTAGGGCTAAAAATCATATCATAAATCTCTAGCGGACACAATGATAAAACTTATGTTGTAAGCTGTATGTATTTATAATTTTAATGCATTTGGGCTTTTATAATGGTGTTATTTGAATTTATTTTATTGGGGCTTTACAGGTAATGGAATTCGTAAGAAGAACACATTGAAACACAATCATTTTATGAAATTCTTATCACCTAATTTAATTTGTCTTACATCATTGTATCTAGGCTACAGCCTGAACGGGTGAGTAAGTGATGGGAATAATTCATTCAAACCTGAGGCCTATTTCGCAGATTTAACATCACTCATTTCATACAACAAACGTTTTTAATATCAATTCGGTTGTTTTTTATTCGCATGTCACAGACAAATATATTTGCAGTGAGATATATGTTTCACAAAAAGATCGATTTTATCATACACACACAACATTAAAATGTTAAATGCTAATTTTTTGCGACAAATTTTTATTGACATTATTTTTAACTTTTATTTCTGCATGCATTTTTTAGTATCGGGACCAAAGAGATAGTACAAAGGAGCAGAAACAATTTTATTGGCTCAAAGCGGAATCTGATAGTTGAATTCGAATTGCTTTTGGTTTTGGCCGACTTATGTTCATATACATACATAGGTGTAGATATTAGTTTAAAGTAGAGCCACCAAAAAAAAGATATTTTAAAATACCTAACCGAAATAAAAAATCAGTAAAAGAAAATTCCGCTGTAAGCAAGCTCAAGTAACGGAATTATTTCGGCTTTTGCCCATTTGCTGCATTTAAACGGGAAAAAAGTAATCTGACAACTTCTAGTAAACAAAAATGTTTATATACAGTTTGTGAAACAGAAGAAGAAATCCATGAGTTCCTGAATTTAAGTAGAAAAATAATACTGATTCCATTTATGTATTTAGCAGCTCCTATTAAATTAAAATTGTTTGAAGCGGAGACAATTCTGAAGTTTTTGATTTCTTTCAACCTAAATTGTGTCTTTTAGAGCCTAGTCGTTTTACTGTCGTTTCAGTTAAACGACTATCGTATTAACAGTGAAATTATACATGCATATGAATAACATTATGTTCTATGTTTGTACTTTAACCTCCAAACTTTTTCAGCAGTTTTTTTTGAAGAATTGACTGTAAATATAGCAGTAGTGTGTAGTCAAATATGTGATAAGAATAACATAACATTAACGCTTATTATACTTACTGTTCAGCTCAACATTAAGCAACAAAATTAAACAGGTTAATTTTAATGTTACATATAAGACTCTAGCTGAATATAATCTTAAATCTCTGTAGGAAAAATAATAAATTGATAAACAATCACTTTTGTATAACGAAAAATTAACTAATTAACAACCTATCAAAAGTTAATGATGGAACATCGAAAGCACTTTGTCTCAATTAATTTACCTCCCCCAAAAAGATCACCACAATTGACCATTAAAAGTGAATGGAAAACAAACGCCTTCAACATTCAATATTGATGATGTAAGAAAGTCATTCAATGAAATATTTTTTTTTGTGGTTTGCCATTAAAGAGTGTTGCCTCCCATTTTATTCATTACAAATGGTTTTTGTGGTTCCGCATATTAATGTGCCTCTTGAGAATCGAGCTTTCAGTCAATGATGAATTGAATTCCCTTATTAAATTAAGCATACCACTCAAATTTATAAATATTTCACGACATCCAGCAAAACTAATACTAATATGGCTTTAATTAAAATACCACTTTAACCAAGGTAATATTATTATGTAATTGAAAAAAATAAATTATGTAATTAAATGCGATTGAAAACCGCCAATATAATGTGTGACATAAATCTGAGCATGTCTACCACAGCAATTTTGTTTGACCTAACTAGCAGTTTAAAATTTAATTTGTGAAAAATGCAATCTATTTGTAATCTAACACTTTTTGTATTAATCATGGGCACGACCAGGGACAGATTAAGTTCTTTTTTTTTTTTGATGAATTTTATAGAAAGTGCAAGGACAATCTCCTTTTTGATTATAATTTATAATCAACTATTATTTTTATATTCGTACTTTTAGGAGACGTGCATCTTTAACAAGTCTACTGTAGGGATGTCGGGGTTTCTTTCCTGACTCTACAGTTTCGACTTTAGATATAATCGAATTTCTAAATAAATTTATATAATGGACCTACAAATGTTTTGAAATTGTCAATGATAAATATTCTTACAAACCCCTCATTGCGCTCAATGAATTGCAAGCATTTCAAAATTCTTGAGCCCCGAAATTTTCGAAAATAGTTTCATGTCGGGTTTTGAAATGCAGCACTGTACTGACGCATTTTCTCCATGTAACAATTCAATTTAAAGCCACTGCAAGTATATATGTATGTTTTTTTAAATGTTTTTCTCAACTACATGTGTGTTGACGGTTGGCAAATCATTTCAGTTCAGCAAGTTCATGTTGCCAAATTAGTTTAAAAATAATTATGTTCTGTAAATTAAATATAAAACTGTGGTCACACGAAAAAAACTACAAAAAAGTTTCAAATTAAAAAAAATGGCGAAGGCGACAGATTTTCAAAAATAGAAACCTTTTAAGATTGGAGGAATCATAGAGTGAGTCTTTCTTAGAACAAAGCAGAATAGTTTAATTATTCCTATTTTCGTGATCATTTTATAATAAATTAATAAGGTATTCTTCGTAGACTAAATAATGTCGTGTTTAATTTTTGGACTTTTCAATAGTAACGTTTCGGTGTGATTAGACCCTTCTTCAGAGAATTAATTTTACCTAATTACGAGAACGGTTTATATTGTTTTTGTAAAAGCTTAAAATGTCTTAAAAAGACGTTTAAGTAATGAGAAAATTTGTATTGACAAAATTTTCTGATTCTCAAGCGTCTTTTTTAAGTAAAACATTTTCGGGCAGCTTCTTCGAACGATCAAGAGGAAGTCACGAAGTCAACAGGAGATTACATCACAAAAGGCTAATAAATATTTTTTCAGACTTTTTTTATTTCCAAGGTTCATATCTCAAGTTGTGGATTTATAATTTTTTTTTGTTATATATAATATTATACAGCTTAAAAAATATATTCATTTAAAAAATACTGACATTTTTTATCACCTTCCGTTTGGAAAATAGGCTTTCGACTTTTTCTACGTTCAGCCTTATATACCCTACAAAAATGTATAATAACGAAAAATAACGTGTTTTATTAAATTTATGTTTATACAAGAACAAGACTACTTGGTAATTTATATTGTGTAAAGACAAAATTCTATATTAAATTTTGTTAAAGGTATAAGAATGTATTTACCAACGCTATATAACAATATAGGTATAGGGTGATTTGCAAAGGAGTATCAAATACTATAGGCTGTGTAGGTTGGACCAAGACAAGAAATAAAACCTAAAGGAAAGGGAGTCTTCTTCCCCACTTTATGTGGGTTGGTCAACATTCTAACAAAATACTAAAAACATACAAAAAATATTGAAAAACAAAGACACCGTGGCATAATATGGTACATAAGTGCGTAGGACTGTCCTGTCATTCCGTATTTCTGGGTTCGATTCCCTAGATCGTCCATTTTCTTCGAAACATATCCTCACTAAATCCTTATTATTTGACTCATGATGCGTTTCGCTTGCTGTTTCTTTATTTTATAGATTTGAATAATACATTTCGTCTTCTGGGAATATTACGTCTCGGCTTATATTTATCTTGGGTGATATATACAAAATTAGTTTTGATGTTGCTTTCTCCATCATATCTGAACGGTATCAGTTCCTTAAACTGACTTCCCGTTAATTAGTCAAAATCAACAAATTTCTCCATATTTTATTCTTTTATTCAAAGGCGCTGACTGGGCCCATAACCTGATGAAAAACATTTCCTTTGTGTTTAAGATGTTCGGAATGAATGAACATAAATTTTATTTCTCTCAATTAATAAAATTAATAATATGCATAACTTACATAGAACAACCAGCTAATATTAGCGAAAACATGTAAACTTAATTTTCAACTTCAACAAATCTAAACTGAAATGCTGCTTCTGATTTAAATCTGGTTTAAATTCCTGTAGTATTGACTAACATAAATTTAACTCTCACTGAAAATAGGGCCTTAGAACGTATGTACTTAATAACGTAACATTTAAAAAAAAATGTTGTTTTGAAAAAAATTAAAAGCCCCCAACGATTTTTTTCTCGACTTAATCCAAACTAGCTTTTTTTTATATGTACTTATGCAAGTTACCCTGTACTTATAGGTTCCTATATCTATTTCTGCTGCATCGGAGAGGTAACATATTGGAAATAATGTTTTCATAAAAAACAGAGACTACTCAAACTCATAACCAACAAAACAATATTGTGGCCTCATGAATTAGTTATTCTCTTCTTTGAAATGTAGGATGATTTTATTTGCATAGGCCCCATGGCATTTTGCCACAGGAAAATTTGTCGATTTTCAAAATTATGATCAACTTCAGTGGGTCGTAGGTGCGTTGTGCATGTGCATACATACATTCTGATGATGGATTATTATTATTTCAGAAACTTCAAAGTGTGTTGAAGAGTAAAACACATAAAGGTTGGTTAACCATACCATAAAAAGGGTGTTGGTTGGTACATTTATATAATATTATATTATATTATAATGTATTTAAGGCTGAAAATGGAATGCAAAGTTTTATCCATTGAGTGGAGTAGTAAAATGTTCGGATAGTCAAATGGATATTATAAAAAAATATATGCTTCGGAGAGACAACACCTCGGCTCCAAATCCTTGGTTGAGAAAAAAATATTTTTTTCTGAAGGCATAAACCAATCAGCCCTATTCCGCTATTTGATTCGGTCAAACATATTATACAAATTATTTTTGTAAGCTTAATATTTTTTTGTTGCAATACTAACTGTTAGTAACGTAATCTTAAAAATATATGATATGGTTTCGGTAAGTGTTTTTCTAAAACTAAATCTGTTAGATGAAACAAAGTTTAACTTTCGGATTTAGGACGACGAATAAGGTTCTCATTGCTCCGAAAACCAAATGTCGGCCAGTGTAGTCGTTGGAAGCTGTTGGAAGCTACTGTCATAAAAAAATAACGAAAAACAAGTTTCGGATAACTCATTTTCAAAAGTCAGCCACTATTTTGCTGTCTAATTCGCGTTGTATCGCATTCATCTAATTTTCGATACTCATAGACCCAATTGTCTTTCCAAATAAGTTAAGGTAGTAGTGAAAGCTTTTCCGTAACAGGATTGTTTGTTTCTGTTCCACATTGAATAGATAGCGGCAGGTGATCTGAGAAATGTTGGGCTTGCGTCGGTTTCCATTTATTAACTCAGAATCAATTTCGGAGCATCTGTTTCCTTCTACAAACCTAAATTTACCATTACTATCACTGGATTTTCGTCGTTTTAAAGACATAAGTTAAAGGAGTTGATTTAATCATTATATTCAATTTGCCAGTTGCAACAGTTTATGTAGATTGGACAAATCTCCATATGTTCTCCCTTGATATCTAGTTTTGCATAATCTCTATTTTCTCTCTTTATACAAAAAGCAGCAACTTGTTTTTGACGAAAATTCTTTATTTATGCCAACCGTTCCCCACTTGCTCTTCCTGCTGTATGTATTCGGATTGTAGCACTCCATAAAAATTCAAATTCTTTAAAACTAGCTATTTTCAAAATGTTTATAATTTTGCACTAGGAAAGTTTCATATGAAAAAATATTTCATGTTTTTTAACATATTCAAAAAAATCTAAAAATTTACTTTTATTTTATATTCCAGCTACATTATATGACAAAATACTAAAATTTAAGTATTTTTTTGATTTAACTACTTTAATACTAGACGGCAAAATTATTAGGAATGAGTTAAAGGTTGGGTTTGTGTCTCAGATACATCATTTCTAGCTGACAGTGTAGACGTCCCTCCTTTGTATGTGAAAAACATACACAGTAGGTACTAACGCGGGGGAAATCGAGTGGGGTGACATCTAAAAAGTGGGGCAAACCTACCTCAATTTTTTTGCGGAGAGCTTGTGGAGGTTTTAATAATAATAATAATAATAATGATAATAATAATAATAATAATAGTCTCCTCTTGCTCCTACTACCAATTTCCGATGCTTAAAGACTCCCCAAATCAAATTCTACACCTAAAATTTTGCAGCGCCACCACAGGGGTCGGGGCCTTTAAGTATAATTTTTTCGATAAAAAAGTCTTCTTAATACTACGTTTTCACCAAAGGTCAATCTCGTTGAGATTTAGTAAATCTTCTGAAGTGTTTCCAAAGATTTAAAAAAACATTAAATCTGACAGCTCCCTTGAAAATGCAAAAGTCGTTCTCTTATTTTTTATGAAGTGAGTGAGATAGAGGGTTCCATCTGTGTCAAACAGAGCATGCTTCCCTAATTGCTAGTAGTTCAGTTTGAAATATACTTGCAAAGTCTGGTAGTCTAAAAGATTCCATCTTAGAGTAAAGATTGCTGTGTCGAAGTCTTCCGTCACACTATCGTTTTTCCAATCATCTCCTGTAGTTTTCTACACAGCTTTCAAATCTCCGATAAGTCCGAGAGGAGGTACACAGTAGTTAGCTAGAAAAATAGCCGGAGGAATCAATTTTGTGATATTTCTATGGCCATACGGCTTGGAAAACCGACAGTTAGATTCTTTTAATCTTACATCACTGCATGCCACTAGATATTTTACGTGAAGGTCGAGTGGGCAGGGTCGAAGAGCTCCAGTAGTGCAAACGCTAGCCGTTCTTTGAACCTTCTTAAGTTTATCAATGTTATATTGTTTGCTAAGTGTAGGCCACCACACAATCGTTCCGTATGACAAAATTGGTCGAACCATAGCAGTGTACCTCCACAGAATCATCTTAGATTGGAGGCCCCACTTCTTACCATATGTTTTCCTACAGACATAGAAAGCAATACATGCTTTCTCAACCCGTTCTTCTATATTTGCCAAGAGTCAAGAATAACTCCAAGGTATTTAGCTTTAGAAGATAAGGATAGAGTTTGGCCGTTAAGTCGAGGTGGGCGAAGGCAGGTATTTTAGTTTTGGTAGTAAAGAGCATCAGTTCCGTTTTACTGTTATTAACACCCAGTCTACTTCTTGCTAACTTTTTTCAGAGCCAACTCAGTGATTTCACTAATCACTGTGGTAAACTTTCCTGAGACTAATAGTACCAAATCATCAGCATACGCTACTGCTTTAACACCGCTACCTTTTAACTTGACGAGAATTTTATCCATGACTAAAGCTATAGAAGAGGGGAGAGAACACCACCTTAGGGTGTTCCTCTACTAACATGTTAAGTAGCAGTAGTGATTCCTAACGAAGCTTCAATCTTTCTGTCACTTAGCATAGATATCCATTCTGATATGAAGTCATCTACGCCGAAGCGAGTAAGTGATTCACGAATGGATTCAGTTAGGACGTTATTGAAAGCACCTCCACATCTAGGAGGGTTGCGAGGGTATATTCTTTTAGTGAATTGTCTTCTCGATTGTACGCACAACTTCATGCATGGCAGTCTCCGTGTCCGTATACTTGCCTTTGAGGTTACATGCTGAGATACATCAAGAGGACGACCTTCTAGTAAAACTCTAATGTGAGTATCAAAGACGCACTCTAGTGTCTTCAAAATAAAAGATGTTAAGCTAATGGATCTGAAATCCTTCGCGGATTCATGATGTCGCCTACCTAGTTTCGGAATAAAGAACACTCTAACATCTCTCCATGACTCAGGTATATATATGATTGAGATAGGCAACCTTTAAAGATCATATCAAGCTAGGGCACTGCAATGTCTTGCAGTTTCTGCAGCATAATTGGTATTCTACCATCAAGTGATTTGTAAGGCGAGAAAGTATAAATGACCCGTGAAATACTCCCTCCTGTTATAACGGAATTAGCTCCTTCTAAGCTGGATCGGTGTTTATAGTACTCAACATTTCGGGGTTACTGTTTTCGTAGCCCGGAAAATGGGTTGTCATTAGCACTTCCAAGGCCTCAACAGGAGAGGCTGTCCAGAGATCGTCAGATTTTTTTAGGAACGAGGGATTGCAATGTTCCTTCGATTAAACTTTACTTATTCTGGCAGAACCCTTAATGTCTTCTATGGAATGACAGTATTCTCTCCAACCAAGTTTCTTGGACGCTGCTATGGCTCGCTTGTACTCTTTCAAACAGTCTTTATAAGGTTGAAAAAAATTGTCCTTCTGACAGATATTGAAGATCTTTCTGGTCATTTTTCTTAGTGCTGAAAGATCTTCGTTCCACCAAAGAGGGAATTTTTTGCGGCGATATTTAACTGGATAAGAGACCTTGAAGGCAGTTTTAATGGTTGCCTCGAAGGTCTTTACCTAGTTTAGATTTATTGATCTGACTGAATTTCTTCCATTTAGTTCTTTTAGGGACGGGTTTCTAACTTGAAACCTATGTGATCCGAAAAGGAGCTTGCAGAGGATACCCTCCAGTTTTGCACCACCAAATTACAGTGATCTCAAGTACATCTTCCCAGCCGTCGTAATTTTCCGAACTTGGAAAGACGAAGGTGGGTGTGTCACCTCCGTTACAAACAATTAAGTTGTCATCAATAATAAATTCAAATAGAGACTCATCTCGTTCGTTGATTTCAGAACTCCCCCAGAGTGAATGTCGTGCGTTCGCATAACATCCAATTAGGAGGTTCGTCTTTTGCAGTTTTGCTGCCTCTATTTTCACCTCCTCAGGTGGTGATTCTTGGTTGTGGTCGCAGTAGCCAGATGCCACCAGTAGTCCATTTATCTGCTGTCAACTGTCAAATCGGGAGTACTAAAATTGGGACACAAAAAAGCTTTTAAGTGTTTTTTTTTTAGCTAAGATACCACTTCTAGGATTAAATTGTTCTGGATCTACTGATTTATATAAAAGTTTGTACTGGTTGTCTTTTAGGCCCTCACTCTTAAACCATTTTTTAATTTGCTGATCTCGACGCCATCATCCACTTTATCGGCATATGATCCCTGATTCTGCAGGATTTTAAGTTAAGCATGCCCTGATGCCAAAACGCAATTTAAACTCGTTCTTCTCGAGAGCCCCTACGCTTTCCTCGCTGATTTTCAGAAGGTATGAAACGCTAGTTTTTTTCGGTTCCTCTGCCTTGATTACAACCCAGTCGTGCATGGGGACCAGTGGATTCAACCTCTGAAGACAACGGATCAGCTCCTGACGCTAGGTTTGATGCCCATAAGAGGCAACCAAATGCAAGTTTTTGATTGTCTAAGGATATCCTTAGCTGGGATGAGCTTGAGCTTCAAGCCCTCCCAGTCATTGCTGACCTTAGCAATGCTATCTCTAAGGAAATCCCTTGAAAACGTGTTCTCGCATTTCATAATCCAGTATTCCCTGAGCATTTCACCTGATTCAAAACTAGGGTAGGGTCCCTCATTTGCGGTCAAAGTAAGCAGGAAAACCATGTCAGAGAGCTTAGCCTCGATAGAGCTCCACACCGATAGCAGACCTTTGCTATTGGTGGAGAGCTGATCTACAACCGCTACCTTAAGGTCATCCCTGACAACCTCGCTTAGAGTAGGCGGTTGCGCCGCTCCGAATGATTTGGCTTTCTCGTTTGTCATTTTACCGTCAGTTTTACTCTTCTTTTTTTTAGAAGGTAAGGTCTCCTCTTAAAAACTGTTTCGTTTGACGGCCTTATCTTTGTTTGCCAGAAGACTATTGTATTGTTCAGCAATCTTCTGGTACTTGATTTTGTCTTCGGCGTCCCTCTCGTGACTGGTTCCTTCAACCTCATTCTCAGCAATCTTGCTAAGAATAAACGAGGCCCTTAGGAACTGGTTCTTTCGAAGAACGCCTGCTATAGCTGGCATTGCTACCTGATGGCTTGTTAGTATCGGTCTGTTTAGGAAGCACAGGAGTACTATGGCTGGTACTAGCTATGCTTCTTGCGCTTAGAAAGCTTCCCGTCAGTGTCTCCTTGCTAGAGGCCAGGAATTCGTCTTCATACATTATCAGTTTTGTTATAAGTGTTTGTCGTCATTTTGTCCATTTTAGATATAAGTTTTAAATTTCCCACGAGTAGGTCGGAAAAGAGAGGTCTGCCGATATACCTATTATGTAAAACGCTCACACCACCACTGAAATAAGGGACACCGTATTTATGGTCAAATTGCATTGCTACCCAGGAAACATTTTTATTCAGAAATGAATCATAATTAAATAAAATAAGTGAAGAAATCGACCGAAAAAGAATTCAGAAATGAATCATTTTGAATCCTTTTACCTGGGCTCTTAGACACCGATTTGAATCATTTTAGCGAATCAATTATGATCCGAAAATTCTTCATTTAAATAAACGTATATAAAGTTCTATATATTTATTTAAATGATTACTTCATGAAACTTTTTTGAATCATAAAAAAGATTCCAATATGATTAACTAAAGTGAAGATATAAATTATTAAAATACAATAAAATTTATTTTAAAAAAATATTTTTTTATTTTCCAAAAGAACGTCTTAACAATGTAGCAGATAACTTAGAACTAAATTTTAAACATAAAATATTCTATTAGCTAAAAATGTAAAATAGCAAGATTGCATTTCCCACAGTTTTGCTCGTTACCTGCGCGTGTGTATCCGGTGACCACAATGGGAATTCGTGAACCCGGAAAGTTGCTGATGCAATGGAACAAATCGTGGGAAGTTGCGGGATATTTGATATTAAGAATATTGCAATGCTGCTGTTGTTAACTCCTCCCTGCTTAAATCTGGATGCCCTCATCCAGCAACTAAAAGAAAGGAGCGTCATAGAGCTTGGGGATGCTGGGACTTCTTATCTGATTAAAGGTTGGGATGAATATTGGTTTGAAGGTGCTAGGTTTTCCCAGGACTTCAGATGCTATTTCTTGATGGGTCTCCTCTTGTTTAATTGTTACTTGTGTTTGCTTCCTTTTCACAAAAATCATTAGCACTATGATGCCTATGATGATCATTACGGTACCGTGAGAGATGGATTGATGAATGAGGTTGGTTACTTCGAGCTTCTTAATATGCTCCCTGTTCTTAATGTGAAGTTCATGCATCATTTCTAGAGATAGCACTTCATTGATCTCTTTTTCATATGGCTGAGGTTGGATAACGGCAGGTAAGATTTGGACTGAGGATATTTCTCCAGAGCGATAGATTTGATCCTTGATCACGATGGTTGCGTTGTGGAATTTGATAAGGAAGCTTCCGTTCAGAGGATGTCCGATTCCATCAATTGTTATGTTGTCTTGAAATTGGTTAAGGAAAATCACGCCTGTCTCGATCATCTCGATACCAGGAATGTGTTGGGAGTTTGTAACGGGGCAGGACGAGTTGCGGCTTTTGAGCAAGTTGGGAATGCAATCTAAATTAATTATTTCTTTGATATTTTCTGAATAGCAGACGGACAAACTGTTTAAAGTTCTACATGGTTTTTCAATATTATAAAATGTGTTTTCACATATTAATATTTGACATTTATTCTCGTTTGGTAACTTAATTACTTTATTATTTTTCTTTATTGGCTTAAGAGAAAGTTTTTCGCAAATTCGTGATTCTGTAAGTGGAATGTTAACAATATAAACTAATATTGAATTATTCGTAAAAATTTTAACATTAGCAAATTCTAGTGCTTCTTCCACCGTATTAAAGGGGAATTTTTCTTTATTTAAAGCTCTTATGGCAATATTAATTTCTTCATTTGACAAAATAAGTGAATTTAAAATTTGTTCTTTCGCCCAATGAATGGCGTACTTAATATTTATAAGTTCTTCTTTGATAATTTTAATCTTATATTTAAGTGTAACAAATAATTCGTTATCCAGATATTTACTTTCTCTTATTTCTTTTAAAATTTTATTAGTGACAATCGTTATATTATTAATTCTATTATTATACAATTCATTTATTACAATTTGATTTTCATTTTCTTCCACTAAGTTATTTATTTTATTTTCAATTAAAACAAGATCATCATGGTCAGGGCTGCCTGCGAGCCACTTCCATGCTGATCCTACAAAGTTTAAAGATCTTTTATTTCTGTTAGGTTTAATGTAGGCTAGTATGTCTTTTATCTGTGTAAGTTCAAATTGAAGGAGAGGGAAAAGGATATGGGACTTGATGTTTGTTGAGAGGAGGGTAGTGTTGGCTTGGTTTATAAATTCTTCGTATTTGTCCAGATCGATTGTATGTATGATTTTAAAATTTCCATTCTGAATTTTTGCTAACCCATTATTTATGGCAACAATTTGGGAGTTTGAGTAGTCCAGTATTTGCACCTCGGCGCAAGCTATTGCAAAGAAAAACCTGAAATGTTATACGAAAAATTTAATTCCTAATGTTGCTCTTATGAATTATTTTCCCTGATTCAGTAAGTACAGTGGTGTTCCTATCTTCCTTTACATTTTCGATTTTATAGCGTACAGTCAATTTAGAGCCTATTCTTTTATTATGTCTTACGAAAATTTCTTCTCCTACCTGGTATGTCTTAGGGGGATTTCGTGATTTGTTATGAATCCGTATGTCTTTCAATTGTTTCTCTTTTATCCTTTCAATATTACTTTTTCTTGCCTTTTCGTATAATTCGGGAGAAATTCTCTGATCTCGACCAAAAAATAATTCTATTGGTTTTTTTCCTGTGGTCGAATGGATGGTGGAATTGTATTCGTAGACCGATCTTCCAAGCAACTCGCTGAATTCAGTTATCTGAAATTCGGAACTCACACATCGCATGATCTCTGATAAGGTAGAATGAAATCTTTCTACCTGGCCATTAACTTCACTCTTGTATGGTGGAGTTTGGTAAATTGTAATATTAAGTTCTCCCATCATAGCTCTAAGAGATACTGAGTTTAGGGATTTCTCGTTATCAATGACAACGTGCTCAGGGACACCGAAGTGGAACAGTGTATCCCATAAGGGTTTTCGTATGTCTTCTACCGACCGGGAATTTATAATTTTTGCATGAGCAAGTTTTGAAAATTTATCTATTGCAGTGAGGACCAGAAAGTTTTGTGTGGAGAAAATATCAATGTGGATAATATGACCTGGATAGGAAGGTAAGGGTGTTTCGTTTATATAAATCTTATTGGGGTGTCGCTCATACTTGTTTTCTTTGCAGATTGTACAGCGCTTGAGGAAATTTTTGATTCTTGCATTCATCCTTGGAAAGTAATATCTTTGCAAGATTTGAATCCTATTCTCACATGCATTCCTATGAGCCCTTCTGTGTGTTTTGAGGATTAGTTCCACCTGTTCGGTCTCATTGGGAACGTCTGTTACTTCTAATTGAGTGTAACGTATTCTATAGCTTGAAAAATGGAGTGGGTAGAGCTCTTGAATGATAGCCATAGTTGACTCATCTGCTTTAAGACCATTTATTATATTAGGATTTAAATATCGCTTAAAAATACCTATTATCATTTCCTTGGTGTACCTGGACTCTGTAAAGATATGTCGGTTATAATTAGGGAAGGGTTGTTTAAATTGATAACTTGTCGCTTGGCCAATTGTTAAGATCAATTGGTTTCTGAACGCATTAATGGGGACTTCGACTGATGGAATTAAGTTGTGGGATGAACTATCATCGCTATGAATACTTGCTGTCATTGAATTTATTTCGATTCGTGGCGGTCTTGACAAGCTATCCGCTACAACGTTTGCTCTCCCAGGCTTATACTGGAGCTCATAGTTATATTCCTCGAGCTTCGCTTTCCATCTTTTCATTTTCGTATTTGAATTTTTGTTGCTGAGCGCAAAGGTGAGCGGTTGGTGATCAGTGAAAATTTTCACCTTCTTTGACCCATATAGGAAATTTCGAAGGGAGCCAAGTGCCCATATTATGGCAAGCAGTTCCTTCTCGTTGGTGGCGTATGATTCCTCGGTCTCATTCAATGATCTGGAAAGGTAAGTAATTGGCCTATCATCTTGCGAGAGAACTGCACCGATGGCATAGTCCGATGCATCGGTAGTGAGGTGAAATTCTTTCGAAAAGTCTGGGTAGGCAAGCATAATTTCATTGGAAATAAGGATGTTCTTAATTTTTTCAAAGGATTCTATGGCCTGTTGGTCTAAATGGATAATTTTATTTTTTGATTGAGTTTTGGACACTCGTCCATCTTCCCCCCTCAGAAGGGATGTCAGAGGTTTTGCGATTTTCGCATAATCTTTGACGAACCTGCGATAATATCCCGACATGCCAAGAAAAGATCGGAGATCTTTTAGTGTTTTGGGTGGAGGAAAATTTGCTATTGTACGAACTTTTTCGGGATTTGTCTTGATGCCATCTTCTGAGACAACAAAACCTAAAAATTCAACCTGGGTTTGGAAAAAATTTGATTTCTCTAGTTCAACCTTCATGTTCGCGGCTTCCAATGTTTTGAAAACAAGTTCGACATCTCTATAGTGGTCTTCCTCGGATTTACTGAAAATAATGATGTCATCAATGTAAACGTAACATCGGACACCTATGTGCTCCCGTAATATGTCGTCAAGTGTTCGTTGAAATATGGATGGCGCATTTTTCAGGCCAAATGGGAGTCGAAGGAATTCGAATTTTCCGTTGTTTACGGAAAAAGCGGTTTTTTCAATGTCGCATTCCCTTAAAGGAATTTGATGAAATCCACTCTTAAGGTCGATTGTTGTAAACCACTTGTTGTTACCCAAATTCGACAAAACTTCATTGATTTCAGGAATTGGATATTTTTCTGCCGTAGTAACAAGATTCAATTTCCTGTAGTCAATTACCATCCTGTATCTTTTCTTTCCTTCAGAATCCGGTTTTTTGGAGACTATCCATACCGGTGAATTATACGCGGACCGCGATGGTCTAATTATTCCGTTCTTCAGGAGTTCATTGAGTTGAGACTCGACTTCTCCTTTTAGAGCCATCGGGTATGGGTATGCCCTTGAATAAACTGGTTCGTTAGTCACAGTTCTGATTTCCCCTTTTACTCTAGAAGTATAGGTGAGTTTTACATCGGGGTCAGCAAAGAGATTTGGGCATTTTTTAAAAATCTGAGTAAGTCGATGAACTTGGTCCGAGGATAAATGAGAAATTTTAGCAGTTAATAGAGAATTTACTGCTTGGGAAAATTGTTGCTTAAGAGGTATCTTGACGTCGTTATTAATTATGAAAAAGTTATCCTTCGTATGGATGACAGCGTTCAATTCCTTTAGGCTGTCGTTTCCGAGAATGCCGTCAAAGGTTTTTAGGCCGGGAAGAATAAAGAACTTAATTTTCTGGATGTTTGGCCCGAAAATTTCCAGGTATGCATGGTGGGTTATTTTAGTGTTACCGCTAATAGAATTCGCGAAAAAAATGGTCTCGTTAGATATGGGATTTCGAATGTAACATGGTTGAATATAATTTTTATTTGATCCGGTATCAAGTAAAAATTTGAATGTTTTTCCGCTCTTCGCAGTGAACTCAAAGTACGGCAGCGAAGAGCTATTTAGTCTAAAAAATGAACCTCTTCGGGCTGGGCTTGTTCCACTTGTTCATCCTCCTGTAGTTCAGCGTAGTCGTCTAAGCCATCATCGTGGCCGTAATCCTCTGGAGGTGGGAGGTCCTCAAATCCTTCGTAAAGTTGAAGTTCTCTGGATTCGTCGTTGCCTGGAACGTCCTTTGAGGTAGTGTGGTAAAGCCTTTGATATTTGCCTGGGGTGTGGATCTGTTGAGAATTTGGCCGCTTGTTTGCTGTAGGGGTTTGATATCTTGGTCGGTTCTGATAGTTGACTTTTTGGGACCGGACTGACATGTCGACTGACATTGGTTGAGGCCTTGGTTGAGGTTTCGGAGGGAGATTTCTAGGTTGATAGGGATTTTGGTTGTACGAATTTTGTTGGTTATATTGGAAGGGATAGGAGTTTTTATGGAAAGGAACGTACGATCGGTTCACTGGTTGATGTGGTTGGAAGTAAGGTCGGGGTTGAGGGTTATGGTAAAGTTCAGGTATAAACCTATTTCCTAGGTTTGGTGTATTATGTGAGGAAATTTGTCGACGTGGTGGTAATGGAGGAGGAGGTTGAAAGCTAGATCTCTTTAGAGTAGTTTGGTTATTCATGGCATAATTTGTCCTAAAATTTACATTATCCAGTTTTAGGCAGAGATGCAAAGCTTGAGGAAGATCGATTGGTTCCCTTATACTCAGAAGCCGTGGAAGATCTCCCTTTAGTCCACGTATAAACGTGTCTAATGCCTTGTCTCTATACGCACTTGTCATGGTAGTGAGTGACTTAGTGCTTAGTTCCATAGAGGCTAGTTTATTTAGGATTAGAGAAAGATGTTGGTAGACTTGCTGATAAAATTCGGGAATGGTTTGGTTCCCTTGAACCAAAACCATCATTTGGTACTCGAGGGTACCAAGGTCCCTTTTATCTGCATAGTGCAGCATTAGACATTTCGATATTTTAACCCAACTAAGCGGGGTATTATAGGATTCTAGAACTATGTCCGCTTGCCCAACTATTTTATTTCGGACAACGCTCAGGATGCCAAAATATTTGGGCGAACCACGGACAGGCTCATAAATTTTTAAGATCCTATCTACACTTTTCTTCCAGGAGCTAAATTCTCCTGGTTCCCCTGAAAACTGACGTAGACTTTTTACTACGTCCGGTATTTTTTCTAATCCATCTAAATTTCTTGATTGACTTACGTCAATCGCCTGATCTATACTATCACTTTCTCCTGATGGAGTTCCCATTTGGGAGAAAGCATTTGCGACCACCTGATTAATATAATCAGTTAATTCCTGCATTGAGGAATTATTTCGTGGTGGTGGGGGAGGTACTTGATTTAAAGGAGCTTGTTGTTGAATATCTGGGTTGCTCATTTTGACTATTGGTAATTGGGTGAAATTCTAAATTATATGAAATTTTAAGGAAGGGAAAGGCGGTAAATGTTGGATTGGGATTGATGGGGTTAGTGAGTTCTAAGTCGTCTTTATTGTCTTTAAATTTTTAAAATTTTGAAAGGGATTTAACTATTTTTATAAATTGTATTTTGAAATATTTTTCCCTATTTGGGTTTTCTTTTCTCTTATTCTATTTTTTAAAAAAAAATTATATTTTTATTCAAAATAATTCGTTTAATATTAAAATAAATGCTCAATAATATGCTTACAAATAAATTATCTTCATGTTTCAGTACTGTGCCGGTTGAGTATTGTTCCTTTTTTTCCGGTGGAGATTCTTAGTTCCCACGGTGACTCGGGTACTCTTCCTTTATTTCCTTTCTTTGGTTTCTGCCTTTTTTTCACTTTGTTTATTTTGTACACTCCTTCAGTTTATTTAATTCACTGACAATTTTTCCTTTATTTATTTTTTTCTTATTAAATGTCAATAATTCTTCCTTTTAATTTTTTTTATTTTTACTGCCTTCTGTAAAATTAGGCACACACACTTTTAGAAAATTATTTTCGTAGTCGAACGGTTATTTTCCTTTAATATTATCGCGCACTTTCTTACGGTCGCGTATTCGAGTATTACTTTTCCTATTATTACTTAAACACTTTTTACACAGTACTGTCCCTGCTCGGGCGCCAATTATTAAAATACAATAAAATTTATTTTAAAAAAATATTTTTTTATTTTCCAAAAGAACGTCTTAACAATGTAGCAGATAACTTAGAACTAAATTTTAAACATAAAATATTCTATTAGCTAAAAATGTAAAATAGCAAGATTGCATTTCCCACAGTTTTGCTCGTTACCTGCGCGTGTGTATCCGGTGACCACAATGGGAATTCGTGAACCCGGAAAGTTGCTGATGCAATGGAACAAATCGTGGGAAGTTGCGGGATATTTGATATTAAGAATATTGCAATGCTGCTGTTGTTAACTTATATATTCAGAATTCCTTCACTTAAATGAAGTTACTATGAGGAATCACTTTTCCATCCTGATCATAATTATAATCATAGGTACCACTTTTGAATGAAAGACAAGACTCTCATTGGAATTATTATTATAAGCTGTTTTATTTAACATTGGAACATATAATGGAAAACTTATTAATTTTTTTTTTTTATAATTTGCGCGCGCTCAAGGGGATGGTGTAATTCATAAATACTATAAATTAAATTAAATAGGTACGATTCATTAATACGACAAAAATGTACATTATAGGTAAATGATACTTTTGCTTCTAGTTTTTTTCTTTCGTTTTTTAATACTTTAGTTTTTTGATTTGATTCTTTCGTTTCCGTACTGGAAAAATGGCATTGCGACTTGGTCAAAATACTCTTCGGTTTGGCCATGGCTAGCGTGGAAAGCATCTGTAAAAAAAGATTGAATTTAGCGTATCTTTTTTTAATTTCTTTCTTAAATTTTACTTCGTAGGGCAGCTAAGGTTGACAATGCTTTAGTATACCTGCATGAGTTCCTCGCCATGAAAATTCTTTTGCCCCCATATTGTCAAAATTTTTTCGCAAGTTTGTTTTTATGAATTTTTTCGGGTCTATATTGCGCCCAAATTGCACAAAAGCAGCTTTCTAAAAAAAGAAAGAAATACATAAGACGGGGAATTAGAACGGATATATTGGAAATAAGAAATTTCTGAAAATTTAAAAAATTGGAAAGCAAACTGACATAAGTCAAAATTTGTCGATTTTGAGTTGGGTATACAGAACGAACCGCAAAAAAAATACTAATTTTCTATCAAACCGTCATAAGTATAACTATTAAACTGACATAAAGAGGGCGTAAGTGTCGTTTTGCATTTATGGTAACATCCCTGATCTTTTTTTTAAGTTTAACATAAACGTTATGTGTTCCTTGTTATTTATTAAATAAAATTTAACTTATTTTAAGTTATTTAATAAACAATATATTTTTTGACTATAAACATTGCTGGTTTTATTTAAAAACAAAACAAAACGACACTTTTTAATACATTTTCTGATTTAGATTTCAAATTTATAAGATATTTTGATGCTAAATGACATAAGTCTAAATTTTTTTTTTTAAATGGCTTTTTTGAAAAATTTCAATATACCACTTGAAAGAAGAAAAAAAAACAATACTTTTTTACTCTATAACTTTTTGGTTTTCATTGAAATTCATAACTAAAATTAATTTTTTAAGTAACAAAAAAATTCAAATAGCTTTTCTGAAAATTCAAGAATTTTGACTTATGTCAGTTTGCTTTTCAAGCGACGATATATACTTTATTTTATATTGAATTTGTGAAATTAAAGCTTACTTGCTTAAGTGGAACTGGGCACTCACCAAGCTTAAAATTTTTACTTCGCAAGAGCCAAAATATACTTTTTCGAAGTTTTTTGGTCAGCTTAATTCGAATATGAACTCAGAAAAATTCCGTCTCGTCTATTTTCGAGATATAGACTTTAGAAATATTAAAACTCTTAAATAAAACGTATTTTCGGGATATTTGAAATTATGTTACATGTGAGAGAATTTGTTCAGCACAGTTTTCTAAAGTTTTCGTACATTCTTAACTAAAATACAAGCTCAAATTGATCCACCAGGTTGGTTTTTCAAGATATATCCGTCTGAAAATTTTTAAAAACGCTTTTTGTCTTTTTACATTTCATTTGCTTTTTTAAATATTTTTGAAAACTGAATGTTATATTCTTCTTTTTTCTTGATACATAAAGAGCATACAAATCTCTCTCCATGTCCCCCGTAAAAATTTGTTGCATCATTGTTTTCATTCATAATTCATTCACAAAACTGAAGGTTTTATGAATATTATTCTTCATTTTTGGTGAACGAACTCTGAACCTTCACAAAAATGTTTGTTGGGGAGTAAAGCCAGATATACGTTATGCGCGGGCTAATACATGCGCGTATTTGATAAGATGGCTTGAGATATACAGTATGCAGATGCACTTTTACATTTTACTCATATCTAATACTCACTTAAAAGTGATTTGTACCTAAATTTAAAGTGAGTTTTATATGCTTTAAACGCAATTTTACAAACGTAAAACTTATTTTCGTAGAATATACTCGGAATTACCTATCTACCTATTTTTCATTGATCCGTTATGTTTAAGTGAGTACGACATAGATATTAAAATCTAGTTGTTTAATGTGTGGTTTAATTCATTTTTGGCTGATATATAAATTTTTTTTAGTGTTTTACTTGAATTTATCTAGTTTAAATCTTTTTTCTAGGTGATTCCACGTTTAGGTACGCACATTTTTTAGAGTGAATATTTTAGGGTTTTTAATGATATGGATTTGAGTGTTGAATTTTAATGCTTTCGAAGTAGGCAGTTATGTTTTTTTACTTATAGTTTTTTTATTTTTTTGGTTTTCAGAATTGAGTTTTTCAGTTTTTTTTTTAACGATTGCTATGTTCAAATAATAATAATTAGACTAGACTTCTGCCGTTTCTTTAGTGTAGTGTATCTTTTGGTTTGAACATAAACTAAAGTATGGAAGCAGGAATCAAATTAAACGCATTTTTTTAATGCATTACACGGCCCTGATTTAGCTACATTTTCAAAAAAAAAAACAGAAAGATAATAGGTGTGTTTTGGTGACAAACTGCAACCCAGTCAGTGAAAATTTAACAAGAGATACAACAACAAAAAACTACTGGCATTTACTATAACTTTTTTCCCGGTCAAATTTTACTTGACAAAATAGTATGTCTTACTCACAGGCAGGGGCGCTGATGTTGCTATTTTCATTTTATGTGTTGGTATGTTCGCTTTTGTCATCTTAGGGCTGGTTACTCACCTGTATTTTTAAGGCGGAGTTTATAAAAAAATCTTTTTGACTGATGTCGTTTTAAACGCTTTCAACAAAAAAAGAACTAATGAAAAGTTAAGCGCCAATCAAACATCAAAATAGTGAGAGCCCGCTCTCAAATAAAATGAAAATGTCGCACAAAAACACGAAAATGTGCAATGTGAACGCCTTTTTGGTTTGGTGTGGATAGTATTAAACCAGAATCAAGGCTCACAACGATGAAATAACAGTAACAACACGTTGCTATGATTAACAACAGCACGTTGGTGTTATTGTTATTTCGTTTTCACGATTTTTTCGAATTAGTCTAAGTTCTCATTAAAGGACTATTTACATGAGAGCGACCAACTACCGTTGAATGAGCGAATATTCGTCCATTTTGACATTTCTTTCACATGGCCTTTTTTATTCGTTGCGAATGACGTTTGACTTTGACAAATTCAGTCATGACCATTGACCAACCACGAAGAAAACAAAAACAAGATTGATTTTGAGGTTAGTTGCGCGAACAATTTGTTCGTCGAAGTGTCGATCGTATGTGGAACGCGAATAGTATTTGACAATTCGTAACAATCATCTTGCAATTCAAGACGAATCATTTTTTTTCTCAAATTTATCGTATTTTATCAAACAAAAAGCTTAGTTTAGTATCGGAACATCAAAACAAAATATATTTCTGCCATTTTGATTAAAATTTTTGAAGAATTTAGGTGAATAAATTGTTTTAAATCACATTTATTCGGTCGTTGGTCGTTCTCATGTGAACAGGCCTTAAGTGTATGATCCAGAGTGCTTAAAGATAGAAAAATCGAACAAACCTTAAAGTCAAACTAAAAGCAAACATGGGTACCAATCTGTTAAAAGTAAAATAAGTGAAACTCATTTGCTGTGGATAGTTTTCTTGATTTTTTTTTATTCTGCTGTGCTACGTTCTCAACAAAACACACCTATTGTTTACAAACACAATTCAAAAAAAAAATTAAACTTATACTTATAAAAAAAAGAGGCAACAAATGCAACAAGTGCCATAATCAAATACTCCCATTTGAAGCCAGAAGGCTACGAAATAAATTCTTAAATTCCCGTCGAAAACTGTTTTCATTAAAGTCTACTATAGTTATATCAGGGCTATTCTATTCGTTTGTTATCATATGACTTAGACTTTATAATATACCTATGTATTTCTCACCAAAAATGTTAAAGATAATTTAAGAAAAGATTAAGGCCACCAATTTTTGAAAAGAACGTTAAGTTTACATCATACATAACATACCCAAATACTTCAAACAATTTCTAAATTGAATATTATGCAATATTCCTGTCTGCTATAAACATAAAAGAGTGCTGTTCTTTCAATTCAACTTACATAAGTATATTCGTCTAACAGAATAATAGATAGAATGCACTTGGATACTTGTGCTGAGTGCAATAAAGAAGTACCTACAACTACATACTGCAAGGATAGCAAACATTATTATTTCCTTGTAAATTTTGAAAGAAAACGTTAAGAAAAACTTGTAGTATTTATCTAGAAATATTTTGAAAGCTCTTTGAAAATTTCGTTTGGTATAAGATTTATATTTGAATGATTCTTAAATTAATGTACATTTGTATAAATTATTAAAATACAATAAAATTTATTTTAAAAAAATATTTTTTTATTTTCCAAAAGAACGTCTTAACAATGTAGCAGATAACTTAGAACTAAATTTTAAACATAAAATATTCTATTAGCTAAAAATGTAAAATAGCAAGATTGCATTTCCCACAGTTTTGCTCGTTACCTGCGCGTGTGTATCCGGTGACCACAATGGGAATTCGTGAACCCGGAAAGTTGCTGATGCAATGGAACAAATCGTGGGAAGTTGCGGGATATTTGATATTAAGAATATTGCAATGCTGCTGTTGTTAACTCCTCCCTGCTTAAATCTGGATGCCCTCATCCAGCAACTAAAAGAAAGGAGCGTCATAGAGCTTGGGGATGCTGGGACTTCTTATCTGATTAAAGGTTGGGATGAATATTGGTTTGAAGGTGCTAGGTTTTCCCAGGACTTCAGATGCTATTTCTTGATGGGTCTCCTCTTGTTTAATTGTTACTTGTGTTTGCTTCCTTTTCACAAAAATCATTAGCACTATGATGCCTATGATGATCATTACGGTACCGTGAGAGATGGATTGATGAATGAGGTTGGTTACTTCGAGCTTCTTAATATGCTCCCTGTTCTTAATGTGAAGTTCATGCATCATTTCTAGAGATAGCACTTCATTGATCTCTTTTTCATATGGCTGAGGTTGGATAACGGCAGGTAAGATTTGGACTGAGGATATTTCTCCAGAGCGATAGATTTGATCCTTGATCACGATGGTTGCGTTGTGGAATTTGATAAGGAAGCTTCCGTTCAGAGGATGTCCGATTCCATCAATTGTTATGTTGTCTTGAAATTGGTTAAGGAAAATCACGCCTGTCTCGATCATCTCGATACCAGGAATGTGTTGGGAGTTTGTAACGGGGCAGGACGAGTTGCGGCTTTTGAGCAAGTTGGGAATGCAATCTAAATTAATTATTTCTTTGATATTTTCTGAATAGCAGACGGACAAACTGTTTAAAGTTCTACATGGTTTTTCAATATTATAAAATGTGTTTTCACATATTAATATTTGACATTTATTCTCGTTTGGTAACTTAATTACTTTATTATTTTTCTTTATTGGCTTAAGAGAAAGTTTTTCGCAAATTCGTGATTCTGTAAGTGGAATGTTAACAATATAAACTAATATTGAATTATTCGTAAAAATTTTAACATTAGCAAATTCTAGTGCTTCTTCCACCGTATTAAAGGGGAATTTTTCTTTATTTAAAGCTCTTATGGCAATATTAATTTCTTCATTTGACAAAATAAGTGAATTTAAAATTTGTTCTTTCGCCCAATGAATGGCGTACTTAATATTTATAAGTTCTTCTTTGATAATTTTAATCTTATATTTAAGTGTAACAAATAATTCGTTATCCAGATATTTACTTTCTCTTATTTCTTTTAAAATTTTATTAGTGACAATCGTTATATTATTAATTCTATTATTATACAATTCATTTATTACAATTTGATTTTCATTTTCTTCCACTAAGTTATTTATTTTATTTTCAATTAAAACAAGATCATCATGGTCAGGGCTGCCTGCGAGCCACTTCCATGCTGATCCTACAAAGTTTAAAGATCTTTTATTTCTGTTAGGTTTAATGTAGGCTAGTATGTCTTTTATCTGTGTAAGTTCAAATTGAAGGAGAGGGAAAAGGATATGGGACTTGATGTTTGTTGAGAGGAGGGTAGTGTTGGCTTGGTTTATAAATTCTTCGTATTTGTCCAGATCGATTGTATGTATGATTTTAAAATTTCCATTCTGAATTTTTGCTAACCCATTATTTATGGCAACAATTTGGGAGTTTGAGTAGTCCAGTATTTGCACCTCGGCGCAAGCTATTGCAAAGAAAAACCTGAAATGTTATACGAAAAATTTAATTCCTAATGTTGCTCTTATGAATTATTTTCCCTGATTCAGTAAGTACAGTGGTGTTCCTATCTTCCTTTACATTTTCGATTTTATAGCGTACAGTCAATTTAGAGCCTATTCTTTTATTATGTCTTACGAAAATTTCTTCTCCTACCTGGTATGTCTTAGGGGGATTTCGTGATTTGTTATGAATCCGTATGTCTTTCAATTGTTTCTCTTTTATCCTTTCAATATTACTTTTTCTTGCCTTTTCGTATAATTCGGGAGAAATTCTCTGATCTCGACCAAAAAATAATTCTATTGGTTTTTTTCCTGTGGTCGAATGGATGGTGGAATTGTATTCGTAGACCGATCTTCCAAGCAACTCGCTGAATTCAGTTATCTGAAATTCGGAACTCACACATCGCATGATCTCTGATAAGGTAGAATGAAATCTTTCTACCTGGCCATTAACTTCACTCTTGTATGGTGGAGTTTGGTAAATTGTAATATTAAGTTCTCCCATCATAGCTCTAAGAGATACTGAGTTTAGGGATTTCTCGTTATCAATGACAACGTGCTCAGGGACACCGAAGTGGAACAGTGTATCCCATAAGGGTTTTCGTATGTCTTCTACCGACCGGGAATTTATAATTTTTGCATGAGCAAGTTTTGAAAATTTATCTATTGCAGTGAGGACCAGAAAGTTTTGTGTGGAGAAAATATCAATGTGGATAATATGACCTGGATAGGAAGGTAAGGGTGTTTCGTTTATATAAATCTTATTGGGGTGTCGCTCATACTTGTTTTCTTTGCAGATTGTACAGCGCTTGAGGAAATTTTTGATTCTTGCATTCATCCTTGGAAAGTAATATCTTTGCAAGATTTGAATCCTATTCTCACATGCATTCCTATGAGCCCTTCTGTGTGTTTTGAGGATTAGTTCCACCTGTTCGGTCTCATTGGGAACGTCTGTTACTTCTAATTGAGTGTAACGTATTCTATAGCTTGAAAAATGGAGTGGGTAGAGCTCTTGAATGATAGCCATAGTTGACTCATCTGCTTTAAGACCATTTATTATATTAGGATTTAAATATCGCTTAAAAATACCTATTATCATTTCCTTGGTGTACCTGGACTCTGTAAAGATATGTCGGTTATAATTAGGGAAGGGTTGTTTAAATTGATAACTTGTCGCTTGGCCAATTGTTAAGATCAATTGGTTTCTGAACGCATTAATGGGGACTTCGACTGATGGAATTAAGTTGTGGGATGAACTATCATCGCTATGAATACTTGCTGTCATTGAATTTATTTCGATTCGTGGCGGTCTTGACAAGCTATCCGCTACAACGTTTGCTCTCCCAGGCTTATACTGGAGCTCATAGTTATATTCCTCGAGCTTCGCTTTCCATCTTTTCATTTTCGTATTTGAATTTTTGTTGCTGAGCGCAAAGGTGAGCGGTTGGTGATCAGTGAAAATTTTCACCTTCTTTGACCCATATAGGAAATTTCGAAGGGAGCCAAGTGCCCATATTATGGCAAGCAGTTCCTTCTCGTTGGTGGCGTATGATTCCTCGGTCTCATTCAATGATCTGGAAAGGTAAGTAATTGGCCTATCATCTTGCGAGAGAACTGCACCGATGGCATAGTCCGATGCATCGGTAGTGAGGTGAAATTCTTTCGAAAAGTCTGGGTAGGCAAGCATAATTTCATTGGAAATAAGGATGTTCTTAATTTTTTCAAAGGATTCTATGGCCTGTTGGTCTAAATGGATAATTTTATTTTTTGATTGAGTTTTGGACACTCGTCCATCTTCCCCCCTCAGAAGGGATGTCAGAGGTTTTGCGATTTTCGCATAATCTTTGACGAACCTGCGATAATATCCCGACATGCCAAGAAAAGATCGGAGATCTTTTAGTGTTTTGGGTGGAGGAAAATTTGCTATTGTACGAACTTTTTCGGGATTTGTCTTGATGCCATCTTCTGAGACAACAAAACCTAAAAATTCAACCTGGGTTTGGAAAAAATTTGATTTCTCTAGTTCAACCTTCATGTTCGCGGCTTCCAATGTTTTGAAAACAAGTTCGACATCTCTATAGTGGTCTTCCTCGGATTTACTGAAAATAATGATGTCATCAATGTAAACGTAACATCGGACACCTATGTGCTCCCGTAATATGTCGTCAAGTGTTCGTTGAAATATGGATGGCGCATTTTTCAGGCCAAATGGGAGTCGAAGGAATTCGAATTTTCCGTTGTTTACGGAAAAAGCGGTTTTTTCAATGTCGCATTCCCTTAAAGGAATTTGATGAAATCCACTCTTAAGGTCGATTGTTGTAAACCACTTGTTGTTACCCAAATTCGACAAAACTTCATTGATTTCAGGAATTGGATATTTTTCTGCCGTAGTAACAAGATTCAATTTCCTGTAGTCAATTACCATCCTGTATCTTTTCTTTCCTTCAGAATCCGGTTTTTTGGAGACTATCCATACCGGTGAATTATACGCGGACCGCGATGGTCTAATTATTCCGTTCTTCAGGAGTTCATTGAGTTGAGACTCGACTTCTCCTTTTAGAGCCATCGGGTATGGGTATGCCCTTGAATAAACTGGTTCGTTAGTCACAGTTCTGATTTCCCCTTTTACTCTAGAAGTATAGGTGAGTTTTACATCGGGGTCAGCAAAGAGATTTGGGCATTTTTTAAAAATCTGAGTAAGTCGATGAACTTGGTCCGAGGATAAATGAGAAATTTTAGCAGTTAATAGAGAATTTACTGCTTGGGAAAATTGTTGCTTAAGAGGTATCTTGACGTCGTTATTAATTATGAAAAAGTTATCCTTCGTATGGATGACAGCGTTCAATTCCTTTAGGCTGTCGTTTCCGAGAATGCCGTCAAAGGTTTTTAGGCCGGGAAGAATAAAGAACTTAATTTTCTGGATGTTTGGCCCGAAAATTTCCAGGTATGCATGGTGGGTTATTTTAGTGTTACCGCTAATAGAATTCGCGAAAAAAATGGTCTCGTTAGATATGGGATTTCGAATGTAACATGGTTGAATATAATTTTTATTTGATCCGGTATCAAGTAAAAATTTGAATGTTTTTCCGCTCTTCGCAGTGAACTCAAAGTACGGCAGCGAAGAGCTATTTAGTCTAAAAAATGAACCTCTTCGGGCTGGGCTTGTTCCACTTGTTCATCCTCCTGTAGTTCAGCGTAGTCGTCTAAGCCATCATCGTGGCCGTAATCCTCTGGAGGTGGGAGGTCCTCAAATCCTTCGTAAAGTTGAAGTTCTCTGGATTCGTCGTTGCCTGGAACGTCCTTTGAGGTAGTGTGGTAAAGCCTTTGATATTTGCCTGGGGTGTGGATCTGTTGAGAATTTGGCCGCTTGTTTGCTGTAGGGGTTTGATATCTTGGTCGGTTCTGATAGTTGACTTTTTGGGACCGGACTGACATGTCGACTGACATTGGTTGAGGCCTTGGTTGAGGTTTCGGAGGGAGATTTCTAGGTTGATAGGGATTTTGGTTGTACGAATTTTGTTGGTTATATTGGAAGGGATAGGAGTTTTTATGGAAAGGAACGTACGATCGGTTCACTGGTTGATGTGGTTGGAAGTAAGGTCGGGGTTGAGGGTTATGGTAAAGTTCAGGTATAAACCTATTTCCTAGGTTTGGTGTATTATGTGAGGAAATTTGTCGACGTGGTGGTAATGGAGGAGGAGGTTGAAAGCTAGATCTCTTTAGAGTAGTTTGGTTATTCATGGCATAATTTGTCCTAAAATTTACATTATCCAGTTTTAGGCAGAGATGCAAAGCTTGAGGAAGATCGATTGGTTCCCTTATACTCAGAAGCCGTGGAAGATCTCCCTTTAGTCCACGTATAAACGTGTCTAATGCCTTGTCTCTATACGCACTTGTCATGGTAGTGAGTGACTTAGTGCTTAGTTCCATAGAGGCTAGTTTATTTAGGATTAGAGAAAGATGTTGGTAGACTTGCTGATAAAATTCGGGAATGGTTTGGTTCCCTTGAACCAAAACCATCATTTGGTACTCGAGGGTACCAAGGTCCCTTTTATCTGCATAGTGCAGCATTAGACATTTCGATATTTTAACCCAACTAAGCGGGGTATTATAGGATTCTAGAACTATGTCCGCTTGCCCAACTATTTTATTTCGGACAACGCTCAGGATGCCAAAATATTTGGGCGAACCACGGACAGGCTCATAAATTTTTAAGATCCTATCTACACTTTTCTTCCAGGAGCTAAATTCTCCTGGTTCCCCTGAAAACTGACGTAGACTTTTTACTACGTCCGGTATTTTTTCTAATCCATCTAAATTTCTTGATTGACTTACGTCAATCGCCTGATCTATACTATCACTTTCTCCTGATGGAGTTCCCATTTGGGAGAAAGCATTTGCGACCACCTGATTAATATAATCAGTTAATTCCTGCATTGAGGAATTATTTCGTGGTGGTGGGGGAGGTACTTGATTTAAAGGAGCTTGTTGTTGAATATCTGGGTTGCTCATTTTGACTATTGGTAATTGGGTGAAATTCTAAATTATATGAAATTTTAAGGAAGGGAAAGGCGGTAAATGTTGGATTGGGATTGATGGGGTTAGTGAGTTCTAAGTCGTCTTTATTGTCTTTAAATTTTTAAAATTTTGAAAGGGATTTAACTATTTTTATAAATTGTATTTTGAAATATTTTTCCCTATTTGGGTTTTCTTTTCTCTTATTCTATTTTTTAAAAAAAAATTATATTTTTATTCAAAATAATTCGTTTAATATTAAAATAAATGCTCAATAATATGCTTACAAATAAATTATCTTCATGTTACAGTACTGTGCCGGTTGAGTATTGTTCCTTTTTTTCCGGTGGAGATTCTTAGTTCCCACGGTGACTCGGGTACTCTTCCTTTATTTCCTTTCTTTGGTTTCTGCCTTTTTTTCACTTTGTTTATTTTGTACACTCCTTCAGTTTATTTAATTCACTGACAATTTTTCCTTTATTTATTTTTTTTTTATTAAATGTCAATAATTCTTCCTTTTAATTTTTTTTATTTTTACTGCCTTCTGTAAAATTAGGCACACACACTTTTAGAAAATTATTTTCGTAGTCGAACGGTTATTTTCCTTTAATATTATCGCGCACTTTCTTACGGTCGCGTATTCGAGTATTACTTTTCCTATTATTACTTAAACACTTTTTACACAGTACTGTCCCTGCTCGGGCGCCAATTATTAAAATACAATAAAATTTATTTTAAAAAAATATTTTTTTATTTTCCAAAAGAACGTCTTAACAATGTAGCAGATAACTTAGAACTAAATTTTAAACATAAAATATTCTATTAGCTAAAAATGTAAAATAGCAAGATTGCATTTCCCACAGTTTTGCTCGTTACCTGCGCGTGTGTATCCGGTGACCACAATGGGAATTCGTGAACCCGGAAAGTTGCTGATGCAATGGAACAAATCGTGGGAAGTTGCGGGATATTTGATATTAAGAATATTGCAATGCTGCTGTTGTTAACTTATATGATATGTAGGTACATCTTTAAAATTTAAAACGAATAAAGAACATTAAACCCCGTTTTGCTCTTTTATTCAATATGTCTCTGGAGAGTTTTCAATTAGAGTAGGAGTGCACCGGGGAAGCGTCCTGAGTCCTTTGTTCTTTATTAGTGTTTTTGATTTTCTGCTGGAAGATAAGGTGATGAACCCCAAAGTGAATCAGTTATTCCTTGTTGACGATAGAGCCATCATAAATTAAGATCTTGCTTCCTTGGTGGATGTTCTGGACGGAAATCTATACCGCATTAGCGCTAAGAAGACCGAATACTTACGGTGTCTATTTTCAGATCCACCCAGTCCTATTCCGGACATCTATTTGAATGAGACAGTGCTTCTCAGGTCTGAAAGGAGTAAACATTATGGGTCAATAGCGAAGGATCTTGTGATGAAGACATGAAACATCCCATAAGCGCAGGGTAGATCAAATGGGGAAAAAACCCTGCGATCTTTTGTGATCGAAAAATGCTCCTTAAGCTGAAAGGAAAGTTCTGTTTAAGTTCACAGTGTACAAAAAGTATGAGAGTACATAGACGGCAACTAAATCGAAGATGCTTTGCCTGACAGCTGAAGTGGCAAAGCGTGATCGAATTAGAAGCAAGAAAATCCGAAGTAAAAAACACCATCAATATATCACTGAAGAAAGGCAGGCGCAAAAACTCCTGTATCATACAAATGCAACGATACCTACAATTCTTCAGACATGGAACAATCCAAAACTGAAAGCTTTATCGACATTTCGACCCGGCGAAGCATAAAGGTGGAGCCTTAGTGTGAAGCAGTGAAATGGGAGAGCTGTTGACCCAGTCTTCTAAGTAGGAGGCACTGATCGCCCAGACAAATTTATCAGGCCGATAAACTTTATAAGCATTTTGGCAAAATCTGGTTTCAGTGGATTTTGGTGCAACTGGCCATTAGATCGATAGTTTTGGTCTACCGATTCACAAGTTGTGTACCTCCACCTATGTATAAGTTTTTTTTTTATTGTAGGAAATCGTTTAGTTTTGTGTCCCAAATTTGTATCAATACCTAAAAATTAAAAATTTTAATTGTAGTCTGCTGAATATTGAATTGGCGCTGACTGGGTAGCGAGAAGTTTATTATTTTATAAATGTATGAAAAATTTCAGTATAAAAATTGCATAGCGAAAAAGACCCCACTAAAAGCTATTTCGAATCAATCATATTTGACGTTAATATAGTATTTTAGATTTTTTTCAGACATATACATATGTACATACATGTGTACATATGATGAGCTCTTTTTAATATAAAGACTTTATAAAAATTAACTCTCCATGTTAGCTCCACCTTTCTTCTTGCAGAAAATTTTGCTTTTATATGCCTTGAGTCTGAATCAATGCAATGCATTGTGGCTGCTACATAAAATGGATTTCAATATGGATTAGCGTGCACTCAGGGGGATTTTATGTACACTTTATATGCCAGAGACGCAGTGCGAGCTTTAGGTAAGAAGGAGGTGATTTGAAATGAGATGCCGGTGAACATTAGTCTTGAATTTCTGTACATCACAATGAGAGGGAAAGAAAAAACACGGAAGGGTATTCCACATTCGCGTAGTATGGCTAAAGAACGAGTCCCTACTTGACAGTACGACCGAAATTTCGTTAAAGAGTAAACTGATGAGCATTCCTGGAAGCGCGAGTATTACGGTTGAAACGTTTAAGGGGAGGAATGCAACTGGCTATTTCATTAGAGCACTTAGTGTAAAAGTAACGATAAAAGAGTGAGAGTCAGGAAACGTTACGCCGGTGTTCAAGTGACGTAAAATTATCGATGATGCTCCTGTCTCCGTCTCCGATCATTTTGAAGGCTCGTCTTTGTATACTGTCCAAGAGGTTTTAGTAGGTTGCTGGAGCACCAGCCCAGAGGTGGGAGTTATACTCAAGCTTTGGACGTATATAACTTTTATAGATAATAGCCAGATCAAAAAGGTGAAAAGAATTTCTTGCATCTCCAAAGGAAACCTAAACATCTTGGGGCATTTTGGTCGACCGTTAAGTATGTGATCATTCCACAAAAGATGGTTTATGATACACATACCTAAAATCGTAAGCTGATTAGTTTCTTCGATGCAAGTGCCACTCATAGATAATGGCAGATGGGGTACGTCTAGCTTTAACGACAGAAGGCAACATTGAGTTTTCGAAGCATTAAATTCTAAGCGATTTTCTAATCCCCTTTGTACAATGCTGCCTAAGTCAGAATTTAATGTACTTATCATATTTAGCCGTTTCAGTTTCACGTCTGAAGAGGAGGGATTTGAATCTGGAAACGAATATGAAAAGCTTAGGGTGTTATTGTCAGCGGAACAATTTAATGCACTAGTAGTTGCAGACAGGAGATCATTAATGAAAATGAGAAAGAGGGTCGTAGACAAAACTGAACCCTGTGGTTCATCAGCATTTATGTTGTGGGTTTCAGACTTGAATCCGTCTAATACTACTTGTATAGAGCGATTTGAAAGAAAGTTACTAATCCAACGAAGAAGGGTTTCATCGATACCGAAAGCACGCATTTTCGATAAAAGAGCAGGATGCCAAACTTTATCAAATGCTTTAGATATATCAAGTGCAATAATCTTACTTTCTCCAAAACGATGTAAGGATTTGTTCCACTGTTCGGTGAGATAAACCATCAAGTCACCAGTGGATCTATTGCTGCGAAAGCCGTATTGCCGGTCATTAAGAAGCTTTTGATCTTCGAGATATTTCTCGAGCTGATATCAGCAGATTTATGAGTGTTGTGATCTTTTAGGACTCTCGCCACAGCTCGAGTACGAAAGAAGATTTGTCCCATAGAATCATTTAAGCGCTCAAGAACAACACCTAAACAAAAAATTGGAAAGAGAGAAAGTAACCATAGTTGTGATTTATAAACAATATTTTAGCAAATAATTGCATAACTCACCGAAGTTTTCCAGGGAGCAGCTAAAACTGTTTTGTTGTGTGGTGCTCTATTCTGGTTGTTATATGTTCAACTTAAAAACAGGTCACGACCACCAGAATTCTTCTTGGCAAGCCTTAAATTGCAAATTAATTATTTACTACGGGCTATCGGCATGGAGAACATTGCCCGAAATAGCGGCTCAACCGGTCCTAAGAATTAAGGCTATCTAGTTGGCAGAATGGCATGTGCTTGCAGGTCGATTTTGATTTGCATTATCCTTAGACTGGCGAGGCATGGGCATGGAACATTCAAACCTAGAAGATCGGATAAAGATGAGATATGCAGTATGTACAATTTAAGAAAGCCGGAGAATTGAGCGTACCTACATATCTACACACCAAAATTCTTGCGCACATTTTTAATTGATCACAAGATTCGGCAATTTACTGTCGAAAAATGCTCTGTTTGTAGATTGCAGATTTTGATTTTATACCCAGCGACTCAATAATGGCGAATCAGTAACTCGAACTTGGCTTATTTACTCTAAATATCAAACTAGTATATTTTGTTTTTGCTGTCTTTTTTTGCAAAACCTAGCCCTTCACAGTGGCCTACGAATGGTTCCTCTGATTGGAAACATATAGAATCAGAAATGAAGAAACACTATGTCATTACTTGAGCAACAAAATTCAAAATTAAATTATTTCTTTAATGGCAAAAAAATATTAGAAATGATACAAAAAGCTTATTGGTATTCTGTTATATTAGACTGCACGCCCGACAAAAGTCACATTGAACAGATGTCGTCGTTATTAGATTTGTAGCTTATGAAACTAAGTGAAAGCAATTTGAAAATTGAAATAAGAGAACATTTTCTTGAATTTCTTCCTATTTCTGACACTACAAGCAAGGGGCTAACCGATGTTGTCCTTGAAGAGCTACAGAAATTGGGCATACTTCTTTCCGATATGCGTGGTCAAGGCTATGACAATGGGGCAAATATGAATGAAATGAACCCTCGTGCTTTTTTCGTACTTTGCTCTGCTTATACTCTGAATCTCGTTGTTGGCGATGCTACTTCTGCCATCGACAAGCTTTTGGTTTTTTAAAAAGCTATACGTTTTTTTTCTCAAGTTCCACGTGTAGATGGAATGTAATTAAAAAATATATCAATATACATTGATGAAAAAACAATCATGATTCTATCGCTTATTTCAGATTCATTTGTGGCGTTATAATTTGGTTCGATATTATAAGCAAAAATAATGTCGCATCAAAGTTATTTCAAAGTTCTACTTTGAATATATAGTTGAATGCTGTAATATCATATATAGAACTATTAATGATATGCTGAGAATTTTACCTAATATCCTTGCGGATATTATTAGTTGCGTTAGGAGAGAGATGTTTCCCGAATTAAAGATTATAAAAAATTAACTGCCATCGACAATGAGCCAGGAGCGCTTTGGTAGAATTGGCAACCATCTCCATAGAGAGTTAATTATGTGATCAAATTGACTAAGAACTAATTTCAGACTTTGCTAAATTTAAGGCAACCAAAAAAGTGTTTTGTAGTCAAAAAATACTCCACCTGCACGGGTCCACGATTTATTATTTCAGTTTTTTGTTTTGTATGAAATAATGTTCGGAGAGTATAACAAGGACCAAGCGGAAGCGGTTGGTCTAACAGCTATGGAAAAGTTTCAAAACATTAACACATGATTTTTGAAGAAAAATCATTTTTCGATCTTTCATAGATTAGCTAGTCCTAATTTACTGGTGTTTTACTTTGCGAGTCCGACATTACTTTGTTTGGTACCAATAATGTATTTTTGAAATTTTTGCGGAAAAAAATCTGTATTTAAATATTTGTATATAGGAAAAGTCGTGTTGCTCCAGGTAATTTCAGGACTGGGAACGGCACGCGCTGTTTCTTACTATTGTTTGCATACATAAAATACTTGTTAACTTTATTTTGCAATTAAACAATTAAAAATTAAAAAATCGGGGATCAAACAAATGTAACAGCACATGAATCAAGTTGACATGAAACAATCCAAAACCAGGAGGCCGAGAGTCGGACGGGTCAAGGACAAAGACGAGGACGTATATTTTTAGCCGAGACTCAGTGGATTTTCTTGTAAAGGAAATGAGTTTTAAAAACATGCCTAAATTTAATATTTCAATGCAAATATTAGGAATGCATCATTTTCCCCCCAAAAATAGACGACACCGAAAAGACTTCGATTCGGAATCGAGATCGATACCGATGCCAATGAAAGACTGAAATTTTACAATTTTGACAGAACATAATTGAAAGTTATTTTTGAAATGCTTTTTCTGTAGCTTAAAATATGTACCTATTGCATTAAATTTCTGTAAAACACATTTTTCAACATACAATCGTTTTATTTTCTAACTCATATGAAATACCTATTTGTAGGTAGTTAACTTCAAAACTTTAAACACCCTTATAAAATGAATGCTCACATAATAAACACTTATTTTTTCTTTTGCTTCAAATATTTGTATTTGCTTTGTTAGCGTCTGGTAGTCTTGATATTTTGATACATAAACGACGAAATTGCTTCTTTTTTTTCTTGGTTCCGCCATCTGTGTATGTCGACAAGGATGCCTAAAGGCATTTTCTCCACATTATCATGCAGTCAGTTGAATTGTTTTTTTTTTATCTGAAACTTTTTCGACTTTCAAAGTTTTTTTTTTTTTTTTAGCAAAGTTTTTTCTTCCTCCGACCAAGGTAAATATTTTTGCACTTTGTTGCTTTCCTATACCTACCTACCTACCGTACTATATTTGAAAAGGTTCAGATACAAAGTACCTACTATAAGATGTATATTACGTGGCCAAAAGATCTATAATTCCACGTCATTACGTCCACTCAAATGAAAATCTACATTTGCCCTCAAGATATTCTCTTCCCTTACCTTCTATACGTTACGTAGTATACAAACAAATTGGCTCGTTTGTAAGAGAAATACTACTGTTTGCTTGGGGCCAAAAAAAAGAAGGCAGGAAAGAGATATAGCATTAAGATATTTTGTACAACAAGTGCCTATATTATATTCTATTTGTTATGTTTAACTTTTTCTCAACAATTTTTTCTGCAAGAATTCTAAGTGCCGTTAAAGAAAAATATTGGGGAAGATGTATTCCATTCATTTTTAATGTTCCGTCCCTTATCATCAACGTGTCCATCCAATGGAACAACTATTAAACCTCAAAAATTCCACCGATATGACAATCTAAAGAATTTGTAATTTCTAAGATAGCCATTGAACAAGGACCTTAAGTATTGACATATTTGTATAACAAATTCTCAATGCGTGAAAGTGTTCGGTAGCTTAAAACCAACTGAAGAACAATTTAAATACATTGTAGGTATCTATCTACAAAGGAATTCTGTAGATAATATGATAAGTGTTTTTTTATTTAATTCTTTTATACAGCTATTGCTAAAATTATTGAAACAGTTATATTTCCAACTTAATTTTAAATTTTAGAAAATAACTTTGTTGCTAACAATAATAATTTAACCAGCATTTTTGAATATACCCTACCGCTCCTTTGAATAGATCCAAATTTTCCTCAAACTTTTTTTTGAAGTGGCTTAAACGGCATGAAATTATTGGGTTTGTATGTGAAATTTATAAGTTTATTAATTTTTTTTACGGATAATGATTAAATGAACGGTTCCTCGAGATATATTTCCCCAGTTGTGCTGATTCCTGTTCAACCATTCGTGTGCTTCTAGGTCTGCCTGCCTGCGTGAAAGGGTTTTCAACGTGCAGTCAATCCTTATCCGAGGAGACCAGCACCTCCGTAATCTTTCCTAGAAAGCTAGGCCCTTTGTACTCATAATTTTAGTTTATTAACGTATATAAGAATTTTCCCGGGGACCACCACGAGAAGGTACAACAACCTTTCATATTTATCTTTATTTTTTCTACATATATTTTTGATGGTTCTTGATTATTATTTTAAAAAAAATACTTTTTCAGACTTTAAGAATTGAAAAACGATTGGACATTGAAAATGAAAGGTTTTCTTGGTTTCAAGGAGATCCAACACCATTCAACTGGGTGATATTGTTTTGATGGTCAAATAATAATTTAAAAAAAATTAAAAACAAACTGTGTAGGTATTTCGATTTTTTTTTTTTTAAATGTCAAAAAATATTTTTGATAAGTCTCCAAAAATATTTTTGAGGAATGTCCAAAAATATTTCGGCCAAAGATCCAAAAATAATTGGTCTAAATTACAACTGATCTCATCTTTCTAAAGATGGATGATCTCTTAACTCCACAGAGTTCTCATAATAACTGTTTTTTTTCGAACCAACAGCTTCTTAAAAAAGAAAAAAAAAAAACAACTTCAAACCAATTTTTAAACGTACTATCTAGTATTGCAAAGTTATTAAATTAAAAAAAAATGGTTCAGAATTCCGCGGACAAACGTTACCCGGGCAATCCTCCTTGTCAACTAATTACTTAATTCAATGATAAATTCAGCTTAACGGACGATATTTCCGACTGTGAATCTTAGTTAAATAAACTTAGGACGGTATTCAATATTTCCTTTTCTTGAGATAAAAAGGAAGGATTTTTTTAGTTATAAATTTATGAGCACCCGGTGAATACTGGCTTTACAATTCATAATCAAATGCTTTATAAATTTCGTGAAAAATTTTATTGCGTCATTGGCTGTATTTTTGCCTTAGTTATTTTTCGTTTTCATAAAGATATTTTTTTTTGGTTTTCGCTCGAAATATGAACAGAACAGCTAAAGGTATCTGTAATTGTATATAGGTACATAGATATACAATACATAGGTTGCCTTTGGCAAATAACATGATTCGAATCTATAAGGATGGAGATGTCATCAACCTTTTGTATACAGTAAAGTGGTCTCCCTTGATTAAAAATGAACTTCGTTCTTCTTTTAATGATATGCTCAAAAGCATCATCACGTTGCTGTGAGTTCTTTTAGAAGAAGAGTAAAATCAGTTCGCATTATTCAGTGAGCACAAAACTTTTTCAAAGTACCCCCCAGAGCACTTAAAATGGAATAACTTAGACTTAGAGGGATGTAAACGTGTGGGTTTTGAAGATATATAAGTTTAAGCAATTATAAAATTAAAACTTTTTTTTAATACCTGAAAGTATTTGTTTGTTGTTCAGTTAATTCAATAAAGGAGTTTATTATATAAATTTGATTTTTTTATTACGATGTATGGTCTGTGTAGAATTTAAAGTTTCTTTATAGCAGGGCATGTTTTGGATTCGTAAAAAATTTTATTCGATATTTAAATTGAATATTGTTAAAATTTGTTAAAATTTGCTACAAGTGCAAAACGTATATACTTGGATCCTGTGATCACTAGAGATTGATCTTGTGATGACATTAAACAAACCATTTTTTTGGTGAAATTTTTTCGAAAGCTTTTAGGAACTAAAGAAAATTTTTTTAATGAAATATACTTCGATATCTACCAAACATTGTTAAAAATAAAAAAATATATTTATTTTTTCAAAATTTAATAAAAGGTTTTAACAAATATTTTTTTCGCAAGCTTTTTTTCACTTGCCTTTGAATTAAAAATATTAAATATTGTGTAGTATGTGAGTGTTTTTTTTTCCAAAAACTGAAAAACATAATAAGATCTTTAAGAATTTAAATAATTTGATTAAACCTGCATATTTTACTTTATGAAATCCAAAAATCTTATAGTCTTGGAGTAGTAAATTAATTCCGATTTTACAACGCCTCTAAACCTAAAAATCGTATTTACAAAAAAAAAAAGTCCACCAATTTAATCAGACTGAGGCGAGGTTGAGGTTGAGGTGAAGTGAAGTTTATTCTTAGTATACTCTATCAGAAGGTTTGATTGCAAGATAATGCATTCTAGAAAACCAAATTTGAAGAATAGGCTAAGAAAACGAAAACAACAACAAATGGTGAAAAATTTTCTTTGAATAACACTAGTTTAGAAAATTTGGGTCACCGATGCTTTTTTTTTACTAAAACGAAAATGACATTCATTTTTTTTTAAAGAACCGTTTATACATACATATATGTATATCTCTTAAGTGATCTTTTTAATTTACATATATAGTAAATATTTTTGGAAAGATATAAAACTTTCTGTTTTTCAACGGTAGTTTGTTTGTACGATCAAAAATTATAAAAATCGATTTGACCCAAAATTTTGTAAACTAGTGTAAATTTAATAAAAATAATTATGGAGTGGTACTTTATTGTTTCTGTGTATAGTTTGTCAGGTAGCGTTGTAATTGGCAGTTAACAAAACTCTCAACTCTGTGAGTCGAAGACAACAATAAAGTGCACAATTAAAATTAACAGACTTAAAATCCAAAATAAAAATAACTACTAAAATTTGGAAACATAAATTAAATCCATTTGATTGTTTAAGACATAAACCTTTGACATAAAACAAAATTGTAACCTATTACTATTTAACAGTATAAATATACTTCTGTGGCAACAAGGAAAAACAACATAAGTAACTTTTTGTAAGTAGTTTTTCAGGAAAGCAGTTTGAATTTTAGTGTTGTTTTTCCTTATGAAGTTTTATGCAGTTTCGTAAATGTTCTGATCTTAAGTCGACTTAGGTCGTTTTTCCGCATTGCACATTTCGCAAAAAAGTAATTTTTTTTTCGGAATAACTGCACAAGTTACGACACAAGTCGACTTATTTTTTCAAAAGGAATTGCTGAGCATAGAAAATGACTTATGTTGTTTATTTTTAGGGCTATAATTCAGAAACCATAAGAGATAAAAATACGAAAAAAATATTGGAGAAAGAATCGCTCGTTGCGCATCCGATGTTATCAAAAACTCAATCTCGACATAAGTCGACATATGCTGTTATTCCTTGTTGCCACAGATTTATTCTTAACTTTTTTCAAAAACCAAAGCAATAATAAGCGAAAATAAAATTAATCCACAAATAAATTTTTTAATTTTGAGAAAATTGTAACTTACAAAAGTACTTTTTTGTTAAATAATTTGAAGATCTCGAACGGAAAATAACTTTATTGCCAGATGCTAACCAACTTACCTTTGAAAACACATACCACTTTAATGGAAATACCTTCCGCAAGATCTTTTCAGCTTTTCAGGATTTGGGGCTTTGTAAAGTCGGGGTAACTTTACTCCGTCTTTAAAACGAGTTTGTAAATAAGAGTAGGGGTTTCAAATTAATTTGGAAATGAAACGCTACCTCGAAGACTGTAATCACAGAATACAAGAATGTAATTTGCGTAATAGACAGGAGGACATTATTATTTTTGAGAGCTTCAGTACGGCACCTGGCACAAGACAAAAGAAGATGTAGTCCGGGTGTCCTCAAGTATTGTTAGTTTCTATTTATTTTGGTCAAATGTGTAGGTTTGGTCAGGTATATTGCTTGTTTCCTCGCACGAATAAATAAATCAATAGATGCATTATGTCGGAAGTTGCACTGGGCTGCCAATCCCGTCTTGGTGTCCGTGATAACTAACAACTACAGTTAATTAAATGCAACAGAGTGTGCTAAAGTGGGATTTTTTTTTGTATACAAGACAAGAAACAATGGTGTCGGGTTCATTAGAATGCCAATTTGTCGTCACTAATTATCATTTAATTGGAATTTTCGAGAAAGAAATGTTAGTACGGTATTCTGAAAGCGTTGGAAATAAAATAAGAAAAAAGATTTGTTTATTACCTGTTAGACCCTGCAGCGTTTGAATATGTACAGTGCATACATATCTAATGATGTGTCCTCGTCTAGTTATACTATGAAAAAGAAATCAATGAACTGGCTTCCCATTTTAAATTGGCAGAATACAGTGTGGGATGGAAATTATTTCAGGTAGATATGTTGCTGTAAGGCTCCGAAATATGAGCATTGTAGAATTTAGACTTGGAATTTTCAAAGACTTTTTGTTGCTTTGATCATAGATTCATAGAGTATGCTCAGTAACTCAGTGTTCAGTCGCACGGAACAGTAAGTTGTTCATATTATTAAAATGCATTCTTAAAGGTATTCTTCTTAAAATAAAAAATTATTGCATTGTAATAAGTTTTTCTCAACTAAATAAGATTTCAATTTTTTTTTCTCTGAATTTTGGTTATATTGTAAAATTTTCATATTTTAGTGTGTTACTGCAAAACCTGTGGTGCTACAAAACCTTCATGTCATGTACCATGAATTTAATTAAAAATAACGTTTCTGGAACTTAAAAGAAAACTGTAACTGTAACAAACCACGTGTTAAAGTCACAAACAAGAACAATTAGGGCATCGCTTTGCCCAGAAATTTTCGAATAGAGATGAATCGCCAGTGATATTTGCATAGTTGTTATCAATACCCAAGACGTCTTTTTTTAACAAGCCATTAAGCCAAGGGGCTTAGAAAAACTCACCTAGTATAACATATTCGATATTTTAAAGGAAAGGATCCATAATTAAAGAAAAATAATGTATTTTTCATACAAAAATACTATCCGTAATATATGTATGTAAATATCGCCTATAAAATAGCTTTCTCGGTGCTGCAGGTGTAGTAGATATATGATGAGTCACGGTTTAAGTGAGCCTTTAGGAATAAATATAATCGAAATTTTAAGCAAAGAATATCATAATCATATATTATAATAGAAATATCAAACATATTAGTTTAAAATAGAAGAAGCCTCAATGTCCTCAAGTGTTTTACTTTAGCCTGGATAGAGATTTTTTTTAAAACTTGTTATCCATAGAAGTCATGTTTTTTTTTTTAACAGACATATTTGGGCTCTTAGAAAATGTATTATTATTGTAAGTTCTTAATAATAAATATTTTTAAGCATAAAATTATTATTTAAGGTCTTAACCACATCAATGCAGAAAATGTCAACTTTGGATTCAGTAATCAGAATTTCTCAGCAATTTATGGAAATATTAAAGCATGAATCCATAGTTAAAAATAAGAAAATTAAAAATAATGACCGAAAAAATGCGGACTTTTCAAACAAATTATCGATAAAATGTATGTAACTATCACCAGCAAAACAACTTTCTATCGATAGCTCGTGTTATTGTATATTTGCTGAAGCAATTTTCCGCTAGGCTTTTGAATGAGCACCCCATAAAAATTTTTGCATAAATGTGACAAATAATCAGCTGTCACAACTAAAAGTCAAAAATATTTATTGTTTATTTCTTCTTTTTCTACATCAAATCTGTAAGATAAAGGAGATGGACCACTTTTGAGGCAATTTCGTTCACTAATGAAAACGGCATCAAATGAAAGGTGAAATCGAACACGTTATGTGAATGCAATGTTTCCAAAATTGTCAATGGGGTTTTCGAGATATTCATCTTTGAAGTTGGTTAACTCAGAAAAAGAATTTCACTTTTTTTTATAATTGCTTTTATCGTGCGGAAATTTTTTTTTCTATCTTTTAAATAAATTTATTATTGATAGTAAATCGACAATATTTCTTCAAATATTTAGTATAAACTCCTTAAAAGTTATGTTTTTTTTACTTACCTTTTGAACATAGCTTAAAAAAAATCAACATTATTTTAAAGCTGTAACTCTCCACCTCTAATTTAATATATAATTAAGTACCCATTCTCCAAAAAATACTTACTTTTTAATAAACTTACTCTAAAAAGCACCTTAACATGCTACCGCGAGCTATGAACTATCTCGTTTAGCGCTTTTTTCAATAATTTTTATAGCCAGTTATTAATTTTTTAATACTGACTTTACATCTTATAAGCAAATTTGGCAATCAGCAAATAAGCATCGTCTTTCTGAACAAAGCTAAATTAACCTTTTGCTGCACTGGCATTGCATTTTCTTCAGGTCGTAAAACGATATTTTCCATTGGATCAGGACGAAAATCGTCTGGTCGATTAGCATTAGGTACGCACGCGAATTATGTTCGCAGCCCTATTTGCACGCAGCCAACAGGGATAACAGACTTTATTTAAATTATGGTGCTAACATAATAATATTAATAATTTAGCATTAAGGACTTTGATTCGAGTGTGTGAAGTTAGCCCCCCTTTTTTTGAATTTATATTTTTTGAAAGTTTTTCCAGGTTGCTCCCGGTTTGTTTCGGATTGTTCCAATTTTCTTTTTTTGAAAAATATTTAAAAATGGGGGTTTAAGACCCCAAAAATCATATGGACCTTTTTTTTAAATCAAAATTTTGAAAGTTGTTTCAGAATTTTCTAGTTGTTCTGAACATTGTTCCAAATTTTAGGACTCCTATATTCAAAATTTAAGAAGTTATAAGCAAAATTCAAAAAGAGTTTTTGCATGAATACCCTTAGTGTGTAATATTTTCTTTATTAATTTTGAGATATTTTATCATGGATACTCGTATTTTTGGTAGGGATTAAGGTGATGCAAAATGATTTATGATACATTGTTAAATTGTAATCTTACCCCATCGATTTATTTAAATTGAAACCAAATTATAATTTTAGTAATTACAAATAATCTTGATTTATTCAATTATTTTAATTAAATAAAAACATTTTTTTTACATTCTAATTTTATATAATATATTCAATGTCATACTTAGCCAAATACGGCAATGAAACCAAAATAAATGTTCTACTTTTGCCAAGCGTGTAATATCAACACATTTTAATTCATAATTTAGTTCGCAAACAGGTGTTTTTGGTTTAAAATATTGTTTATTTTTTTTAATCAAAAATCTAATGGTCCTTAAATTTGTTCGCATCATTAAAAACATATAATATAATAATTGTCTCTTATACACTAGTTTAAACACTTATTCTAATAAAAGTCATACTGTTGCGATAGTTTATTTTTTTTTATGTTTGCAGTATTTATTATGTTTTTTTTTATTTTAGGTTTTATTCTTTTAATATTTACACACCCTGTATTAATTTCATTAGCTAGAATTAATATAAGTCTATTTTTTGAGACTATACAAATTCATTAGTAATTATGTTTAATATAACTTTGTCTACATTCACAATTCGTTTCTTTTGTATTCTTAACAGTTAATTTTACATATAAGATTACTTTAGGTACCTATTCAATTATTATATGTTTATATATTATTTATTTTACTAACTTTATTATTTGTTTACCTACATAAAAAATACATTTAGGTATGTAGTTTCAAATATATTTTCTATTTGATTAAAATTGATGCAAGTTTAACAGTATTTTTAAATTTATAGTGGTATTTATTTTAATTGGAACTATGTTTTTAAAATTTTACAAATATTTTTCTTATTTCATTAAAAACTATAAAAAAAGAAATCACATTAAAAAAAAACAACAATAATGCAACTGTCATTTCTCTTGGGGCTCTAAGAGAGAAAGTTCGGTTACTTAAAACTAAAAATATATCTAAGTATTATTTGTTATTAACCTACTTAGTAAGAAATATATGTATTTATATTATTTTTTCAATAGTAACTTATAACTTTATAATTGTGTAAAAATTGATATATTTATTTTAATGTAAATATTTATGTTTTTTAATTTTATTTTATCTAACATGAATATATTGTACGTAAAAAAATTCTTATCATTCTTAAAACATTCCTTATAAAACCTTCAACGCACCTTAGGATAAATATATTTTTTTATTTACAATATTTATGTGTTTTTGTTTTAATATAATTAAAATTACTTTACAAAATTTACAAAAACCGAAAGAATCGTGCAGTGTGTTTTGTTAAAAGCTGAAATAAAAGTGCAGTTTAAAATAAATTTAAATAATTGCATTGAAAATTAAAATATGTATAATATATTGTACAGAGATTAATATGTATATAAGTAAAATAGGAAAAAGGGTGTAATAAAATTTAACGAAACATGCAGAAGTATTAGTGTAGGTAGGTATTGCATTAAAAGGATTTCCTTTGTTAATGTTAGGTATAAATTGTTTTGATCTTAAGATAGAATTTCTCCAACAAATAACGTTTAGGCATCTGTTGTTTCATACAAGTTAATGTCACGAACGCGGGAACTAAAGTTTTGATATGAAAAAAAAATCGAGAAATAGTATGAGCATTCTGATTTACCAAGGCTATGAGTATACGAATATTTTGTAATTTTCACAAATTCTATGTTCCAAGTGCATATATGTTGGACGTAGTGTTTTGCATGTCTTACTCATAAATAATTTCCTAACAATTTAGTATTTTTTGTTTTAATTTGATTTGATACTAATATCTAGGTAAATAAAAGGAATTCTCCAAAAAAATAAAAATTAAAAAAAAAAAAATATTTTTATTTTCCATTGAAAGATACTGCTGAACTGCACTTAAATACCGCAGAAAAATACTAGAAAAAGACTTAAATATATAAGTGGTGGTTTTAATGACTTTATAGGTATAGTAAAGTATAAAATTCCCAAAATCCGCAGTATCATTTATTCTTTTATTTCAACTAGGTACCCCTTAACAGCTGTCAAGAGAAAAAAATTGATTTTTATGGGCAAAGGTAAAAAAGAGTTGTATGAGATTGCCATATTTTAGGAATGTAGTCTTTAGTGAGGCTTCAATTAATAGATTGCATTTATAGGGAGAAGCGGCTGTTTTGAAAAATATGAAAGTTTAGATTTGGTTGAATAGTCCCTCAGGAGTTTTATTTTCACAATGTTATAGAAACAAATTTTACAAAGTATAGTCCTAATCATACAATTTGGTGCTGTAGAAAGCAGGGTAAATCCGACATCTTAAACAATCCAGTTTCCAGTAACCAGTATCTTAGATATTTGGCAGTATTGATGTTAACCATGCTGTTAACATTAGCACAAAACATTACGATCCTGCCGTGTATTTTTTTTTTAATTTTAGCGGAGTGAAATAGCTGGTGCATAGCTGTTTGAGTACAATTTTAATTTCTTACTTAACAAAATTAATTTTTTTCAAAATGTTATAATAAAAAACAATGTTTTGTAAAACCAAGTTCCAATCAATGTTGTAAAAAACGGGTCTTGAGCAAAAAAGTCTTAGGACTGGTTTTGTTCACTCCGGACCAGTTTTTAGGTGAACTCAACATAGCATTTTATTTGGTATGCAAGTTTTCAGTAATTAATAATATACATACAATTAAAAAATAAATTTATTTATCCATCCATTTTCAAAATATTGCTCAAAAATATATCTTGAAAAAATTGATTTTCTTTTTCAAAAATCAAAAGGAACATTTTTGAAAGTTTTGAGTATAATTAAAATTAAAAAATCTTTTATAAAAATGTATATCACAATTCTTCAAACTGTTTATGAGAAAATTGAAAATCAAAAATCCGGTTCTATGGCATTTACCGTTAATAATGGCTTTTTGAAAATATTTTTTGGTTAAATTATTTTAATTACCTACCTAGGTACTCAGAAAAACAAATTTCATCAAAATTGTTAGAGCCAATTTTGAGGTCAACATTTTGTGCTGATGGTTATTTTTGGAGCTAAAAAATTCAATTTAGTTCAAGCAAAGAAGTTTTTAATTTGAAAAATTTTTTAAAAGGCAAATTAAAGATTTGAGTTTTTTTTCAAATTAAGATTATTTTTTCTCGTCTTGGTCTTATTTTTACTCTTGAATGGTAATGATTTTTTACTTTCAAACGGAATTACGCCCTTTAAAGATTTTTTTTCAGACAGTAAAATCATCAAATTTTAAATTTAATAGTTAAATAGAAAATTGATGAAAAACAAGCCAATTTTTAATTAAAAAATACATTAAAATGAGACAATTTTTTTAAATGTCCTCAGATGGCACTAGAAATATGCTTGGTTCAATTTAAAAGTGAATTACGGCAGATGGTCTCATAAAAATTTATTTCTGGTATGTTTTAAAATCGATTGTTTGATGAACTATTAATCATTGGTACACTTTGAATGTGAGAGTGGCCAAAATACTGTACAAATTGAATCAATTAACGGATTTTGTTGAAATTGTACAGGGAAACAATGAAATGAACCTATCAAAACGTATTGTAGTGAAAGATATCATTTGTCAACATTGTTAATCAGCGCAAATCAAATAGTTAATTTAAAGAATATGGGGTTTATTGAAAATTGTATCTACACTCCGGTCACACTAAGCCTCAAGTTAAAGCAATGTAAATAAGAAGGATATTCTCTGCAACAGACTGACTTGACAGTGTCTATGGATATAACCCGACTTTCCTTAAAGGAGACACAAAAAACTATTTCCTCGCCTACATTTCACGCGTTATCTTCACTCTTCAAAAAAAATGAAAGCAATCATGATTAGTCACAAAAATCTAAAAAGTTCATTCGATTCTGCTGATATATTCAGATACCATAGTAAAGGCCTTTTAAAAGACATTACTTCGCTATTACTGCGAGTAAGACCAACTTCCAACTAGTCTGTGTAATGTTAATGCTTATATCATGAAATTACAGTAATGGTAGAAGTCTGCAACCACACCAGAAACAAAACAATTTAATTTTAATACATACATTTTTCTTTTAAAATCTAAAAAAAAATAATAGTAGCTACCTACTTAGCATCCTGCTCAAAATGAAAACTGCTTCAAAGTACTGCCAAAAATTTGTAATTTCCTTTCTATATTGCAAATGAAAAGGAAACTTTTTTTTTGTATTCAGTTAGCTTTCTAATAAAAAAAATATTTATCTTCAAAATTTTATTGATTTCTAGATGCAAGAATTTAAATTGCACTGCTGAAAAGTATTCCATTCATCTCTATTTAAATGTTCTCAACATCAATTTATTTTATTTTATGCGGTTCGATAACTTTACAAAATAAAAAACTATACTCAGCGTTTTATTTTTTGTGTGTATTATTTATTATAAAATGGAATGGATGACAAATGATCTAATTTGTTTTCTAGTTAAACGAAGGATCGGGAATGGAATTTCATTGTCAATTTCCTTCGAAAAGGATGTTTTTAAGAAATCATTTACAGCTACAATTACTCAAGTCCTGTGATGTCGTGACTTTTTGAGGGGGTTGGGTCTTGGGGTATATATAATTTAAGAAGTTAAATATACATAAATAATAAATGTAGAGAAATAGAAAAACCGGAAATAAGGTTGGGGAAGAAAAATAAACAAAAAAAAAAAGTAAAAAGGTTTTAGTGTATATTCTATTGTGAGAGAGTATAAAATTTAAGACATTTACAGCATATCGATATTTGAAGTGCCATTTCCAGTGGTCCTTGTTGTTTTTGTAACTTGATTCGGATTTAGCAATGGAGGAGGACTGCCACACCAAACAATCTGAAATAAAAAACAAATAACAAGGTTAAAGAAATATTAATGCGAATCAGTGAAATATAAATGCTTTGATTTTCCTTTTTCATTTAGGTAACACAAAACAAACAAAAAAGTAAAAGAATTTAAATTAATTGATGAATTATTAAAATGTCTCCGTCAATTTGTAACGAAATCACAAAGTTGTAATTTTTTCACAGAATGTACTCATGTATATTGCGTTTCTCCCCCCTATTGTGCTTTATCCCATTTTGATACTTTCGGTTTTTAAAGATTTATGTACATAGCTATTTCGACTTTTTTCTTTCTCTTAAATTTTTGGAAATATTTGGAAGCAAGGAAACATTTTTATATTGTAGTACCTAAAAAAATAGAGTTAAAAAGATTGTTTTTTGGGACAAATCAATTTTAAAGATATTAGAACCACAAGGTCTGATATAGTTTGCACTTAGGCGTGCGTCGATGGGAGGTCTACGTGTTGTTGATCAAAGTAGGGATAGAGTAAATCAAAACAAAGGTCAGATGCCCACAAAAGTTGATGAGTACCAGGAAAGCAATTTCTTTTAAAGCTATTGATTTCGACCGGGTACCCGGTACACTGAGCGGGTACCCGGGTTACCAAATTTCCGGGTATTACCCGGGTACCGGAAACATGATTGGACACCCGGGTATCCGACATATTGTCGGTTACCCGTCGGGTACCCGCGAATTTATATCATTGGTCCCGATGAACCATTAACTCAGATGAGAAATGAAAAAATAACAATGACAATTATAGGGTGCTTATTAAGGTACAGGTAGAATTAAAAAAAGTGCACGTGCTTTAGTGTTAAGGGTGGTGCAAATTTTTTTTGTCGTTTTCAATATAAATTGAAAGCTTATCATTACACAAACTCAACATCACTTTTTCACATTTGTGACACGTTTTATTTGGCCGCCATCATGTTTTTAATAAAAATTTAGATTTTCGCGCATAACTCGCGTAGTTCTTCGGTAGCTGCCTTTTTTAAGAGTTATAGTACATTTTGTTAATGATATAAGCAAAAAAAAACTCATATTTTTATTTCTTTAACGAAATATACTATAACTCTTAAACAAAAGCAGTTATCGAAAAAAGTTGGAGAAAAATATAATATGTTATATTTAATAGGTATGGGTAATATTTCATTATGAAAAATGGCACACATTTTTAGTGTTGAATAAAAAATGAAAAGTAAAACCAAAAATCGGGACATTTTTCACAATTTAGAACCTACAATCTACATACATACATACATTGATTGAACAAAATATTTGGCCTACTTTTTATTTCCAATATAATATGTGCCCAAGCAGGGGGCTTGCAAGAGGGCAGCATGCCCCTTACATACCTCACCTCAATGAGACTCGTGACCGCCATTTATACCTGTGTGCCTAAGGGACACCGCTGTATAAATTTAAGTGAATAATGATTTATATAAAACAAAGATAATAGGTATATTATTTTAAAAATTAACTGCCATCCAAAAGGGTGGGAGTTGTTTTATTATAAATCGTTAAAAAAAATCCTCCCTTCTTTTAAGCTCGTTTTTTCTTTCTTTTTATTATATATGCTTTCCCTCAAAGAACTCATGGTATCAGTTTCAGTAGGTACATATCTATTTATATACATAAGAAGATGATTGACAATCTTGAATAATTGCTATTCTCTAAAATCCACTTGTTGTCTCAAGTGCATAGATACAATACTTAAGATCTTCAAGTCCCTCGAAACCGTAATAAAATAACAATGATTTTTAAGTACTTTCGCTCGTTTTAATTAGACGGTTTCATTTTAAAGAACCCATTAATTAATCCCTTTTCCAAATCCCTTGATAAAGTGGGTACCTATAAATAATTATTTTTTTTTTTGTTTTTGTCTGTACATCCAAAAAGTATCCTATTAAGGATTTATCTATTTTATCAGATTTACTTATCAACAAATTGTTACAAAAAATGCAATAAAACAACAAGAGAACTTACCTTTCTAAATGCTTTTCGGAAATTATCCGATAAAAAAGCGTACAGGATCGGATTTATGCAGGAATTTGTGTAGGCCAAGACATGTGAGACGATTTGAAGAATCACAGTAACATGAGTGCTGGCATATAAATTTAACGCCTTTAGGACAAGTATCACCTAAAATAAAAAAAAAAACTAAATTTACTTTTGAACAACAAAATAACTTGTTTGAAACATGGCATCAGAATAATTTTAAGTTCATTATATAACATATCTCAATGAAATACGCAACATGTTTTATATCTACCCTACAAACTCAGAAAATAAACTGCCCGGTGTTTAGGCGGTGATAAGAGTTAAAAAAATCCAAGTTTCTTAAAGGTAAGAGGAACCAACTACAAAGTTAAATGTTGTTTGACAATAAGTTTTAAAAGAGCAAAGTTTGCCAAAAGCTATAGTGAAGTTCTGTGATGTGTGGCGAAGTTGGTAAGTGTCGATAGTGTTTAATGTTATAAAGCCACCCAGGAGTTTTAAAATATCAGGTGTTACATTGGGTGGTTGTGTGATATGCAGACTGCAGAAGGACAAAGTTTTTGAAGTGTTTTTTGGTACATACCTATGTACATTTGTGATTACAAAAGGTGGTTTCTATTTAAAAGCGTATAGTAAGTACAACACTCGAAAACATTCAACATTGAGTTTTTTTTATAATTTTTTTTTATGTTTACTCTTGTTTAAAAGTTAAAGAATAGATTAATTAAATTCATTGTAAATAACAAATATGAAAACAATATTCGATACAATAAAAAAATGTGAAAAACATTCCAGTTCTTAGATGCGCTCGTAGTCGAAAAATATTTTTAAAAAACTATTTAGTGGCAAGGCCGTTGAAAACGACAAATATAAAAGTCGGGAAGTCGACCGTCAGATCACTTGCATAAAAAAAAGGTTCTAACACCTCTTAATCGATAAATTAAAGTCATAAGAAAATCTTAGCTCATCAAAGAGTAAATGAATGGGTTACAACTTTTTTAATAGGTGTTAATAAGTGACAGCTCTATGTGAAGGAAAAACATCGATTTATTTTTACAATTACCTATTTATTTTGATAAACGTAGGTACTATAATTAAAATGAACAGTGCGAATCAGTAGAAAATCATTTTAGCAAAAAGTTACAGACAAAAATACTCGTAGTATGGCAACCTTGAACATTTTTAATAAGAAAAGATTTTTGAATAAGAAGAATGACAATTTCTAAGGAGGCCTCTAATGCCTGGGGTTCTAGCGTCTGGGTCCGATTCCCAGCCTTGTCCATCTAAACAAAAAAAAATTTCCAAGGGCTTTTAGGTCCCCTCCATTCCTGCATTCAAGCCATCAAATATATTTATTTATAATTTCTATGAAGGTAAGTATTATAGAGGTAGTTATAATAAAGCACAATCCCTGTTTTCCAAACACATATCAGGGAGACGGTGGAACAAGTAGGTTATAGCAATCTTTGAACTTTTGCTTTGAGAAACGATGCGTTGCAATATACTTTGGTTTTTGAAGTTAAACTTGGTCATTGAATGAAAATTGATTGATAGATTAGATAGAAGCCAAAAAATAATAATTTAAGTACTTTAAGGAATAAATAAAAAAAAAATCACCCATTACATTACATACAAAGTTTAATTTATGGTTATGAGAAGAAGCCTTGACGAGACTTTTGACGTCGCGTTCCGGGCTCGTCAAAAGTTAAAAAAAATCAATGTTATCTTTTGAATAAACAACAGTGGCCCACATTGTAGTGGTCTCTTTTCTTTTAACGATATATGAGTGATGAGAATGAGAGCATTCACTGCGGGTCGAGTCTAACGGAATCTGTAATCGACATGCATAACTTATATTTGCATCTGTACAAATGATTTGATTATAGAACGTATTCGTTGGCATAACAGCTTACTATTTACCTATCTTAAAAGGCCTATTATATATAACTTTGAAAAGACAATATGAAAAATACGTTGCCGATAAGAAGTCACTAAAAAATGGAAAATGTGAACGTATAATGTGAATTCATATAACATCTATATATTGTAGAATATATGTGTCTAAAATGTTTGTCCAACTCAGCAATGTTTATCTTAGGAAAAGGATATGTACTGTATGTGTATAGGTATGCTTCGTGTTTCTTATAAAATAAAATAAAAAACAAACATAAATAAGCTTTCTAAATTGTCACCTGAAGTGAAGTAGGCGTGTCTTTTAAAAATTGTTTTTTTCAGGTCCTCGGGGACAAAGTAAATATATTTGTCATGGTTTACGTCTTCGGGTACGATTTCTTTATTTATTCCTAAAATTTGATAAATTTAAGATAAAATATGTATGTACTTATTTATGCATGTATAAGTTCTATACTTTACTGTAGATAGTTTAATTTGAAGATCTATTATGTGTAGGTGAAGTGGAAGTGGAATAGACGAAACAATTTTAAAATGTTGATTCGAACCATAATATTATGTACATTGTGGATTTAAAATCTTAAGTTCTATTTTTACGAATGTAAAATATTCTGAACATTGCCACTTGTAGGGTGGTTATAACAATTACCCTGTAGGTACCATAGGTTAACAAAAAAAGAGCAAAGATTTTGAATTTCCTAGAAAACATTTTGAAACTTAAAAGCGGTGTAAAAGAAATATTTTGTTAGGGACAATGGTAATGTACATACATGCATAAAAACTATAAAGAGCAGCCACTGCTTTTCTTCAATCAGAAACATCTTTTAGCTGACCAAAAAGAACACTTAAATTATATGAGTTGATAATAATATATGCATGTATTTGATTTTAAGTACCAGTTTTATTTAATTTGTTTGTTTTTCTTTTATTAATGTATTACATAAATACTTACATAAATGTTTGTATAAAAAACATTTCAAAATATTTATAAAAAGACAACATAATTTTTATTTTATAAATAAATTCTAATTTTTTTTTACTTTTATTTGATAGGCATTGCAAATTAAAAATTTAATTTACAATTTATTTATTTAATTCTTCTTAATTTTATATTGACGACTTTTGATTTGATTTTTTGTCTTGAGCTATCGCACTAATGATATTATGTAGGGCCTTAATAAAAACGTAGAAAGTAATCTTGAGAATCAACGGGACTAGAAAGATTTACAAACATTTTATTTTATTTTTGAATTCCTTTTCAAGCTTATATAATATCGTATTGACCTTGCAGATCATTAAATTGAATTTTTTAACTTTAATTATTTTAAGGTCTCTGATAAATAGATACTAATGACTTTTCATTATACTTTCCAAAACTTGAATGATTTAAACTCAGTTCAATCACTAAAAATATTCCACCACTTAAAAAAAGCTTGTGGAGTTAGCTATTGATATTTTTCAAAACTCGGAACTGAATATTTGGACACACACATTTTCTTACTCCAATAAATGTATTAGTTGAAAAAAATTAGGGAGCCAAAATGTTGGGGAAGCTTTGGGAGATTAAATACACCAATTAATTTAAAATTGAAAGTCCAGCCCGTTACAATTTCTTGCGATGCATGTACTACTGTTTCTGAGTGGACTCTGATATAACATGTATATATATCATGCTTTCCAAAGAAACTCTCTAAAGATTTTCGAAAGAACTGTCTACCTCGTTGTGATCTCAAATGAAAATTGATAAATTAAAATCAAAAATGTGTCTTCCCTTTGCAAATGCAAATTTAGAATTCTATTAATTAACTGCAACGACTTCCTTTTTCAGAATATATCTTCATCAAAAGCAAAGTGTCCCATTTCGCATAGAAAAATCGATAGCAGACTGAAAACTATATGTTCGTTTATCAACTGAAAATTAATTGCTTTGCAATTTCCACTTGCAATTTCCATTTTATTCTATTTGATGATAAAGAATAGGTACAGTTCCAATCACAATATGGAATTCTTGTCTATTTTTAAACTCTTATTTTCCATGCAATAATGATGGGTGCTGTACGAGTATAACCTAAAAGCCACCGAGCATTTTGTTTACGCCCTCTACAAAGCTCATATCCGGTAACACGTGGTGGTACCACAACCCGACCAGGGCACCGGAACCTTTTACTCTTGTTACGAAGTCAGCTGAAGTTCTCTATGGAGCCCCCTTCATTATCATACTGGACAGGAATATTATTATTTTTTTAGGGATATTTATAGAATAGAGTGATTTAAAACAGCAGGAAGAAGATACACATGAATAGTTAAATTATATTATATTAAAATGTATGTTTATGTGGAGGAGTAATTAAGATTCTTACTTTTATGAGAATATGTGGTGTGGCACGTGGTTACCTACTGTAGAGTTATACGTGACGTTATACCTAGTACATTTCTTTGTTTGACGAATAATTTTATTTGCATTGGGGCATATTCATAGTCGTCTGACAAGTTGTTTCTTTGTCTCTTCTAAGCTAACCTGGAGCTTATGTTATTCATAGACAATTTAGACCCGGGTCCAAAAGATAAACTGGAGCTCAAACTTTGAAAACGGCTGACTCTTTGACTAAGTTGTTTTTTTCTATCTGTCAAAAAATGGATTGGATTTCAATGGATTGACAGGCAATAGTACTAAAATTGTAGTAGAATTCCGTTTTTTACTAAACAGAGCTGCGAATTTCCTTATGAATAGCAGCTGTTTCTAACCTGTGTGTTAACTTTAGACTCGAGGCCAGTTGGACTCGGTTCTAAAGTTTGACTATGAATATGCCCCATTATTTAATAATTTCTGCAACGAAAATATACATGTAGGCCAGAAAGGATTAAATTTTATTTAAATTAGCATTCCTAGTTTTTCTGTCTTATGAGAAAGCATTTAAATATATAAAATGTATACGTAAATTTTCTAAAAAAAAAAATTATTTCTTGAAAATTAAATACTTCAAAACCTGCTCGATATATATTTTTGAAATTGAGAAACTAATTTTATTTTCGAAAATAACGGAACAAATGTTAAAAAATCGTTTTCAAATTCCAAAATTTATAATTTCAACAATGCATGTGACGTGTGAGTATTATCATTTTATGAATTGAATTTTGGTTTTCTCAAAGTAATTGTTATTGTCGTGTAGGTACAACAGTTCGTAAAGAAAAAGGTCATAAGTATTTTTACAATTTTAGGGGATTCCTAGTATTCTGGAACAGAAAAAAAACCCTGTAAAAGAAACTCTGAATTGAAAAAATACAAAATACTTGAAAATTAACTTTATTTGCGCTTTTTTTAATCATAATCGGCCTCGTGGTCTCGTTTTCTTTTTTGTCTTTGATTTTCCTTCTCGAACGTTTTGACATTTGGGTTTATGAAATGGCTAAAAGATAGAGAAGACCATCTTTATTCCTGGCTGGCGGCTCGGAGGGTGTTCAGAGAGTAGATTTTGTTAAACTAGTAGATTTTGTTACAGTATTTTTTTTTGATAAAAGTGCTAATTTTTAATAAAATATGTAAAATAGCAAAAATAATACAAATTATGTATATGGATTTCATTGGATGATTTTCGGTAGGTTGCTGTTACTTTGAAACGGTTAATTTTACCGTGATTAACTTTTTATAGAATTATGTAGATATTTTGGAAACTTGTTATTATAAACGTTAATATTCCGGGCTCAAAACTGTGCAGACGTGTTTTTTTTAACAAATTAAAGGTTTTAAGCCTGTATGGAAGGAAATCAAAAATAAAAATAAAAAAACAGGATAGTCTTATTTTTATCCTAAAATAAGGTTTTCGCCAATGAAATAGTTATTTATATTTCTTCTTCGCATAACAGAATATTATTTAAATATACCAAGATTGTTTTCTAATCAAATTTGCATTGTTCGTTTTATCATTCGCTTCAAAACCAAACTTGTGTGTACTTGAAAATTGTGTGTAACATGTTTGTACATTTCCTTTGTACATATGCAGACCTCACATGTGCTTTGTAAAAAAACAAGGATATCTTTTATTTATGCTTCGAAGGATTTGCTGAAAAAACAAATACTTTATACAGACTATATTATATACTGGTACTTACATGAATTGGAAGCCAACATATGGCAAATGCTAGGACGACAACCACTACCATACGAGTAACTCTTCTCTTGCCTTTCCTAAAATTATATGAACAGAATACGAAAAACAAATTAGAAAGGATAAAATGTACCCACATAATATATATAATTACAAACATATGTCGGTAAAATGTGCTTAAAGAATTAGAGCAGTGCTTTGAATTCGGACAATAACTATACTCAAATTATGATAAAGTAATTCTTGGTGTGTGAAGTTGATATAATACCTGGATACCTTTAGCACCTCATTTCTGGAATTAAAAAATGTACATATATTACCAATCGATGACTACCCAAACAAATAAAATAAACAGCATAAATACACCGGGAATTCAATTTTTCTAGGCGGTTTTTTTTCAAATTTATAAACTGGTTACTTTTAACTTGGAAATGAGCGCTTTGAAAAATAATTCACAAAAAATCAGTAATACAGTTTCTGGATATATGCTGATTACTCTCCGACTTCGACACAGATTTAACATTGGAGCGGAACAGTCGTAGCTTGGTCTTTCAGCTTATAGATTTATTTGCTCTATGTTTCGGACAGTAATCCGAACGCAGCCTTTGCTTTCCCCATTCGAGTATAATATTTTGTTAGGTCCTGCCATCAGTAGACACAGTACTCCAAAGATAGATAGTGAAAGTTTTCACAATCTTAGCTGATTTTCGAAAACAATTAACTTTAGCAGAAGAAGAAGTTCCGAATTGATCTTTAGCCCAACGATTTCAGCTTCTATCTCCACTTTTGTTGTCATTCGATGGAGACTCTTGGTGTTTGAAGTATGATTGATGTCCACTGAATTTCTACGTTTCCCGTTGATAAAGCTGCATGCAATATTTCACAATGCACTAAGAGGAACAATGTTGGTGACAGTATATCTACCTACCTTCCCTAATCACACTTTGTATTTCAAACTCCTCTGACAATCTTTATGCAGAACGTGATATTTGAATATGTCAAATGTAGCCTTGATAATACAATCAATTTATTTGGGATGCCCCTCCTGCGAATAGCAATCAAAATAAGAAATAAATAAGTCGGTGAACAGCAGGTGAAGTGGTGATCGATATTCGATTCACTGTTCGATGATGATTCCGCAAGGTGTCAATGTGGAAGCAGGATCTAGTGGAGGATCTAGTGCGGGGTGAGATAATCGATCTACCCCAAAAATTGACCTTTAAGGCCCAGCAACCCTATCCTTTGAGCATATTTCTCTAGAAAACCTATGTGTGTATCTTTATTTGCTACAAAAGTATTGAAGGAAGGTCGTCCTTTGGCGAGATGTTTGACTTATTTATTTCCGTTTCAGTTGTTTCACTACGAGTATCAAGTATAAGATCTGTCACCAATTCCTTTAAAGAAGCTTTCAATTAGATTTTCAATACTTTTTTTCCTCAAGAACCAAGTAACCACATCGAAGAAAAAACGTTTTCTTAAAGGGTAAGGGGTACCAAACTTGTATTTTTATGAGAAACTTCAAAATTATTTTGACAAGGGTATGAAATGAGATAGGTGATTAAAGTTAAAAAATTGTTTTTTATGTTTTGATTTCCAACACCGTGAGCATATAGAAATCCGAATTCTAGAATTTAGATACAAGATTAAACACGATTCTAATCACTTCCATTCCATTTCAATTAATATGCACTCCGACCTATACCTATGTAGGATGATATATATATGAACAAATAAATAGTTGATTGATTTCACTACAAAGTACCTACATCACAGCTGGAGGCATAGTTTACTTTCAACATGAAGCAAAATTGTTTTATGCAGTATGATATTTTGCGTTTTAGTAGGTACGTGTATCCATTTAGAGACACATCCGTGTTGGCATGTTTCGGAAGTTCTAAATGACCAAACCTCATCCTGTGGCACGCCAATGTGTGCACATTTTAGACAAACTACCTCCATAAATCAACGCAAACTTTGGAACCGCAATCTAAAGTAGCAACAAGAGTGACAGCTTAAGCAAAAGCCTTATACATAGTAACATAGTGCAACACAGAAAAAAAAATAAACTAAAAATGCATACTATGTATGGGGACGGAAGGACATGTATAGCTTCCCTCTCCCATTTGGAACAGAAGTCAGATGGGTCACAGTTAGACAGGTTAATATCTCAAGTCTGACAAATTACTCGTGTTTCTTTCTTTATTCTTAGAGACGGCATCCTTTTTATGTCAGTTAAATACGAGAAATAGTTTACACGGCATGGTACAGAAACCACATTCTTTGCAATGCTTTTGTTCTTTTTGTGTGGATTTTCTTTTTTTATATTATGTTCTCTTCAACTATGTTGATACTAAACTACAATATACTTTATGTTCAAAAAGTAAAAAAACATTTTTGTTATAACGTTTAAGTCTGTACAACAGCTGCTATACAGAAGAAAGGATCAACAAAAAAGAAAACATGTTTCTAAATAACTACATAATTTTCATTCAGTTTGGATTGTTTTATATCTTTTTATGAAATAAAATATGGGTCACTTCCTTTGTGGATAATATCAAAACTTCATTTGTCTGATAATTCAAGAAAAAACCAACAAATAATAATAAAAGCAAATTCCTTCGTGGTTTACAACCCTAGACTATATATGTAGTTTGGTGTTAAATAAATTCTAAAAACCATTTTGGAAAAAAACAGTATGACCAACTTAGCTTGTAAAGTAATTCTAAGTATGTATGTACAAAGAACAAGCCCTGAAACCCCATTTATAGCCTGCTTTCATTAGTCCATATGAGGTAATTTCGTTCATAGTTTCCAAATTATCTCTTTTCCCATTCATATTTTCAAATTAGGTAATTTCAACCAACGCATTCAGACAAATAAAAATTTTGATTGGATTGTGAACCAGTCTCAAGAGAAAACGATAATGACAAACGAAATTACGAAATTTTTAATCTGAACGCTTCTTTTGTAATTTACAAAATTATCTCATATCAGCTCTAGTGAAAACGTAGTATAAACTAGAATCACAGTTCTTCTGATCAAAAGACGAGAAATTTATTTCTTGTTTTGTTCTAAAAATCGTCACGTCGTCGGCGATTTCAAATCCATCTTTCGGATTACCAATCAAAAATATCAGTACGATGATGATCAATTAATACGTTAAACATAACTATACTTTTCTTCAGTATCAGTATTAAGTTATTTTGATGCAGAACTGACTTGACTTGACTGAAAATTACTTTTTTATTATTTCAATCCAAAAATTAATTTTGTCCCAACCTTGCGCATGAAATGTTATTAAATATTTCAATTATAAATGGAAAGTGTAGGCTTTCAAACAAAATTTACAAAAAAGTAGTGTAGCATTTGCCTTGTATCGATGCTTTTTTTTCCAAAAATTTCGTTTGCCCCTGACCAAAATAGTAAAGCAAAACGTTTTTAGCAAAAGTTATGCATTAGAGTATTTAATTTCTAGAGCACTACACACTATGAAGTGTCGATTATGGTCCTCAATCGACACTTCATACAGTTACTTGTCCAGCCCAATTAACAAGTAACTTCCAAACTTATTTGGGGTTCTTTAAGTAACTTACATAACCCCAAGTAACTTATGGTTGAATATTTGAGCACATAATCTTTTTGCACCCTTAAATGGTACTTTTAAAACTATACTCTTTGACATAAATGGAATAAATTAAAAAAAATTGTAATGTTAGGTAACGGAAATGACGATAACAGATATGACGAAGAAGGGTTTTTTATGTTTTAGCTTCATCTCACTAAGAAAAAAATATGATATGCTCTTTTTGTCAATTCGCCGAAAATTTTACAAACGACCTTTTTTACAATTTCTTGTATTAAAAACGAAATAAAGAGAAAAAACTAAAACCTTTGAATTGGAATACCTAAGGTTATAAGAGTGTATGTGGTTACTTTCGTACTCCCGAACCTTTATAACAATCGAAATCTAAATCAGGGGCCGAATTTCCTCATCAGTTATCGAGCAAAATTTCATTCGATAACTAAAGAGCTCACTGATTAGAACAACACTGAAGGAAAATGTAAGAATTTTTTGATCACTGATGGCACTCACTCACTCACTCGTTCACTGATGAGGTAATTCGGCCCCAGTATTTCAAAGAATTTTCATTTGACTTAACTCGATTAACTCAAAACTGAGCTCCAAACTTGTTAAAAAGACACTTTTCATTTAAACTCAAATTGTATTCAAATATCATTGACATTTTTTTCACAAAGTAGGTTAAGGGGTCGTATTTAAAAAAAAAAAAACCTTAATCAAAACCTAAAGCATAAAACAAATTGTAGGCATAGCTACATATGTATGTATTTATAATATACCAATATTATTAGAAGATTAAAAAAGGGCTTCCAAGAATTATATACTAAGAAAGGTTAGCATTGATAAATTCATGCTTTGCTGATGGCATAGAATTAAGAGCATTGCTACACATTCATTTCAGAATTAACATACATATTTTGTGTCAATTGTTATTTACCCTATTTCTATTAAATTGTTTGTTATTTTTCGATAATTGCTCTGTAAAATTATCAACAAAATGTATCTTCTTCTGATCTTAAGAACGAGTACTATTTATAATTGATTAATATAATGTCGTCAATTTTTTTTCATAAAGTACAAATAAAAACTGTATAGTTTTTGTGAAAAAAAAACGTGGTGAGAAAAAAAAATAATTTCTTCAAGAAAAATTTATCCATTTTTTTCACAAAATATTGACGGTGAAATTGTTTTGTGCAAAAAAAGTTATGGTTACTATTTTCACTTGGGGTTGGTTCACATCAGTTCGATGAAAAATTTTAACGTTAAAAATTTTTGTTCCGCAATAATCAATCGCATAAGAAATACATGTACATTTTTTTCGTCGAGGAAAAGTTTACTAGGTTAAGACCACAAAACAACTTGCAATATTGTGGATTTACATGACATTAAGAGTGAAAAAAGATAACTTCGAACATCACAGTCGCGTTTAATTAACATTGTTTATAGTGTGAACAACTTAAACTTTTTCAGGATCTTTAACTGGTCACTATGCTTCCTCGGCAGTGACGTAGACTCCAGCGCGGATATGATTACTAAGACTCAAGGAGAAATCATGGATTGATGGAAGCTGTAAAGAGGTTATTAGGGTCAAAGAGGTTAGCTTCCATTCCGTTAGCCAGGAAGGCCTGCAAAGCCCATATTCAAAGGACCAAATTTTTGCATGACCAAAAATTAAGGCAAAAAATACTACAATGTCCCACAGGTAGCTTTTCATATTCGTTTCCAGATTCACATCCCTGCTCTTCGGACGTGGAACTGAAACGGCTAAATATGATAAGTACATTAAATTCTGACTTAGACAGCATTGTACAATGGGGATTAGAAAACGCTTAGAATTTAATGCTTCGAAAACTCAATGCCACCTTCTGTCGTTAAAGCGAGACGTACCCCATCTGCCATTATCTATGAGTGGCACTTGCATCGAAGAAACTAATCAGCTTGCGATTTTAGGTGTGTGTATCATAAACCATCTTTTGTGGAATGATCACATACTTAACGGTCGACAAAAATGCCCCAAGATGTTTAGGTTTCCTTTGGAGATGCAAGAAATTCTTTTCACCCTTCTGATCTGGCTATTATCTATAAAAGTTATATACGTCCAAGGCTTGAGTATAACTCCCATCTCTGGGCTGGTGCTCCAGCAACTTACTTAAGCCTCTTGGACCGAATACAAAGACGAGCCTTCAAAATGATCGGATATAGGAACATCATCGATACTTTTACGTCACTCGAACACCGGCGTAACGTTTCTTTTCTCTCGCTCGTTTATCGTTACTTTTACTATAAGTGCTCAAATGAAATAGCCAGTTGCATTCCTCCCCTTAAACGATTCACCCGTAATCTCGCGCTTCCAGGAATGCTCATCAGTTTGCTCTTGAACCCAATTTCGGCCGTACTGTCAAGTACAGGGATTCGTTCTTTAGCCGTACTACGCGAATGTGGAATTCCCTTCCACGCTCTGTCTTTCCATCTCATTGTGATACACAGAAATTCAAGACTGATGTTCACCGACATCTCCTTTCACATCCCCTCCAACTTACCTAAAGCTCGCACTGTGTTTCTGACATGTAAAGGGTACTTAAAATCCCCTTTTGTGCACGTTAAATATAAAAAAAAAAATAGTTTTTTCATGCAAAAGATTTTCGAAAAAAAATTAACTTATTTTCCAAACTGCAGTTGAACTGTTAGCACAATTATGCTTAAGGATTTATTCTATTTTTGTAGAAGATGGATATTTTTCTGTTAATTGAAATGCCAAGGAGCTATTCAATAAAACTTAAATCGATCTCTTTTTCAAGATGGTGGCTTTTCCCTAACCTCAAAAATCCCAAGAAGCTCGTTTTCGTGATCAACAAAAGTAAGCGAACAGCTACCGTGCAAAACATTTTGTTAATCGAAAAAAAAGATAATTCTTCTTTTTGCAAATATCATAAAATACTATGATAATTTACTATAGAATAAAATATGTACGCAAAAATTTTCTACCTCTTTGCATGAATACGCTGATTGATTAACATGTGATTCGTTGAAATAAAATGAAATAAAATAACTTTTTTCTTTAATTAATAATCTATTCAAAATTAAAAAAAAAAGAATATGTGAGGTAAATATTGAATACTCTGCAGAATAAATTTACACAAACATAATATACAAACAAACAATAAACATACATAAGCAAATTTTTAACTGTTGGTTTACAAAGTTAAAATTATTTTTCATTCAAAATAAGTTCAATAAATTTTCAAACAACGTGGGTTGTTTAATTTGCCCCTGAGTATGTGTTCAAAACAAAGTATTGCAAAAAACAAACTCCCAAAAGTGCTTCCATAGAGTGGAAGTATTGTTTAAACGGCACTGGTTTGGTTAAACAATACAAAAGATGGAAAAGTCCTTCAACTGAAAATGGAATTTATTAGATCAAATACACAACCACACCATATTAAGAAGGTAATAAATTTTGGTTTTGCCCCAGAGTGCTTGTCTTGTGAAAAACAGTAGGTAGGTACTGTTATTCAAAATGAATATTCTCTTTGGATATATTGTTTATGTTGAAAAGATTTTCTTTAAAATCACAACACAAAAAATCCATGTGGGTATAGACATACTACTGGATTATTTAAGAAATTAACTTTTTATGGCAGTAAGATGTAAAAGCTATTCCATGTCAGAGTTCAAATTCTTGAACGTGTTGTTATATTTAAATTAGATAACTTTACGATAATCATTTATCACTCTTCGTTCGAGAGCTCAGTTAAGACATATTTTGGTATTTGTGGTTGAATACGTCGCGTCGGCAAAGATAAACTTCATTGAGTTTGAAATTCTTGGAAGTTTTTCTAGCACACATTTTAGATGATCAAAGTTATTTCAATGCTTTTTCTTGCTAGTCCTTTAGGAGAAATTGAACAAAAATTGATAAAGATGTGGTTTAAAAACACAAAGAGGATGTTATGTAATCAAAATTGTTTCGTTGTTTACTTCACATTGAGTGGGTTCAGTTAAGATTGAACGTTGACGATTGCTTGCTTAACTTATCGATCCAGGAAACTGAACATCCAATTGAAGGATATGTGGGATTTTGCAGATACATACATACATATACCATATGAAAAAATCTTACAAGTATTTCCAAATATTGGCTATATAAAACAAAAAAAAAAAACAAATAACTTGCATAACCCCAAATATCTTTTATAACCCCGGGTACAGTTAAGTTATTTCAGATTGACGTTCGGTGGGCCCGAACTTATCCTAGTACTTAATATTACAGACATACTCGTACTACCTACAGATGTACTTATATTGCGGTGTAAATTCTAAATTTATATTTAAATATGGGACAATTGATGTTGCGGGACACCTATTTCAAATGCTGTAACGGTTCTATGATAAATGCGATGAAAAGTGATATTCAATGAAGACTCAATTATAAGTTGTTATTTTTGAGCTAGAGTATTACGCGTATATATGTACGATATACTCCATTAAACTAAAAGCAAATTAAATCGCCAAGAGTTTTTTTTTAAATTTTATTTTCAGTTGGCTGATATTGTTCATTGTTCTTCTTTGAAAATAAATAACAACCAGTTTATGCCGTGTCCTACAAAGTGGAACAGAATGAGGTAAAAATTTGTCGAGTGTGTTCAGTACCTATAGGTATAATACAGGAAGAAAACGGGCTTCCTTCATATAAAGTTTACCTACATATATAGCTATTAATAATAATATCTTTAGTCTTGAAATAGCATCAACTAAAGGTAAAGTTACACATTTGTGTTAGATGGTGTATATGTATGTTTTTGTTTGTAATGTTGGACTTAAGTGACTTGCTATTTGTACTAACCTTGATTCGGCTGAGGGCTTGCATCCAGGAGCACTCTTCCATAGACGCGCCAACATCCCCATGTAGAGGAAACATATCAGAGTTAGTGGTGCAACGTAAGATGATAGGAAAAACGACACCTGTTGGATAAAAATAAAAGACAGGAAAAAAATGAAATAAAATCAAATTAACTCTTCACTTCTTCGGAAGGGGTCACATATACTCGTACATTTTTATTATTAATATAGAGAATGTTAAATGGCAACCACGATACATTTTTATCCTAGGTAGGTATAGGTATGTTGGGAGAAAGGATAGGAAAATAAAGAAGAATTGCTTTATAAATGGATTTCAGAAAATTTGTCGATATTGCTTTTCCGCAACTACTTACATAAGTGCAAAAAACACATTGTAAAAATGAAAGGATGTTGTGTTCAGTAGATTCATATGCATGCTTACTTTGCTGTAAGACTAATTCCTGGAAAAACTGCACAAAAGGACATGCTCAGATTCTTTACTAATATTCGAGTATTTGTAAACCATAAACCATTCCAGGCAGAGAAGAATGGATGAACAACGAACCCTACACCAGTGAATCTGCAATAGCTATATACACAGATGGCTCCAAAATGAACACGGGTGTTGGTGCAGGCTTTTTCTCAGAACCTCTTGAGCTAAACAACTCACTTAGGCTCCCAAATTATAGTAGTGTCTTCCAAGTGGAGGTCCTGGCAGTGACAACAAAGATGGCGATACCACGGGCTGATATCACCTTTTAAATTGTAAGCCAAGCGGCAATAAAAGCTGTTTCTGCTAATGTTATTAAATCGAAGCTTGTTTCTTGCTGCCGCGAAGAACTCAGGGTTCTTGGCACGCAGCATAATATTAGACTCTGCTAGGTCTCGGGGCACAGCGAGATACCGGGTAATGAAAAAGCAGATGAGTTAGCAAGACAAGGATCAGCGCGATCAACATCCCACCCTGCAACATTAAAAAGAAAATTTCAGACTTAATTCTAGAGAAATCCAATGAAAGGTGGAGTCTACTTGACACCTGTGATATTACTAGGATATTATGGCCCTGCTTTAATAAACAGAGGACAGACAAAATTATGCAATTTAATAAGAAGTCCCTTCGCTCTCTTACGAGTATAATTATCGGACATAATTTACTGAAATATTTTAAATTTAAAATGAAACTCAGTACAGATGACTTATGCAGGGGATGTGGCAACGAGGAGGTGCACGAAGACACATCGCATATCTCTGTCACTGCCCTGTGCTCTGCCACCAAAGAAGGAAAACTTTTTTGATAATCTGGAAGATCTATCCAATATTCCAGAAATCCACATATTGAACTTCATCAATGCTTCAAATTGGCTCAATTGACTATAGAACAAATAGGTTTTTATCAGAAAAGAGTGATTACACTCAAGGGTAACTCAATGGATAACTACATCAATTGTCAGCCCAATAACCTAACCCACCCTAACCTACGAAAGAAATTGGAATGTGCGTTAAAAAATTTAAAATCGTCTATTTCGTTCTTACAATTCGGATACCATGAACCGAATAAACGTCCGGATCGGAACTTCTCTCCGATCGGAGATTTCTCCGAACGGATACGATGATAAGGCTGTTTATCATTTGGTCAAAAAATGTTTTCAAAAAAATTATTATTAACGGTACTGGATTCTAGTTTTCGATTTTAACGTAATCGGCTTGAAGATTTGCGATCAAAATATTTGTGAAAGAGATCCTTTTAATCTTAATGATATTGCGTATAAAAATTTTCAAAAATATTTTTTGGATTTTTGAAAATAAAGGTGCCAAAAAAATGTTCCCAATTACGGTAAAGTAACAACTAATTTGTATACATGTTCTTCAGAAGCGCAAAGCAGTATCGACAAATTTTCTAAAATCCATTTATAAAGCAATTTATTTTTTATTTTCCTATTCTTTCCTTCATCTTATTTGCAACGTACTTATCATAGTATTGCTTATGAAATATTGTTAAACAGCTATCAGAAGAACTTGTACAAATTAGCTTTAATGTTTGTATGTACTTTAACGTAAATGGAAGAATGGGACCAATCATTTGTGCTTGTTTAAGTACTTTAGGCTCCACTGTAAATGTCAGAAAAAGTTGGAGACATTGTTCATTTGTTCCCCTGAAAATTTCAAAAGATCAAATTTAATAAAATAAAATAATTTTGCATTATTTGGATGCAACTTTACAACTTATTATTTTCCCGTATTCAATATTTGCAACACCCATTCGTTCGTACCTACTTTGGTTATCTATTCACCCAAAAAATTTCAGCTGCAACCCCTGGGATCTTAATCTATTTTGATGAACACAATATCTTGCTTGTTAGGATTATTTTTCATTTTTAATTTTTCGGAATTATAAATATAATTTATGTTAAAAGTCGTAGAATATTTTGTTAGGACTTATTTAATTTTATAATATTAGGTTTTATTGCATTGTTATTGTTAGGACTGCTTTCATTAGAAGATTTTTCATTATAGGAGTTAATACGTTAGAATTTATTTGATAGGCGCCACAATATTTATTTTCTCTTAAACTCATTTTTTTCATCAAAAATTTCATTTAGTAAAACCCATCACAAAATTATAGAATGCTAATAAGGTCTAGTGTTTTATAAAATAGGCAATGTTAGTAGGTAAAGTTCGATTTTTTCACTTTTGTTGTTTTTTTAAATAATAGCCATCATAATCCCTAGAAAATTTAATCTTTAACAACCGTCTCTGAGAAGGTAAAAATAAAAAAGGAAATAACTCACGAAATTTTTAAAATACCTACACAGATTCAAATCAGGATTTTATAAGAACACGTGTACCCATCCGTGTTCTTAGCTTTCTACTAGAGAGCTCTAGTTAGAAGCCATAAAATAAAAAAAGCTGTAGATATTTTTTTTTTGCTAAATATCCTATTTCCGAAACATAATTGCCAATTCTCATGTCCACATTTTCGTAAATTACCAATTTTTTTCTTGCACTGTCGCCCGTTTATTGCCTTATTCATCACCATAATTTCCATTAAATAGACATAACAGTCATCTGGTTTGGATTTTATGGCTAACTTTAATGTTGACACTCTAAATTCCGGAGATTTGTTAAGCTAATCACGCTATCAAATTTCATTCTTTGCGCGGTTTTGTGGTTTATATTTACAACCATAGGAGTTATCCTTTATTTTTGCTAATGACAATTTTTTGTAGGTCATAAGTCATTTGAATGCTAGATGGAAAAAAATAAATGGTCGCTCAAATAAGTATCTACATATAACTATGGAGGAGTAGGATAAGAACATTAAGCATCAAAACAAACGTACAAAAGAAAAACGATGATTAGCTTTGGTAGATAAGGTCATAAACCAAATACACCACCTGGATAGCTAATAGCTATACCTATAGGTCATTTTATTTTTATTTAATGCTAATAAAACGTTTTATCTTTCGTTTTCTATCTGCAACAAAAAAATAATGTAGGAAGGTATCTTCAATCAAAGTAAACCAACCTTTTAACAACTTTTCATTGAGAAGTTTATATTCTTCACAGAATTGAGAGCTTTCAGTCTTCCAACCACCGAATCTTGTGCAATTGGCTTCTGAGTGCAGATTACTCTTAGTGTTGAAAATTCTGTTAGTGATTATCTAAGTGTGTCTTTAGTAACAAGTTTCCAGGAAAATTCTAGAAGGTGCAAAAGGTGCTGTTTTGCAGGAGATTATTCAATTTAGTTTCTATCTTGTCTCTTGTTTGATTGGACACTGGATCACAAAAAAAAATCAAAGCGAAAATTTTATTTTAAGAGTACTTTGAAAATACTTTGAGGGAATATATCATAGCAGTAACAAAGTTTTGATTTGGATTTTATGACAGATAAGACTTAATGCTTTAAGAGTTGAGAGTAACTTGATTCCATTAGAATATAGGTAAAGATTTATTTCGTGTGCTGGCTGTTTAAATAAGTATATAATTCTAGCAATTTGTTTAGATTAATCCATTAAACTAAAAACTATTGCCTGGAATATTCAGTACCTATAAACAAATATCACCCTGGGCTAAGTAGTCTACTGAATTTAATTTGAAGTAAGGCTTTTGAAAGCATGCATGAGAAGTTGTATACGAGTACATAGGCCCAGAAAACAATTTCTTTGGCCATTCGATTAAAATAGAATAATCCTAATAATTGATTACTACGTTTATTTGTTTTAAATTAATTTTAAAATAAATGATCGGTTAAAAAAAAACAACACATTTTTGTGTTCAAACTGATTTTTTAAATATTATTTTTGTTTTCAATATTCAGTACACTACTTATCAATTTAAGGTCAAACAGATTCCTGTGTCGTTTGTATTTTTCATTCTCTGATTGTCGTTTTCTGTCCCATTTTTTCAGTAAAAGATCATATTTTTTTCGGGGTTAAAACCAAGTTAATTCATATAAAATCGTTTTTATAGTCAATTTTTTATCCAGAGTTATCTAACTTACCAATTTTTTTGGGTCTTTATTAAGTGAATTGATATCTCTGACAGATTCATTTGAAAAATCGATATGCGAGATGGGTATTGTGATTTCGATAGTTTCGCCATCTCAATCGATAGATTTTTACAAGTGAGGGTTTAATTCAATCCTGCACCGAATAACTACTTCTGATTTATTTCTTGCATTAGCAGCTGAGTACAAATACTCAACGGTACTTGCTTGTACTTGATCAGATCGTTTCCAAGTCCGAGTGTAAAACAATAATTTGACTTAAAATAAAAATGTGAACCTCTATTTAATGGAACGGCACAAACACGTTTTTTTTTAGGTTTGATGATAGAACTCTTTTTTTTTTTTTTATAATATGTGCGCGCTCAAGAGGATTTTTGGTTTACCCTTTATATGTACATAACAACACAGCGCGGGCGTGAAGGATAGGATAGGATGGGAAGGGAAAGGTGTGTGTGGCGCGAGGTACTGAGACTGAAGGTGGTGGTTGTCTCAGATTTTATCTCCAGGGTTGGCGGCTGGGCTAAAGCGGAGAAATTGCCGTGTCTTATATCTATGTCCCTTTATAATTCGCATTATTTTGTTCATTGTTATATTTGTTGGGCATACTAGTATTTACTCAATCACATGTTGTTAGTGTTATGCCTGAACAACATTTCGGCCAGGTATTGTGTGGATCTTTCAGTTTATTTTAGAAAAAATAAATAACACATACAGATATGTATAGCTATGTGTTATGTATTCGTGCTCCTACATTTATGTCCTTATGTATGTTTTTATTGAAAGAAATTAGTTAAATGTTATATAAATTAGTTATTTATATTACCTGATTATTGTATTACGGTTTTTTTAACATTTTTATCTGAGCACCACAATTTTAAAAAATGAAATTAATTTTTTTTCAAATAATCAAAACTATTTGTACCAATTTTCATAAAATAACAATTATCAAATGTTTAATAGCAAACATTTAAAATTACAAAAAAATATGGACAAAAACTCTAGTTCAAAGGAGATGTAAAAATAAAAGTGCAACCCTGAATCGAAAAACGTAACGAATCCGTATGGACAAGTAACAAGTCACCATGTTCGTATGATTGAATACTTAAAAGACATCATGAGTACCTATTTTTGTTTATTTTTTATTAGGGTACACAAGGTATTCGTTTATATAAATTAAGTTATATGTGTACTGTTCCTTTAAATATTGCCGAAAATAAAATCTAGTTCTATACGTTTACGAAATAGCTTTTAGTACATTGTTGTCATGTTAATGTTGGAATCAAAACTCAGAATAGGATATTTTATTAGGTTGAATAATAATAACAGTTATTCTTCTCTGTCAATAACAACAAAAAATAAAATAAAATAAAATAAAAGTAGGTAGGTAGGTAGGTATTTTTGCGTGTCGTTCATTTAATATTAACATTGAACAAAATATAAAAAAAAAGTAATCCTAAAAGAAATAAAAAGCAAATCTTATGTTACTGTCTTCATTCATTCTTTATTGTCTTGTGTATCTTTCATGATGGTAATGGCGTGTTTTTATTTTTTGTCCACAGCAAAAGTTATGCAAAATCCCGAATTGTCATAGAGAAATCTTTTCCAACAATAACAAGGCCATCTCAGCAGGTGAAACCAACCCACATTAATATACCTATACATTCATATAAAACTTAGATGAAGGAAAACCCCAGCCTCTGGTTTTAGAAGACCAAATGGTTCCTATGGCATCAGCAGCTGACAAGGCACAATAGAGCAAAGAAAAAAAAAAATATCAACCTCTGTGAGCCAGAATCTGATACAATCATCGTCCAAGCCTAACCATGGGGAACTAAAACGGGCCATCAATGCTGCCGAAAGTAGGTAAGCTATTATTTACGACTATTCGTTAGAGAATTTTTCCACTCCCGCCCACACTCACCTGAAACCCAACTAGACTCCAAACACCTTCCTCAGTCGAAAATACACAGGCTGTATAGTTGTTTCCTCGGAATTTATAAATCCTGACTGCATGTGCCAAGGCTACGGGGGTTGCCGTTGTAACGATGAGTATCCATGCTAGGAATATCGCTCTGTGTAGAAAGAACATAATATTATACATTAGTTGTGAAGGTATATACATATGTACATATATTCATACACACACATCCATATACATTTTGAATGAAATAATAAATTTCTATTATATTGACAGTTAGTATATTGAAAGAGATAAACCGTTATTGTTAGATTGAAAGGGTTCTATAGCAGACTTACAGCATAGCGTTACGCTCCGTTCGTAGCGACATACTGGTAACCGGATGTACTACGGCCAAAAATCGGTCGAAGGACATAAGGACGAGAGTGTATACGCTGCAATGGCATGTTACCACAATCATATACTGGACAAATTTGCACCATAAATTTCCGAAGGGCCACTCGGGTAACACATAGTCCGTGGCTGTAAATGGTACACAGAATATCACAAAAAGGATATCGGATACGGCCAAGTTTATTATTAGTAAATTTGTTGTTGAACGCATTTGCTGATTCGCAACGACCACTGAAAATAGAAAGAAAAAAAAAACGTTTCAATACTAGTTGAAAAGATAAGGCAAAATAGGTATTTATGAAAAATAAAATACCACGTTTATAGAAGGAGTGTGCTTTTTTCATTTGGAAAAGGTTAATGTTGTTGAGTTCATTAAATAGACTTTTTATTTTGCTTGCAAATATTAGTAAGGAAATATGTCTGCTATATTAAGAGATACACTGATCTCAAAAATTGATTAACCCACAATATTTCTTCATCTTCAGTTAGATCCCATCATGACCTGATGAGAACGGTTAAATGTAAGTGCATATACATAAATAAGATATAAGATGGTAAAAGGCATTTCTTAGGCACGGTTGCATGAAACGCTTTTAAATATGTATTGCTGAGATAAATTTTAAAATGACAACATCTATCTGTTGCACCAAACAATATTTGTTCTGAAGCCAATGAACGATTTAATAACCTAAAATGCAATTTTGTCTGGGATACCGGTAAATTTATAAGCATAAATGGATCAGAGTGTAAAAAATGGTAATAAGTGTTCAAAAACTGTGTGAGTCAACTTTGAGCAATAATAAAAATGTTTATAAATGGTGTAAGTTATTTCAAGATGGCCGAGAAAATTATAACGATGCACCTCGCTCTGGACGCAATTGATTAGAAAAATTGTCGAATCACGATTAGAGAAATAGCTGATGACGAAACACGGGCTTATGTGTTACGACGTCAAAATCGAAACTAAAGCCAAATCATTCCAGTGAAAGAGCCCAGGAGAGCTATAAATATTTTCAACAGCAAAAAATAGCCGAGCACGCAAAACGAGTCTCACAATCAAAACTGTAAACATATATGATTGTGACAAGTGTACCAACGCAACAACAAAAAAATTGAATACTTTTTGAAATCACCTCGCACATTCAAACCGTTATATTCGATCAACAAAAATTATCAAATAAAAACATTAAATACTGTATTAAAATACTGATTTTTTTCATCTTTACAAATCTTCCAATCTCCTTCACTTCAAGTCAATTGATTCATTCGTTTGATTTCAATAAAAGGTATTATAAAATGACCAAATCACTTTGAGGCGTTTAGCTCCAAAATAGTCTTACCCATATCATATCATCCAATACGGTGACCGTATTTTTAGATCCCAAGTAATAAACAATACATAAACACCTCGAGTCATTTTCACTTCAGAAATTAAAAAGAATAATGGTTAGGCACCCAAACCCATTGAATCGTCACGAAGGCATCGACTTTGATTCTAATGAATTCTTAAACAGCTTTTTTCACTTTTGTATTCTACAATGCTCTCACTTACTGAATACTTTTAAATAACCAACAGGATGCAAGCAATTTTTAATTATCATTTTCGTACAGTAAGGCTAAAACCATAGCACATACAAGAAAGTATTTTAAAACAAAAAACACTTTTTTATTGCATATTTAAGATACACGCTATTTAAATAACTCTTCGCTCACTGAATAAATCAAATAAAGTGGGAAACAAAAAACTTTTAACTTTATTGCATAAGGTCAAACATTGTGCATATATTTAGTACGGGAGCTGTCGACACTTAAAATTGTAAGATCTGCGGATTCATGATTTTATGTTTTTTGTGTATTTTAGTTGCCCGAGGCCCGACAAACAGGAAACTTTTAAAGTTGCAAAAAAAAAAACGAAAATTTGTCTAAGCTGCGGATTCTGGAAACCTAGCCAAAACGTTAGTAGAAATATGATGACAAAAAACAACTGCTTACACCTGTACAGTGGTGGGTAGTATCTACTGCTGCCGCGGGCCTAAAGTTGCGAAAAAAAACTGAAAATTTTTCTAAGATGCGGATTCATGAAAGCAGTTGCATATGTTAGTTTAACATTTAAAGCGATGGAAAAACTTGTGCTTACACCTGGGAGTGGTGTGCATTGTATTCTATTTTAATTTTTTTTTTTGGCTAAAAATCTTGCGGAAGAAAAAATTTGCGACTGAATTTCATAGATAATAACACCTTTCGTTACCATCCCATACCGATGTCATAATATTTTTATAGAGCCGTCTTAGTGCAGTTAGCATTTTAGAGGAGATTCCAAGGCAGCTTAGTTTGTGGAAAAGCGCGTTTCTATCGATTGAGTCAAAAGCCGCTTTATAATCAACGTAAAATGAGTACAACTTAGGATCTGGCAATGAAAGTTGGGGAACAAATATGTTCAACAGTAGAATATTCTTTCCTGAAACCAGCTTGGTACTCGCTGAATAATTCATTTTGCTGTGTCCAGTTAGAGAGTCGATCAAGAATGACTCCGGTAATGATTTTCGTTAAAGTGTTTGAAAATGATATGCCTCGATAGTTCCTTGGGTCATTTCTGTTACCTTTTTCGAATAATGGAAAAATATCTTAAACCTCATTAGCGGACAACTTAAAATGCATTTCGGTATGAAATATGAAAAAAATCGAAAAAGTATTCCGATACGGTTAATCAACCCACCACTTTTGAGGTTTAAGCAGTCGATTTTCTTCATAACCTACGTTAAGATAAAATTAAGTGAAGCTCACTCACAGTCTCTTTTGGGTTTATAGAAAATCAGTAAAATAACTGAAATATGTATATTCAAAATTGCTTTTGCCGCAAGTCAAATAAGCAGCTTTAACATTTTTTTCCAAAATCACTTGAAGCACGCATTTTCAAAGAATTTTGAAAAATTTAAATTTTGTTTTCGAGATTTATCTACTTAAAACTAAATTTTATTTTTTAAAGTTGATTTCAAAAGCATTTTGAAGCAATTTCGAATTCAAAGAACAGTGGAATGTGGGATACTTAATCGTATTTGACCCAATTGATGGACCAGAAGCCCACAGAAGGGTGTTAAGGCCAAAAATTGTTGCCTGTAATTTAAAACAAAAAACAATTGCACAGAATTACCCTGAAAAGTGAAGTTACTGCCGAAATGAAGTGGGAAATAATTTCCCTCCGAAAGTGACGTACTTTCCCACAAAAAAGCTAAGTTATTTTCCATTTCTATTGCGGAAACTATTTCACTTGAAAACAGTGAAATGTGAAGTTATAGCTATACCGTGACGTGATGTTATTTCCCTGCACCTTTCACATCATGTTGGAGTATCTATATTTTTCTATAGAAGAACGTACAATAAAAGATTTCAGTTGAAACAAATGACATCCTGTAAAAACAAGAACTTTTGTATATTCAAAGTTTATGCAATAAATTCACTCTGAATAAAAAACAACCTGTTCCACTCCACACTAGATAACATCATGCTTCCGTGTGTTCCCTAAAAGGGCAATAATACTGTTAGAAAGCAGACGTGGACAAGGACACAGATGTCCCAAAAACGTTTGCAATAATTTGTTATTTAAATATGCTTGACACCTTCTTACCAAAGACACCTTACCGTACCAACCAAAGGTAAGGGTTATTAAAAGCAACGCTGGATGAAGAATGTTGATCAATTAATTGCATCCTTTTGGTGGCTGACCAAAGCCAAAGTATTTCCATTTACATAGTTATTTTTTTTGTATCCTTTTCTTTTCGTTCTAGCACATTTTTTTTATTGAAATTCCTGGTCGCGGTGACGATGCCGCATCCACAGATGTTGGGTATGTAAATTAAAATTCACAAAAAAGACATAAATTACGAGTGTATATCTTTTGCAGAAGGCGAATGAATGTATAAAATTCTAGGACGGTTTCAAACACTAGGAGAGAAATAAATTTGTCCTTTAATTCAATAGTGAAATATATCGGTTACCGTAAGAACTCAAAATACGAATATTCAGATTTTGCTGTTGAATTTTAGAATTTTTTTTGACCAAGTAATACGGTCTCCTTCCGGGTTCCAAGGTATAGTCGCCAGGCCGGTGCACATGTAAAAAATTTTATTTTTGGTTATAATACCTTGGCTGGCAACCTTCACGGGTTCCAACGAATTTTCAGACATAAATGGATTCCTAAAATTTAAATTAATCTAATGCAAGATGGTAAAAGTAGGTACAGCATGAATCATAAAAAAACAAAATATTTCCAGACCTTTCCAACGTTGCTGAACGATTCGTAGTCGAATGGAATCTATGTATGTACATTATATCCGAAAGGTAATAAACCAATTTGAATTTTCTGAATTTTTTTTTGAAAAGGATTGGAATCCAATTAAACCGTTAGAGATGGAAATTGATATTTCGAAATTGTTAGTTATGCGGTGAATTAATTTGGCAATTTAATTAACTTTTTGCTATAAAACTTCATAATTTTTTATATCAAAAAATTGAAAGGGTATGACTGGATCACAAAAATGTACTTGCTCCTTGTGCTACTATCATAAGCGTCCTCAGGATTTTTTTTTCTGAGGAAAGGTAAACTAAGGAGTTTTTTTTCAAGCTGGAGCAAAATATATATTCTGACAGAAATGTGTCAATAATAATAAGACATTTTTCAGAGCCAGAGGGGGGGGGAACCACCCACTTGCTCAGCTGGTTAGCTGTGGTTCAAAGCTGTGGTTTAAACATGTAATTTACTTGAACCATACCGCATACAGACCCATATATGGTTCACCAAATTAAACATAATTTATTTCTATTATTATTGCGCAAGTGGTAAAAAAATGCAATGTAGAATTAAACTAGGCCCCTATTTTACTATGATAAACTGGTTTTTATTTTTCGTCAGAGATCTGTCAATCTCCAATAAGCTCATTCTTTCGAGAGCACGTGTCAAGTGTATTTCATTGAAAAAAGTTCGATTTTTGATACAATTTTTTTATAATAAACAGGTAATAAAAAAAAATTTCTTATGTATTTATAGTTCTTTTTTAAGTTGTTGTTAAAAATGTGTTTTTTGCTTGTAGGATGAATTCAAAGAGTTTTTATGGCAATAATAAACTTGTCAGTGCCATACCTGGCGATGGCTGTCAAAGCGATGAGGATCTAGCTTCGGATTCTGGTGATGAATATGTACCTCAGATTGAACATCGAAGAAGTTCAGTAGTAATTCCGGAGACAGATAGCGATTGTTCTGATGACGAACCCGAACCAATTCTTCCAAACACGACAAAATCGACATCGAAGAAAGCAAAGTCTGCTAAAGTTAAATGGGTAACGCAACATTTAGACCCCTTTGACGGGGAAAATTTTAAATTTACAGGAATAACGCAGTTACCGGAATTTATTGAAAAACTGGAATCACCTGCAGATTTTTTTTTATTCCTTTTTTCAAATGAGCTTATCGACACCATAGTAGAGCAATCAAATCTTAAATCTGTACAAGATAACATAAACAAACTAGCTGCTAACATTTGTCAACATGAAATGGAACAATTCATTGGAATGATAATTTTCATGTCAATAGTAAAATTACCAGCATCGCGGCACTATTGGAACAAGACTATTGGACAATCACAAATATACGAAACTATGACATGTAACACATTTGCAGCCATCAAAAAAAATATTCATTTTAACAACAACAACAATTTTATTCCCTATGGCAATCCAGGACATGACAAGCTTTTTAAAGTGCGACCACTTTTGAACGGCATTAGGCAGCAACTTTTACTCGGGCCAAAAGAAGAATTTTTAGCAGTTGATGAACAAATAATTCCAACTAAAGTTCGACATGACCTCAAACAGTACAATCCTGCAAAACCTCATAAATGGGGATACAAAAATCAAGTCTTGAGTGGGGTATGTGGATTTAATTATGATTTTGACATTGCAGGTGATCAAAGTAACACTCGTCCTGAAGGCGCTCCGGACTTAGGTGTTAGTGGAAATGTGGTAACTCGTCTCACGGCAACTGTACCTAGGAATGTCAATCATAAAATCTTCTTTGACAATTGGTTCAACAGTCCTAAACTCCAGATTCATCTTTCGAAAATTGGTCTATTGCCATTAGGTACTGTGCGTCTTAACCGTGTTCCCAATTTAGAAATGCCTTCAGAAAAAGAACTTAAGAAAAAAGGAAGAGGATTCTACATTGAAAAAGTTGCTGTCATAGAAGGGGTTCGGATAAGTGCTGTCACTTGGTTTGATAACAAGCCAGTTCATATGCTTTCAACATATGTAGGAAGCGAGCCAGCTACTACAAAAAAAAGATATTTTAGAAAAGAGAAAATGTTTAAGGATATTAACTGCCCTCAGGCTATAACAATTTACAATCAGCATATATGGGAGGTGTGGATTTATTGGATTCTATGCTTGGCTTATATAGAATTCATTTACGGTCCAAAAAGTGGTATAAGAAGATTTTTTTTCATATGGTGGATATTTGTGTTGTCAATTCTTGGATTCTGTGGCGAAGGAATAATCCAGAATTATATATGGCTCTTTTTGACTTTAAGCAAGCTATCTCCGAACACCTATGCAAATCTGGAAAAACTGTAATGGCACGGGAAAGAGGGCGCCCTACAATTTTGGCTACTGACCAAAGCAGAGATGGAACTCCACTACGTTGCGAAAGTCATTTTAGTCAAGGAAGTCCAGCACCATCCAATTCCGAACACCAACTCGGCTTAGAACACCGACAGCAAAACGAGCTAGAACCCAGGACTATTCATTGACCTCAGTAAGAACTGACAAAGTTGACCACATGCCTGAATGGCAAAAAAAAAAACTACAAAACCGCAAGGTTTGTCAACTTAAAACCTACGCCAAATGCAGGAAATGTAACGTGTTCTTATGCTACAATGATAAGAGACTAAATTCCACGAATAACAATAATCATTCATCATTTAGCCTTTAATGCATAATAAACCATTATATGGACTCTTAATTTTTGACTGAAAATAGCCTTAGTGCATGATGACCCATATATTTGTTCTTTATGTAAAGCATTATACATTATATATAAAAAAAAACTATGTAAAACTTTTTCTTAAACCTCAATAAAGATTAATTAATGCTATCATTTTTTTTTTGTTGCCTTCATAATTCATGCAGTAGAGGGTTTTAACCACAACTGATTCAGGCTGAATTCGAAGAACTCCATTTCAAACATTTGTACAACTGGGCTCAAATAAAATAATAAATTGTTGTTTGAATGTTCAGTTAACTAACTTCGTAATTTCTGCGTCTTTAAACTTTCAGATATTAGATTTGATTTAAACAAGTTTTTTCTGTTTATGTTTGCTCTTGTAAAAACTATGTTCATGTTCAACTAGATTGAAGTAAAATGAACGAACAAAGTCAGGATCGTAAGTTCGTTCACTCAAGTGAACTAAAGAAACCAACTCAACATCTAATCGTTTTACAAAAATATTTAGGAAACTTTTTGTTTTTAATTTTGAGTTTGAAAAAATCTCCTGATACATAGTTTCGATATCAGCGTATTGGTGTTTTTTGAGGTATTTGGATTCATCTTGGTTGACCGCATTTGAAATGATGTCATCATGGGTATCGACAATATTTTTCCAATATTGCTTCAGTGTCTTCAGGTATTGCTCGTACGTGTGGTGAGATAGTGACTCGGTTAACCCTTTTTTTAGTTTGTTGTACATTCGCATAAATACCGATATTTTGTTTGTCTGACTTTTGTCACGCTGTGCTTGTAGATTTCCTGCTTCGTGGTTTTCTGATTGTTCATCTTCTTTCTTCTTCTTTTCATCTTCAATTACCATGGCTGCACGGGTTTCCTCGATTAGCTTCATTATTGTTTCATATGTATTGTTTATTTGGTCAAAATAACCTTATTCTGGTTATTTATGCTGCTCATCCTTGTATACTTCATAGATTAGCGTGTCGTTCAAGATAAATTTTTCCCATTGTTCTTTCAAAGCTTGGCGTTTCCTTGTCAGATACTCCAGGGTCAATCGGATCATTGGTGATTTTTTTAAATTTTTGAGCTGGGTTTGTATCACCTCTCCCGTTTCCGTCTGCTTCGCTACGAGTTTGTCCATATTAACTCGTCTTGATATTTGTTTCCTTGCGCTGCTTGCTCGTCTTGATCGCTAAATTGTTTTTTTTTTTTTTTTTTGAATTTTTACAACTTCTTAGTGTTAGCCCTAAGAACGCTTTTTTTTTGTTTTTTGGTTGAGCCTTGATAATAATGTTTACTTCCAATCGGTCTTACTACGGGTGGGGGATCGATAAAAAGAGAGAGAACAGTTGAATTTTGAGTTAAAACTTATTCTGACTTTATTATTGAAAAATTTTCTGAAACAATTTGATTTTAAAAGCGTATTAAACTGCTGATTTCTACTCAAAAGTGCTAGTACCCTGCCCATGCTATATAATAGCACAGGTATACTTTCTTTGATAAATCGGACCTCATAAAAATTAATACTCGAGCATTTCTTCACTTCACTAGTACCTGATCTGATGGTACTAGCAACTCAATACGTCTAAAACTAGTCTAATGTTAATTTTGAATCTTTTTTGGCATTTTAAATATTATTACTTTAATTTTCTTTATTTAATATTTACGTCAATTTCTTTTTGGTTTTGTGTATAGTATATGTATGTCCTGGAGCAATGGATCGTATTCGCCGTACTCTCACTTGATATCGAAGTACTAACAATTCGTATAATTAGCACTAGTTGATTTTAAGAAGATAGCTATAGTAACGCTTCAAACGGTTTTTTCGGTTGACAGAACTAGGGTTTTGTACTTAATTGAAGAAATGGGTAAATATCAGAGATCAGAAATAATTGCCAACTTTTATTTTCAATTGGTTTTTCTCAGAGAGTAACTACATTTCCTCAGAAAGAATTTGGTTACGGTTTGAGATTTATTTTCCAAAATATCTTTCAATTGTTGATATATTATGCACATCCGCATGAATCATGACTAACCTAAAAAAAATAAAGGTTACTCTCAGACCTCGACCGATATTTTTTTTGGTTGAAAATAAAGGTTATTGAGAGAGAATTTTTGAAAAGCTCATTAAATAACAGTTATTAGGAGACCCATCAAAAGGTTGACATTTATTTCTGATCTCCGTATGAAACCTAAGAGAATCGATAATTTAGGCGTTTCAAACAGTATTATCGGACTGTAAAAACGCACAAACTTAAAATAAATTACTTCATCGATTTGGATAAATTAATCAAAGTTCAACAATTGAAAATATGAAGATACGCAAATAGTTGTCCGGGAACCACCAGGAGCCGGGAGGAGTTAAAACAAGCACTTCATCGTGACTGAATGTTGCGCTGCAAGCCTAGGACATGTTCTGGGCAGTCAGTTGTTTCTCGATCAAGCACGAGGCAGGTCCCCAACCGCCAACCATTTAAATTGACATTAAACTGTTACAAGCTTGCATTAAACAATATTCGAGATACCGAAAAATATTTCTTATTTTTTAAGTTCAGAAGTAAAACCACATTATACATACACTCTCTCTGTTAATACAAGTACTATTTTTTATAAGTTACATAAGTATTTTTTCTAAAATAAACATAAAAAGTACTAATAATAAGTGTTTACTTGTATCTTTGTTTAATGTTCGATCGGCTGCAACATCATAAATAACATAACCGCGAAAACAAATTTACTGCAGAAATGCAAAATTAATATCATAAAGCACATAAACAATGAAAGCATTTTAGGTTACAATATCATTGTAGTTTGTTTTATGTGTTTTCAGGTTTGAAGGAAAATCGAAATCATTAGGCATTTCAAATGCAAAAAACACAAGTTAAAAATCGATGCATCGATATTATTCATTTTATGAGTGAGAGTGGTGTCCTTTCACACAATTTGCCACAAACATCTTCCACGGTCCCAACACTGTTGTCAATGACACACCCTTCGTTAGATCTCTCGAGAAAGTTAACTTATTCGCCGCCAACTCTACGCTGTCTGATAGTATCATGACAGTTCTTGAGCGCCGTAATGATTCTATGGGAGAAATCTTCTCCTAAAAGATCTCAACACACATAAATCATTATGTATAAATCATCAATGTAAAAAAGTGCGCTCTTGAAGTTATGAGCGCCCGGTTAATACTACTTGTTGATTTATTGAAAGATATTTTATTTGAAATATCATCTAGTTACCTCCACCCAAAATGTATTAAAAATATGTCCCTATTCGCTTGCATTTTTTATTCATTAATTTATTTTGTTTAAAAAAAACTTAAATCCGTCATAAAAGAATTGTGTGTTAGTTTTTAATATCAAAGTTTGAGCTTGGCATTTTTCCAGCAGATATTTTTTTTTGCACATCAGACTTGCAATGTTAACCTATACCTAAATTAATTTTGTTGAGCTGTGCTATGTTGACGATTATGTAAAAAAAAATAATCGTTACTACTATACTTGGTGAACAAGGCAAGGGTCGACTTGTATCCCCATCTCACTCACTGGGCTATAAATCATCCCTTGAATGTTGTTTGTACGATATGACGATTATTACATAGCGCCTTCACGACTTGTGATTAATAATTCGTAGTAGCAAGCAGAAAAAAAAATAAGAATTGAAAAAAAAAAATAGAAAGAATACGATTTATGTTATCGTTTCGCATATTTTTTTCCAATACCATAAATATATATCCCTGTTGGAAATGACATGTAAGGCTTACGAAGCAAAAAAAAAAAACAATTACATCCTCAGTCGAGTGCAAGATATAAAACCAGACACTTTTTTCCCCCAGGCGGCTAATACTTTACAAGCAAGTCCTGGTAAGCGTACATATGTCACGATATCGATTGAGTCAGTTAAAAAATATTTGACTTTCAACTATAAAATCTTGTCAAATTCTCTATCAGTTTAAACTTTAAGATTTTACAAGACACGTGATTATTCATGAAGAAATTTACTTTGATGATGATGACTTTCTACACTAACTTATAAAAGGACCAATATGATTCTCAGTTATGTATTTCCATTCAAGAGGAAACCGACTTCAATGGGTTTCTTTTCTACTACTCCTATACTATCGCTAATATGAAGTAAGTAACTTAATTGGAGATTGTTTTATAGTATACACTAGGTGGTTGCAAGGCGCCCGTGGATATTAATAACTTATATCAGTTATCAATATCCACGGGCGCCTTAGGCGGATCACTTCAATTAAACAAAACGAAATATTTATTAAAAAATTTAAACAATAATTGCAAAAAAATGTATATAACTGTAATAATTCATATAATGTATAAAAACGCATCGTTGACTTATAAAATCACTGATTACATGATGGAATGATTGGTTCATAAAATATTCAGGCAATATTTTTTTTTGACAATTTTTTTCATTTTCTTCTTTATGGAAGAAATTTTTCTTTATAATTTATTTTTGACAATTTTCATTTTTGTAATTTTTTTTAAACATTTTTGTTTTTGCGAAAAAAATGGTTCCCGCAATTTGGTATGTCGTCTGTCAACCTACAGCTTTAACTAGAGGAGGGATTTTCTTCAATTTTGGACTTAAGGCTTTAAGGAGATGCTTAGCGGGAATTAAGCAATTCAAATAACAAATTGTATGCTTTTTCATATTTTTCTCTGATGACATTATTGTGACTGAATGGCTCGGTTCAATTTCCACTTCGTTGTACCGGCAAAATTCTTTTTGACAATTTTTTTTTCAGGCATAAATTTTTTTGACGGATTTTTTTCTTTTTTTTCACAATTAAAATTTTGCCCGTTTAATTCTCTCGGTTCAATTTTTTTTCTGACAAAAATTATTGACAAATATTTTTTGACGACTTTTTTTTGGCAGTGTTTTTGACAGTATTGTTTTTTTGACACATCAAAATTTATTTGTTAACCAAATTTTATGGTTGAAAAAAAAGCTTGGTCAGAAAAAAAATATATATTGTGGAAAAAAGTTTTTTTGAAAAAATATTCGTCTTCAAAAAGTTTGGAAAAAAATTAAAAAAAAAAATTGGTCAGAATAAAAATTTGGTCAGAAAAAATGTGAAAAAAAATTCGTCATATAAATATGGTTGACAAAAAAAAGTTTGGTCAAAAAAAGTTTAAATGTGAAAAAAAAAATCGTCCTTAAAAAAAAAATATGGTTGAAAAAAAAATTGGTCAAAAAAGTTTAAATGTGAAAAAAAAAGTTTTGTCAAAACAAAAATTCGTCCTCAAAAAAAAAATATGATTGAAAAAAAAATTTGTTAAAAAAATATATTGGGCAAAAAGCTTTGACGAAAAAATATTCTTTAGAAAAAAATGGTTGAAAAAAAAATTTCGGAAAAAAAATCTATCAGAAAAAAAAAAATTGGTGAGAAAAAAAATTGGCAAAAAAAAATATTTGGTCAAAAGTTATGAAAAAAAAAAATTTGTCGTACAACGAAGTTGAAATTGAACCGTCTACCGAGTCAATCAGTTCATCAGCCAATCAGCCAGTGATCCTATCAGTGAAGTGCGTAACTATATAGTAATACATAAGTTCACGTTGGCTTTCCGGCCTTGTTAAGTTATAAATTAAAAATGGAATTGAATTTATTCAGTACAATGATTTTAAAAAGGTAATTACAATGTACATGTACTTTATACTTACATTAATGTATAACAGTTACGCACACGCTCATAATATGACGGCGGAAGGTGGCCAATTTCCACTTGGTTGTTGGGACATTTTTTTTTAGTTTTTTTTGATAGAAAATTTTTTGGCAGATATTTTTTTTTGCAGTTGTTTCTTGAAAATTTTTGTACGATATTTTTTTCAAGCATTTTTGGAGGATGTAATTTTTTTTCGCAGTGCCTATATTTTTTGATAAATTTTTATTCTGGAGCTTCAAATAAACTGCGAATGGTTATTCCTTTAACTTTTTTTTTGACAATTTTTTTTTAGACAACATTTTTTTTGACAGTAATTTTTTTTTGTTTAATTTTTTTTTGTTAATATTTTATTAAATTTAATTTTATAAATGATGTTTTTTATCGAAGAAATTTTGTTTCCGCAAAATGTGTTGTTTCAAGTAAAAATGTTAAGGACAATACTTATTTGAACACTTCTCCTTTTTCTCGAAAATTTTTTTTTTTATGTTCTGTTTTTATGTTCAACGAAACAATGTTTTGAGATCTGGATTAATAATAAAAAATATTTCAAGAAATTAAGGGAAAAAAAACACCCTGTTGAATATTTGTGACTATAGTAATGAAAGTGGAATTTCTAATCTACAAAGAAATGGTGTGGAAAGCATGTGAGGGGGAAAATGAACTACAATACATATAATAGGTACCACATACATCCCAGACGAGCCAGCAATATTTAGATTGGTCTTCTGTATGCTCTACTGTACTGTATGTGTATATATGTACACACTCCAGGGAAACAAACGGATATGGTTTTCCATAAAGGATGTTCTTGGGATACTTCAAAATTAGTTTTTGGTTAGGGATGTTCTTGTTTACACAGTTCAAGTTTTGTTTCAAGTAGGTATTATATGGCAATAGATATATAGGAATATAGTAGTTACTTACGTTGAAGATTCTGAAAAGAGACTGAAGGTGGTATGTTTTCAGGTTAATTTTACACAAGATTAAGAGAGGATGCTTGTTTTTAATTAAATTTCGATTATGAAAGTGTCATATGAGGTCTGTTTTATGATGGAAAATAGCAACGAGAAACGACCAATAGCTACCTTCAATTATACATACAGTAATTGCCTAACATAATCTGGTTTGTTAAACTTGAAGAGTAAATGAGTTCAAATTTGCTTGTAAGCCACAAAGGAATTAACCAAAAACCAATATAGTTCTGTTTATTCTGCAAAGGAACACTTAAGGCGTAATCAAAATAATTGTTAAGAATAAGAATTGGAAATAGGTAAATATATCTGAGTTATATCACAGTTATGTAGATGTAGTTGGCACATGTAGGTACCTAGAAGAAGCCATGAAGTCCCTGGGAAGGAGAAAAAAATTTAAAAAAGGGAGTTTTATGGTTAATATACTTATACCTACTACCTAGGTACATATATGAATAAACTATTTTAACTTTTTTAGCAATATTCAAAGAAATGTTATCAGGATTTCTTTTAAATTTTATTTATTTTGCTTTCTGGAATCAGAAACATCGTATGTAATAATCTTTTTTTTTTAAATTAGATTATTTAATAATTTATTGAAAGTCTTACAAACTACTTCAAATCAATATTTGCCTTTTTAGGTATTTGAACTCCAACGGAACCTTTTTTTGCTGCATTTCTTTCAACTAAATCTCATTTCTCCTTAATTTCCAATAAAAAATCAATCGATTTCTTATTCTGTTTGTAAACTATATGATTTTTGAAAGGTTAGAGTAGTAATTCAATAGTCTTTGAATCTTATTGAAAAAAATGTACATTTTTACATCAATTAGTGAATCTCATCGTGGCTCATATCCTGCATCTTTTAGGTAATAAGTTCTTGAGAGACAGAATTCAAGCTATGTTTATTCCAACAATTGTTTCCAACCTGAATCTGATACAAAAATGCTGGCTGAAGATTCAAATGAAAATCATCAATCAATTTTGCATTTGTAATAACTCACAATAGGCATCTCTCACCAGGCACCTCATTTACGCCATAGTAATGCAAAAATTTCTTTAAAAAAAAAAACAGATTAAATTGCCTTGGCTCTATTCGAATATTAGCTTGCTATTCAACAAAACTGTATTTCTCATGATCGCCATCATACCTATATCTCTGAAATAGATTGATAAATTGAGGAGCCCAAATACAGATCGCTTCGTTAATATTATCAAATCGCAATTAATTTTATAAATTTGTCAACGGAACGGAACTACATTAGACAACTATTCGATTTGGGGAAACTTTAATTTATTTTATTGTGAATGTAAAAATATTTGTACGAATATACATACCTATAAGTAAATATTGAAAAAATCTACAAATAAGAAATAACGGAAATAAATAGCAAGCGTCAGCTTACATTCCAGAAATAAACTGGGGAAAAGTTGGAGAAAGCTGAAATACAAACTCACAGACGTTAGGTCCGAGGGCAACTATAATTGCTTCTACTCAAGCAAACAGAGCCAATACATACACAGTGCTGATTTGACATGCACATAACAGACGCTTTGTTCACTTTCGTTTACTTTTGCTAGCTTAAGCCTTTGACTACAATCAACTTCCAAAAATGAAAAATTTGTAAGCATTTTTTCAACCTACTGCAAATTTCTATCTCTTATCTCGCCACTAATGTCGCAAAGGACCGAAAAGATGTAGCGAACATCGAATTAAACAGTAATGGCACTCTACAGACCTTTGGTTTTTCGAATATCTGTTGAATCTTTGTTTTCAGAACCTTTGTTTTTCGTAACTTTGTCAATTCGTTACTTTGCCATTTCGTTACTTTGTCATATTGTAACATTTTCTTCTGGTAACTTTGCCTAATACTCTTGGAAAAAAATGTGATGAAATAATAATACCTACTTTAAAGGTTTATTCAAGGCATTGGATCTCCACGAATAACAGAAAACACCCACTTTCTTTAAGACTAAGCTTTAATAAAATTGAGTTTCTATGGATTTTATATATACCACATATTTATAGCTTTTTATATTAAATCATAGATTAAAGAGCTTAAGGATATTTTCATATAGCTAATCCAATCCAACGTGTGGTGGCACTTTATGCATAATATTGATGCCAATAATAATTCCATAAGCGTAAATCCGAAATTGGTCCTTCGATTCAGGTAAAGGCAAGTCTCCAATAATGGATTCTATTGCAAGTTATGTATGTTATTTCGTCGTAAATGAGATTTTCGTGAGTACCGAGACTGTGTTCAATTTCATCATCAGCAGCACCTGCTGGAAGCTGGATGATTGGATCAATACATAATCATGCCTATTCCTTTGAATAAAATAAATATCCACCACACAAGGCAGGCTCATTTGACAGTCAAAATCCAACATCAATTTTGCATTTTATGAAAGCTAGGGACATAATTTATTTATTGGATCTAAAAACAATGGGCATATATTGTTATGATTGATTTTCTGGAATTTTATAATTAAAAAAGCCATGGGGATGCATGGAATTACAGTAAAATCAATTAGTTATTTGGTTTAATAAGTAGACTATACTACTATATTTGGTAAATCAGATATGCGATTTCGTGGTTAGCAATTTAAAATTTATTGAAAATTGGGACTTCAAAAACGTAATCTGTACTGAATTTAAATGTTTGGAAAATTTTCTTTAAATAGGTAGGTATATTTATACGTAGTACTAAAAACTACTGAAAAATTAACATAAGTTATTCAAATTGTCTACTTTTTTTTTAAAATTCCCTAAATAGTAGAATAAAATTTAGTTGAGTTTTTTAAATTTCTCCAAATAATAGTTTTCACGAAATACATAGTTCCGTATTCCGCACTGCATCTTTCTGCATCAGGAACCACACTAACATTTTGTGGATCATCATCGAACAGTGTGTTGAATATCGATCTACTCATCATCTTCTGATCATTGTGTTCGAAAAAGCGTTCGACAGGGGGAACATCCAAGATAAATTTATTGTTTTTATCAAAACTACATACGACGGAGCCGAATGTCACGCTCTACATGAAAGCAGGAAGTTAGGCAAGGTTTTATGCTTTAGAAAATGTGCATCATCTTGAGAGTACTGCTCGGAAGCGAACAGATATTAAACATTCGAATCGGAAAAAGGCTGAGTTCGGATTGCTGTCCAAAATATGAAAAAACAACACTAAAAATTTAAAGACCAAGCTACGATTGTTTCGCTCGCATGTCGAATACATACTTTCTCATGGAAGCATGTTAGAAGAAAGCTGCAAACGTTCGTAAATAGTTGTCTTCGAAACATCTTGAGGATTTTCTGACCCAACCGTACCTCCAATGATAAGCTTCATACCAGTACCTACAGGTAACGGTTTGAAGCGGGCTGAACTCGAAGCACTTGGCGAAGAACTGTAGAAGAAAAATTAGCACAACTTAAGAGAAGTTGGAGAGAGCTGAAATATATCTCAAGGACCAAAGACGATAGCGAGTTAGAGTAGTGGAGGCCTTATCCCCTCACGTATATAATTAGGTCGGAGGACCTAAGCAAGTAAGTATGTAAGGCAACCAACAAAAAATACTTTTAATTAAAGATATGTTACTGTCGCGAAATACTGCTGTCCTAAATTTCCAAGTGAGTATTAAGAATTTTTCAATAAGATTGATGGAAGGAGTGTTTTCTTTCATTAATTTATTCCGTATTTTTACCACCATAACTCGAAAAATACCATTAAAAGTTAAATATTTTTTGAAACCTGAATGTCGATAAGAAATTTTTTATATTATGCAGTTAAAGTTTTTGAAATGTTGCTTTTATAAGTTATCTGAAAAAATAACTTTTCGACTAATTTTTTTTTATTTCAACTTTTTAAAGTTTTTTTGTTGCTTTAATTGCACTGCACAGTTTTGTTTATATTTCTTTAAGTTATTTCATGTAATATGCAAGGGGCTTTATTGAAACCGGCTGGTGTTAAATATATTATTCGAAAATTGCTTGAAAAACTACTAAGTTAGTTTTTTTATTCGTTATTGTTTTTTTCTATAATTTGCAGAATAAAAAGAACCTACAAAATTTTCAAGAAAAAAACATCTGTAAGAGGATTTAAGTATATTTAGACTTTTGATTTTTTAAATCAGAAACTGAATTGCTAACAGTGAGTTTAAAATAAATCTGATAAGTAAAATTAATTCCACCTAAAATTATGAATATTTAAAAAAGAGTTAACTTGGGCGTATACGTGCTTCTTTTAAAGATTTTATGTGCACTAAATTGGTTATGGCTACATTTAAATGTTGAAACAAAGTGACCATAGGTCACTTTTTTAATAAATTCAATTTCTTCCAATATTTTTGAAGACTTTTAAATTTTTTTTGTCAACTTTGTCTTTTTACTCTTATAGAAATTCAAAAGCTTATTTATCCGTTATTTATGGTGAAAACAGGCTATAACAAATTTAGAAAAGAATGCATTCGTGAGACTTTTTTTCCGTCAACTGCTTCTATATTGTCTTATAGAGCAATTTCTTGAAAAAAAAGTCTGAATAATGTTCGTTTTTAAACGCAAGAATTTTTGTTATGTTTTATATATTTTTTTTTAATAAAATGAAATTTTTTCGATAGTTTGTATTTATAGCTGCATGTTTATCTTTAACTAATTGTCGATGTTTGGAAAGATGAACAGATTCTGTTTTATATCAGTTCATCTTCTCGAGATCCTCCCGTATTATATCTTATAATTATTAGATATGCTCTTAGAAAACTATAGATTTTAATGTTATAACTAGATACCTTACTTCGCCCTGAGAAGTGAAGCTTATCCGCCACTGTCATAGGTCAATAGAAAATAGAAAATAAGGAAAACCAGATGGCAAACACACATTTGTCCCTGTTATTGACATTTCCACCTACGAGAAGATGAAAGCTTAACTTAAACTTAACTTGGTAAATAGAGTTTCTCCGTATAGTCGTACGTAAATAAATTTATGTGAAATATGGCTTATACCTACCATTGAAATATGTAGATATGTTGAAATCAAATTGATAAAAAAAGAAAGAAAATATTATAATCAACCCAAAATATTAAGTAACTCCTTCATGCCTACATACTTTTGCTCAGATGGTAGATTTTGGTCAAACCATTTGACCCTGACAAATCATGACTGGATTTTCTGCACCATATACAGAACACTAAATTGCAATTAAAACCTGAACAAGGGACATAGACTTTATGCAGATGCAGAATAAGTAATATTAATAATGCACTCAAACAGAAAACTAATAATTTTTGAGTTGTGATGTAAAATGCATGTTTTATGAATTTGATAGTCAAATTTGCACCTCTAGGTCATTGCTGTGACTTAAAATTAGATATAATTTATATACGCTACATAAAACACTCACCCAATATCACCAAGGCATTTCCCAGCAGTCCAGCTAATCCAATTATACCAAAAAATACAGGCACGACCATCGAAACAACACGCTCCAGTGGCCAATCCGCAGTCTCATTGAGTTCCAATTCAAATTCAACGTCCAGCAAGTTATCCTTGAACAGCGTTAGATTGGCACTATTGCTGCAGTCGGTAAAGTTTGGCCATTGACACGAACGGTTGTACATTTTGTCGCATTAGTAACTATCCGATTGGTGCCTTCGCTATAGTGTGTGTATTGTCCACCAGATGGTGTGAAGATAACAACGAATAATGAATTTATTCCGCATCTACTATACTAGGAATTGTATCCGTCTTTTACATACTCGTAGATATTAATTTACAACATGAGCTGTTTTAGTATAACACCATTGGCAACATCGTATACACAGCACATATGGTTCCAATAAAAGGAACTGAGGTCCTTCGGGAAAACCCATTTGCTTTATCTTAACGAAAAAAGCAAGGACGCCGGACGGTCTGTCTGTAAGTTTTTTTTTTTTATTTCTTTGTATATTTTATTTTTCTTCAATGGCAGCACAGAATGTGTTTAATTACCCTGAAATGAAAAGATATAGAATATTCGAATTTATATTTATGTTTATTTATTTATTATTATTACAGGGCTAATTAACTAGGTATTTTTTGTCTGAAAATAACAGTGAATGAATCATTTTAAGAAATTAATATTTGATAGGTTTCTTAGATGAATTTTAATTAAAATAACATCAATCAGAAGAAGCCATTCAAATAGATATTAGGTTAAAATAAAGTTAAGGAGACCATCGTTGTATAGAAAGTAACAAATTCATGTTCGAGTTATTATAATGGATTTAAATTCAAAATGGATGTCAAAAACAAAATCAAGAAAAATATTTAGGCAAGTAAGTTATTGAATTTCATTTGAAAATAGAAGCCATTAGTCAAAATTAAAAAATTCTTTAAAACACTTCCAAATAGGTGAATAGTTGGGTCTATGAAATAACTCCCACGAAATAAGTCCCACTTTTAAAAACGAAATAAGTCCCACCAAAAATTGCTATTTTGAAAGTGGGAGTTATTTCGTTTTTAAAAGTGGGACTTATTTCGTCAATTAGTGGAACTTATTTCGTTACGCGTTTTTATTTTAAGTGGGACTTATTTCGTTTTGAGTGGGAATAAATTCGTTTTGTAAATTTATATTTTGGTGGGATTTATTTCGTTTTAAGTGGGACTTGTTTCATTTTCATAATTTTGCATTTTAAGTGAATGCTTGATAATTTTTGCCGTTATTTGTTACTCTTCACGTTGTTTCTCATTGAATTTCATAATGTTCTTTTTGTTGCTTTTAAAAAAAAATTATTGTACTGTAGAATATGCTTTCGAAAAGTTCCGTTATTGGACATTTCGTAAAAGGGACAACCATAATTTTTTGTCCTTATCTCTCATGGCTCTCCTTTTTTTGTTATTAATTACTTTATACTTACTATAATAAAAAACTTTAAATAAATGTGTACAAATAGGTACCGAACTTAACTACTGGGAAAACAATATTAAAAAAAATTGTTGACGTAATTACGTATGTAAGTGTTTTATTATATTTTTAGTAGGAAATTGGAATTCGTGTTCCATGTTTTCTAATATCACCATTACAAAATACAACTAATCCCAATGCCACTTTAAAACTATAATACCGTCTACAATGCACTGGTTCTTCAAGCCATTTATAAAGGTCGATAATTTTAATCTGATGGTCCTTCCGAAACAGTTTCCATCTTAATAATAAGAACAATTGATCTGTACTTAATCCATTTACGAATCCAAACGTTGTTACTAGTAGGCGTTCTCTATACGTTCCTTGACCGAAAAAAGAATTAATAATAAATTCTGGAACTCTATCAAAATTCGTAATATCCATTCCATTATGAAGCCTTCTGCAAGCTTGCATACGATTTTTCTTTATTATTCCTCTGCTTTGATTATTCATATTATTCGACGTGTGTTTTTTTCGAAGAGCCAAATACTTCTTATTTGAAATCGCATTAAACAATGAAAAAGTGTGACTTATTTCGTTTATGAAAGTGGGACTTAATTCATTTAAGAAATATATTATTCAAGGGGGAGTTATTTCATTTTGAGTGGGAGTTATTTCATTTCAAGTAAATTTTTAAATCATTTCATTCTGGTGGGACTTATTTCGTTTTCAAAAGTGGGACTTATTTCGTGGGAGTTATTTCATTTTTTTAAGCAATTTTTGGTGGGACTTATTTCGTTTTTAAAAGTGGGACATATTTCGTGGGAGTTATTTCATAGACCCGAATAGTTACGCTGTTGTGACCGACAATAGAAATAAGTGACACGTTTGAGTTCTATTATAAGACTGACTTTATTCAGAGCTTTATCATTATGTTGACAAGAGCTTTATTTGTTACATTATGTACTTCTTATATATATATTATAACATCTCTTCGCAACTAAATAAAAAAATTCAAAAACAAAAGAAAAAAGAAACAAAATATAATTCAGAATTCATTTACATAGAACATTTCTTCGCCACTAAAATAAAAAAAAAGAAATAATAATATTTAATGTAATACATATTTATAAATATGAATTCATTTGTTTGTTAATAATTCAGTTGTAAGTATTTCATATTTTATATAATATTTTAAGATACATTGTTATTAATAACCTAATCTATCTGGTTTTTTTTGTCTGGCGAGATGATCTTCTTAGAATAACATTATTTTCGTTACAATTGTTAGATTCATATCCTTGTGTCTCAATTTCATTACTAATTTTAGGTTCTTTTGTGGATGGTGAACTATTACCATCACTACAAATATCAACGTTATCATTATTGTTTTTAGGCTCTAAACCAGTATTCGAAAGTAGAGGTTGTTCATTTAAAATTGTCTTATCTTTATCGAAATTACAGTTTTCGTTATCTTTAATACTATCGAAATGAGGGTTTTCGTATTTGTGAGCATACTCTTTTTCTTGGTCAAGTGAAGAACCTACTTTTCTTATTTGATCTATATGTCGTTTCCATTCACGATGATCATCTAATAATATATTGTAATGCAGGGCTCCAATTTTTTCTTTAACTACACCGAAATGCCATTTTATACGTCTATTTAAGTACTCTCGTAACGCTACTCTATCTCCGGTTTTTAAGAGACGTTCACCTGGTTGCGTATGTACTTTACCTACCGCACTGACAGTCTTCGGTAACATTAAGTCAAGCCTTGATTTAATGTCCCGTCCAAGCATCATCATCGCGGGTGACTTCCCGGTAGAAGGGTGCACCATCTTCCTATAATCCAATAGGATATTGCATAGTTCTTTTTGAAAATCTGTGGTGCTCTTTTCCTTAAGGCCTTTCAATTTCTGTTTAATCGTTTGGACATACCTTTCAGCCTGGCCATTTGTGGCTGGATGGTAAGGAGCCCCCATTTTATGAATAATTCCGTTATTTTTAAGAAAATTTTGAAATTGATAATTGGTAAACTGAGAACCATGATCGCTTACCAAGACTGAAGGCATTCCAAAACGGCTAAAAATTTCCCTACACGTTTTAATTGTGGAGTCAGTTGTTATATTTGGGATAACATAAACCTCCGGCCATTTGGTATACGCATCGACCAATATAAAAAAATATTTACCAAAAAATGGTCCGGCAAAATCCACGTGAACACGTTGCCAGGGAGAATTAGGTTTTTCCCATGAGTGAAACGGGTATTTTATTGGGTTAGATCTAACCATCTGACATTCAACGCAATTCTGTATCATTTCCTCAATATCGCTATCAATTTTTTCCCACCAGCAATAGCTCCGAGCTAATGATTTGGTGCGAGTTGCTCCAAAGTGCGTTGCATGTAGCTCATTCAATACTCGTTTTCTTAGACTTGGTGGTACATAAACACGTAATCCTCTCATAACACAGTCTTGCTGCAATGTGAATTCTTCTTGGGCAATACCGAATCTAAATTTTGGTTCCACTGTTCGCCCAGTTCTAAGCCCTTGAAGTAAAATACTCATTGTTTTGTCATTAACAGTTTCTTTTCCTAGTTCTTTAACGGTTAAGGGAAGCGTGGTTATTTGCCTAATTTCTAAAACATCTACCTCATCTATTGCGTACTCTGCAATATTTTTTATTGGCAACCTTGACATTCCGTCTGCGTTGCAGTGGTCAGTTGTTTTACGAAAAACGATTTCGTAGTCAAATGCTTGCAAATAAGCCGCATAATGTTGCATTCTAGAAGCAGAAAGAGCTGGAATCCCTTTTTGGGGTGAAAAAATTTGAGATATGGGTTTATTGTCCGTCATCAAAATAAATTTACGCCCATATACATATTGATAAAACTTTTTAATGCCGAATATAATTGCATATGCCTCCCGGTCAATTTGACTATAACGTTGTTGGGTGGCATTCAACGTTTGTGACGCGTACATAATTGGCCTTTCTGTACCATCTTCTAATTCATGGCTTAAAACCGCCCCTACACCATATGGGGATGCATCTGTTGCCAATATAAGCTTTAACCTGGGATTGTAATGTATAAGAAAATTTTTTGAGTGCATTTCACATTTTATTCTATTAAAAGCTGATTGGCATTTACTGTCCCAGGTAAAATTTACTTTCTCTTTTAGCAAATTGTTAATTGGGTATAAGATTGTACTTAGGTTCTTGAAAAATCTACCATAATAATTAATTAAACCAACATAAGCTTTGACCTGATCTTTATTCTGTGGTGGTTTCATATTTTCTATAGCATCTATCTTGCTTCTCGTTTTATGAATGCCATCTTTATCTATAGCAAAACCACAGTACTCGATCCTGTTTTGAAAAAACTCGCATTTTTCTAAGTTAATGCGCATATTATTTTCATTTAATCGACGCATTACTTCATGCAATCGCTTTAAATGGGTTGTATCATCTGGCCCAGTTATTTTAATATCATCGATAAATACACTTACACCTGGAATATCATGCAATAAATTTTCCATGAAGCGCTGAAAAATAGCGGGCGCTGATGCCACACCGTACATAAGACGAGTTGGTCTATAAAGACCTCTGTGAGTACTCAGAGTTAAAAATTCCCTACATTCAGGGTCAACCTCCAACTGCAAATAAGCCCTTGTCAGATCTAATTTACTAAATTTTATACCACCGCTCATTGAAGCAAAAAGCTCTTCGATTGTGGGAAGGGGATGCTCATCAACCAACATGTTTTTGTTCACTGTAACTTTAAAGTCTCCACAGAGACGAATATTGCTGTTGCTCTTTCGAATAGGGACAACCGGTGTCGCCCAATTGCTATGGTTTACTTTTTGTAATATTCCTTCATTAACCATTCTATTTATCTCTTTTTCTACCTCTTCGCGTATAGCGAAAGGGACAGGCCTATGCTTTATGAATACTGGTTGTGTACCTTTTTTTATTTTAAGCTTAGCTTGAAAATTAGGGATTTTACCTACTTCATGTGAGAAAACATTTGGATATGAATCCTTTAGTTTAATTATTAAATTTGTTGCATGCATACTATTATTTATAAAATTCAATTCATATAATTTATTTAAATCAATTCCAGCTAACTCATTTAAATTAATATTCAACTCTCTAATCCACTGTCTTCCTAACAATGGAATTCTATTCATATTTGTAATATACAATTTTAACATTTTGACATAATTTTTATATGATACTTTAACATAAGCAAAACCTTCAATAGGTACCTTTTCTCCACTGTAACTTCTTAAATTAATATTATGTGATGTATCAATTGTTTTAAGTGAAAGTATTTTGTAAAGTCTTTTTTGCTTATTAATGTTAATCGACTTCCTGAGTCTACGACAAAATCAATCTTATTGCCTTCCGCACAAATTTCTGCGAAAAATTCATCATTTTCATTTTTAATTAAATCTAATTTGAAAATACTTTCCACATCACTATCGTCTATTTCTTGAACAAAATTAGTTTTATTCTTATTTAGATTTCTTAGTTTAAAACAAAACTTTCGTAAATGCCCTTTTTTGGAACAAAATGAACAAACTGTTTCTTTATATAAACAATCTACTTCAGCATGTGTACCACCACATCTGCTGCACTGCATATTCTGCCGTTTATTGTAATTAAATCTGTTATTGCGGTAATTACTTTTTCTATTAATGAAAACATTATGCTTATGGGACACTAATCATAAAAAATTTGAGCTGGTGTGTTCCACCTCGATCTTAAGGAAAACGTTTGTGAATGCACTGATCACGAAAAAATATCAGAATTGCCTTGCTCCATTTCCACATTTTTGTGTCCCTTGTGCACACGCATGTAATTTTCTGCATCTAATAATTATAGAGATAAAAATTGGTAGTTGAACTTAATACAAGACTAAAATTAAGTTAAAAAATTAAAAACATAGTTTTATCGCTTAGTTTCGGTGTAATATACACGCCAACCTTTAACTTCGTTGACCTCGGAAAACTGCCAGTGTCGTATCATGGAATAAAACTATTCTAAGGCGACGATAAGTGCATTCATTTCAACAAGCTTTACACGACCAACTGACCATCGAGAAAAATTCCATCGACATCGACCTCTTGTTAACTGACCCAAATTCATGACGAATAGATGTTCATGTTGAATTATTGATGAATTCGAAACCAGTTGAACAGTTAAAGTGCTAGGGGAATGTTCTAAACTTCTCGTATTAACTAGATATATTTTGTGAAATACTCGTAATAAGGTATTGCTTATACTGCATGTAACAAAAATGCATCCTTTTGTTACATGCAGATGAACAAAGTGGAAATCCTAATTCCTACGTTTGTAGAGAGTAAAATACATTATGTACATAGGTAATGCTTTTATGTATTTGATCAATGAATTCGTGGTAAAATCTCTGATGGGAACCGAAATCAGCGAAGCTTAATTGAGAGTTTTGTAGACCCAAAGGATCTTTAGAAATTCCACGCGAAATAAAACAAGGCCACCATCAGAAATAATGGCAAAGCTCTTGGTTGCTGGTGTAGGTTTATAATGTTTATATAGCGGATGCTCAGCTGTATACTTAGATTAACTGTTTTTTTTTTTTTTTTTTTTTGGACAATCGCCAGAATTCTGATGCTGAGGCGAAATAATTTAAGCCCATGTAAGTGCAGATAGTGCAGTGAATTACGACCCAGAGCACAACCTGAGTTGGTTGCAAATGTGAAGTACGTATACCTACTATGTTTTGTTTGGATTTGAGAAATGCGAGGAACAAATGGTTTTTTTTTTAACTGCCCACATAGGTATAATATTATGCACCTGTGATGAAACTTTAGACACACACTACGTAGTTTGCAAAAAAAATTGCCGAGTCGTATAGAGATTTATTATTCGGTGTGTTAAAGAAAAAAAAAGAGATATTTTAACCATGTAGGTATAGATATACATAATACTTATCCACCTTTAGAAAATGAAAACTTATTCATTTGAATGTTTCATTAGTTGGAAGTGCAAAATAAAATGCTTTAAGGATATTAACGTTTATTTTTAAGTATGCAGAAAAGAGTTTCTTTTGTTCTACAAAAAAAAAACTTCAAAATTGTTGAACAACTTAACATATTATAATAAAAATAAAAACGGGTACAGCTTCACCGCATTTATAGAAAAGGCTATTGAATAGACAGTTTTGAAGGGAATAAATGCCGTTAGGGATTTTTATGATTGATTATATTTGTGTTGGACCTCAGGATGCGTTCCTGAGAGCATGCTCACACTGGTCAGTTGTCAATATTTTTGGTATAACTCAAAAACTATGCCAAATTTTATTTTAAACTCATTTTAATTTATTAAACTCATTTTAATTTTTTTTGAGACTAGATTCTATCAGAAAAAATAATTGAAACAATTTTACAAAAATATAGAAGCAGGAAAATTTTCCAAAAGTCCCTGAAAGAAAATTCGAAAAATCGTGCACTTTCAAATTTTAACTAAATTGGTCATATTTTTTCTTGAAATAAATAGGTATCTAAAGTGCGGCAAAAACCTTTATTATGTCAGATAAAAAAAATTCTGATACAAACGGCCAGAAATATACTCACATAAACATTTTTTATTATCTTATTGCTGTTTTTTTTTTTTGATTTCGTGAGAAATCGAACGAGATTTTGATCAAACCTGATTTTACTATGATAGGGAAGTCAAACAAAGTTGATCTCGCAATTCTGTCTGTCTTTGAGTTGAACGACAGTGATGGATTTGCTTGAAACTTCGTGTACAATGTTTTTCGAACCATATCTCCACACGTTATTTGTATTTTTAAGGCCAAAAATAACGGTACCTGACATATAAACATTTTTTGGCCTTTTTGGAAAATCAGATATTTCTCGAAAACGGCTCCTATCATTTTTTTTTTTGGAAAAAATTCATATAATTTAAATAGATATTGGTTCACTTTGATAGAAAAAAAATTCAATAGAACAATTTTTTTGATTTTTGTTTTCCCAAAAACTGTTCATCTGATTATATTTAAAATGTGTGTGCAAAGTTTAAGTATAAAAGGTATTCAATATTAAGATTAAAAAAATAGATGTTTTTGAGTTTTGAAAACAAAAATTAAAATAATTTTTTGAAAGTTAATACTTCTACTGTATATAAACGTAAGTGAGTAGAAGTTGTTAAGATATGTATTTCATGATATCTTTTAAAGTACTAATGCGTCCGGTTTGTAGTATAGGTAGGAATTTGACTTAAATTTTTTTACAAAATTTTGAGGTTTTTTGTAGGTAGTTTTTTTTACTTTTGGTTTTTTTTTTATTATAATTCGTATCTGGTATTTTGGGTATGCGTACGTGACTTTCTTCATGGAAGTCTGTTTGTACTTTATAAAAATAATCTTGAACCTGTCGTTGTTGCATGTTCACGATTATTGTTTATGTAGGTACCTATCTTAAAAAAGTAATTGAAAGTTAGAAATAGGTATAAATCTTAAATACCAACGGCCACTTTTTTACAAAGATTCAGTAAAAAAAAATCATTAACTTCATTTTTTTTGTCTAGTTTAGATAGATGATACCTATATGACTATGAGTACATTTTTTTGTGTTCGCCATAAATTTCTTGTGTCACATATGTAGGTATACTTACCTATCAAAGGGTTTAGAGTAAAAGTTATAGATTTTTCAACTACTACCTACCTATATTTTTGCGCCGTTACAGTTTTTGCTTCGAATAACGGCCCTCCCCTCTTAGAACACAATTTCTCAACCCTTGCACAAAATTTTTCTTTCTTATACTTTACTTTAGCTACCTAATTTGAATTTCACAAAATCCCATCTAACCTAAAATTTAAATTCCATAGATATATCTAACTACAAGAAATTAAAGTCGATGGTGATTTGATGAGGATGGCTGTTTAGCCGAAACGCGTCATCAATAAAAATTTTATATAAGCAAGACTATAAGGCGTTTTTATTGACTTATTTCTTAATTCAATTACAGTCTTGTTGGCCGAACTTCTTTATTTAATATCTAACTACATTTTAATACCTAATTATATTCCAACCTTAAATTTCAAAAAAATCTCAAAACTTACACTTTACGTAATAATAATAGGTACCAGTACCTGGGTAACTAATAAAAATTATTTTTTTTCTTTTGCAATAAATTAGAAGAATGCCTATGACGAACAAAACAATATGTTCTTCTTGCGTGCAAAGATGAAACTCTTCCATAATACATACCTATTTACTGGCTCCTAGCCAACCATATAAAAATTCTCATCACTCATATCGAAAAAGCAAAACAGCGATATAAAAAAAAACCTTAAAAAAATTCATTCATTCCAATGAAGGAGCGGTGCCAGATCTTGAGTGGCGAAAGTCACATCAATTGCCGAAAAAGTGTTTCGAGTGCTGAAAAATGTTGGTGACCCGTCATTTAAGACCGCGACCATTTGCAAAAATTTCAAAAAATCCACCTGAGCTGTTTGTAGTGTTTGATCCCCATAGTGTACTATGAGCATTCATATCACCCATTATAATATGATGACAATATTGTCGTTTACGGTGGGAACACTATTTAAAAATTCGGATGCCTATATCTTCCTTTGAATATTCAAAAAGTTTATTAAAATGAAATGATATGATTTATAGTTTTTCATGTTAAATTTTTTTTTTTTTGTTGCAAAAGCCTTGAGTTATCCATTGGAGGATTATAGAATTCATAGCCAACGGAGCCATTTATTGTGGGGGACGAGGGGAGTTTTGTTAAGGTGTAATGTTTTATTTGTGTTGTGTATTATTTGATTTGTTTAAGAAATTTGAAATATTATTGAGAAGTGACGAAGAGTACTGAGATGATTTCTCAGTCCTCAGTCGATGTCCATCTCGACATAATCTGTTAAAGAATCATCAGAGAGATCTTCAGTCATTTTTTTTAAATTATTTATGTCTACCTCAGGAGGCAGGCCCTTAAACCAGTTTGTGCGGGGCTGTCCCCCCGTCCATGACTAACGAGAGCAAGTTTTTTGTTTCTCTTTTTTTTTTTGTTACCTATTTATTGAAGAAACAACCTTTTCATTGGTGCATAACAAGTAAACTATCTCATTAGGATTTTTTTTTAACAATTATTGAATTTGAATTGAATTGAATTCTCACGATACAAAAATACACAAAAAAATGAGTTTGGTAAATAACAGACACCCTAATAGGAAGGTGCATTGCGTATAGACTTTTGCAGCAATAATGACTAATAAAGGATGAATTTTATTATAATCACTCTGAAATCAATAAAAAAAATATGTATGTAGAAAAATAACTACAATTACTACGTATACCAACAAACAAAACATATCTGAAAACAGTTATTTTTTTTCGTGTTAATAGAATAGTATCAATACTTGAATTTGATTGTTTGTACATCTACTTACGCGGTCGATTGATTTTCTAGCAAAATACAGCATGTAATTTTCGGAAACAGGATTATTAGGCGTAGAACAAAGGTGCGGTTATTTAGCATACAATTTATTTAAATAATAATAATCCTTCATGAACAAACAATAAAGATATAAAAACATTTCCCATTCTGATAATTTGCTCACATTAAAAAATTTTAATGCAATTATACCGAACTAAACCATATACGTATGTAGGTATACGTGTTTAAATTGTTAACCCATACAAATTTAATGAGTGTACCTATTGTAATTTGGCTTTTAATTATTATTAAATAACACAGAAATGTCTTTTCTCGTCTACTTTTTTCCCCCAAAAAATAATAAAAAAATTGATGCTGAATAACAATGTTGCCAATTTTACAGATTGCATGTTATGTGAAATGAGCTTTAACTACGTTTGTGTTAATGTATATACACACAAGTACTCCCTACATAAAGGTACATTTTTAAATGTTGGCCTGCTTTCTTCGAAATCGGAAATTGGAGGACACGTATTTTACTTATTAAGGCATATTTAAACACAATGAGCTCAGAAAAAGCAATGCTCTTTTACGACGTGACATGACAAGCAATTTATAATTAATTACATAGTAATTATGAGAGCAACGTATTTAATTTTAAACATAACTCTATAAATAATGTTGTGTTTTATTTTAAACGCTGTGCTGAGAGAAATTGGGCATGGGCATCGATTATCGATTTGTATAAAGGAAAAAAATGTTAAAACACTATTTATTTGGGAGAGTAACGAAATTCCGTGGCACAAATTCCTGAATCACGAAATCGCGCCGAAAAATTAGTTGAACAATATTTGACGGGATTTTAACAATTTTTTATTTCTTAAATATTTTATAAAAACACATTTCTTAAGTGTTTTATTTTCGATAAATTTTTAATAAAATGGAGTATTAAAGGATTGTTGGTCGGAAATAATTTCAGTCCTTCGGAACTCCGAGACCTACTCCATCTTTATAGAGAGATAAGATGTGATTTCGACCAAACCCAAAATACATGACTGGATTGCACGAACTTTAGAATAAGGAAAACATTACGACAATCAAAACACAAGTTTAAGCCCAAATCTTTTGTATGATAAAAACACAAATGTAAAAAAAAAAATCAAAAACTGTTAGAGCCGTTAAGCTAAAATTTATTTTTATTACATATTTAAAAAAAATTGGTACGCAAGTTTTTAACATTTATTAATACACATACACTTAAAACAAAAAAAAAAACAAAAAAAAAAATATTGACCTGTTTTCAAAATATTTTTTAAGATTTTGTAGGACCTTTTTCTTAAAAATTTAAATGACAGTCCGTCAAACCGTTTATGAGAATATCAAAAATTCTGTTCTAAGGCAGTTACCGTTAATGATGGGTTTAAAAAAAAAATTACCAATGTATAAATTACTTACAAATGCTCATTCAAAAATGTTATTAAAGTCGTAGGCGTACTTTTTGAGATATAATTTTTTTTGTCTTAACGGTTAAAAATAAAAATTTTAATTTCCCTTCTTCGGAATTACCAAAAACTCTTAAGTTCTAAGTTTGAAAAAAAAAAATGGCTGGTAGGTCGAGGTACAAATAGACAAATAGCAAACAGAATTGCGGGACCTATTTTTTCCGCGTTCTTCATCATTGTAATATCAGGTGTCATTAATATCTGCAGTACCATTTCTTTTACGAATCCAAAACATGCCTTCTAGTTCCTATAGTCCCAAGTAAAAACACAGTGTGGGAGCAAGTGATTCATTATGTGCTAGACTTTAAAAAAACATTTTTTTAAAAGCATTTCTTGCTCTTTAAGACCTAATGCAATGTCTTTAAAAAAACACACAAAAAAACATTAACCTATATACCATCCCAAATTTTTCATTTCGAAATTCTAATGCTTTCATAGAATCTTATTAAATTTTTAATAGGTTTCTGCAAGATATCAAAAAAAGTTTCTGCAGCACGTAGGCAGATATGTACAAATATAAGAAGGTGAAGGTATCTATCTAGCTATCTAAATAGATACATACCTTGCTTTAAAATTCCCTTCAAATCCTATAACTGAAATGTTCATGAGGCTTTATAAAGAAGATACTTTTACCATAAAATAAAGGTATTTCAAAGTGCAGAAATCTTCAGTTGATGTTGTATATGTTTCTATCAAAGAATACCATCCCAGCCCACCTTCCGTCAATAGACTTTACAATTTACATCCTATGTACGTTCCAATATACTCGTATAGGTCTTTAAAACTGAACAATGCAACCAAAAGAATATTGAGAAAATTTTCCTCAAGAATCTCACTGCAGGTAGGATAGGTATTCAGTTGTTGTCCTTCGACGATTTAGATTTTTTTAATATTCCAAACCAGGATGCCACTTATAATGTGGAAAAAATATTCTGTTTGAAATTATTCATTGGAACGCCCTCCTTTGAATTTAAAGATTGTGAAAAAAACGCTTTTAGTGCTTTCACTTCACGTTGTCAATCTTCAATGTCAAGAAACAAGATGCTTCTGATGTTAGGTGTATGTAAAGGAAGGTACATCAAAGAAGGTTCCACATAATAAAAAAGAAATCTTATTGAACTGGAAGAATCCGTAGGTGTATCACTTGTAGTGCCGTTAAATGGGGGTGAATTTTGTAAGAATCGTGATGATATTTCAATATCAATAAAGATAAGCAAATATCTTAAGTCTCGATACATTTGTATTCGAGTAGTTGCTAAGGGCAATATTTTTTTAAATATGAGTATTTAACCATCAGGGATATAACAATCCATATAACGCCACCGTAAGTCAATTGTATTATAGAGTAGTATGGAGGAGGTAGTATCTATAAAACAGTTAAGAAAAGCCTGAAAGGAATTTTTAATGAAGTTTTGAGTTTTACCTTAATAAAAAAAAAATCTTTTTGTTGGGGGCTTCTGGTTTACGCTGGTTAACGTTTTTGTTCTCTATTTTCTTTTACGGACGATTGTTATGATCTAAAATGAAACCACGACTCTGCCACTTTCACCTTAAGACTCACATTGTGGGGCTCATCGGGTAGACTTCGAAAAAACGTCGCCAGATCCCAGTTTGGTATTGTTTTATGCCTGAAATGCAGGTGTAGTTAAATTGGTTTGGTCCAGGAGCTTTTGCGCTTGTCTTTCTTCCGCGAATTGAAGGTTTCCTAGCATTTTCTTGCTTATTATTCTATCACACTTTGTCACTCCTGCTGTCCTGCCAAGCCATCTTCATTTCAGCTGCTGTCAATTTACCCTCATTTTTTTTGTACTTTATCCAACGCTATGGACACCTTTGGACATGCGTTAGGACTCGCCCTAGAACCAGTATGCTGGGCGTAGATGAAAAGTGGACACGCCTTAAGAACACTGTCATTAGTACTGCCAACTCCATCTTAGGCAGCAGTCGTAGAAGTCGGAACGACTAGTTTGATGATGAATGCAAGCTAGCGACTGAACGTAGGAATGTTGCGTACCGAGCAATGCAACAATCTCATAGAACGCGGGCACGCGAAGATGAATATAAAGAGCTCAGAAGAATAGAAAAACGGCTTCACAGACAGAAAAAATCAGCCTGGGAGAAGAACATCATCTGTGAATTAGAAAGAAGCCGAGAGCGAGGTCCGCACCAGGCGCGGAAGTTCTACCAATCCGTCCGAAACATGACGCAGTACACACCACGCTGCACTTACTGCAAGGATGGAGAGGGAAATCTGATCACCGATCCCCAAAGCATACTGGAGCGATGGGAAGTGTACTTTAATGAATTGCTAAATGGTCAGCTCACTGCAGAAGTAGAGGCTCCACTACTTCAAGAAGATTACCCTATGTTACCGCCACCAAGCATAGAAGAGGTTGAGAAGGCTATAGCCCGGCTTAAGAAAAACAAAGCCCCGGGAGCCGATGGCATACCAGCCGAACTATTCCACCACGGCGGGCCAGCCTTACGCCAAGCAATTCATGATATTATAGTGCACGTATGGGAGCAGGAAGAAATGCCAGAAGACTGGCGAAAAGGTATAATTTGCCCCATACATAAGAAGGGAGATGTCACAACGTGCAGCAATTATAGAGGTATCACGTTGTTGAGTACCGCCTATAAGATACTCTCCTCTATCCTACAAGAACGGATAGCCCCATATGCTAAAACCATAATCGGCCAATATCAGTGTGGTTTCATTCCAGGCAAATCAACAACTGATCAGATCTTTACCTTTAGGCAGGCGATGGAAAAATGTCTAGAAACATACCATCTGTTTATAGACTTTAAGGCCGCCTATGATAGCATAGCCAGGGTAGAACTTTACAAAGCCATGAGAGAATTCGGCATCCCAAATAAGTTGACACGACTTTGTAGGTTGACCATGACCAACGTAACAAGCCAAGTAAAAATAGCCGGATTGCTATCCAGACCAATCAACATCTTTAATGGACTCCGACAAGGGGATGGTTTGGCCTGCCTCCTCTTCAACCTGGCGTTGGAGAAAGCAATCCGTGACTCTGGCACGGCAACAAGAGGGACCATCGTCAACAGGTCCAGCCAGATACTGGCTTACGCAGACGACATTGACATCATCGGAAGAACCGAACAAGCTGTACACGATTCCTTCATCCAGATCGAGCAGGCGGCACAAAATCTGGGGCTGCACATTAGTGAAGGTAAAACAAAGTACATGGTGGCGTCGAATGCGAGAAGAACAGTTGGTCAAACAATCAAGGTAGCGGAGCACGAATTTGAAGTGGTGCAATCCCTTAAATACCTTGGGTCAATAGTAGCAGCCGATAATAATATAGAAGAAGAAATACGCGGACGGCTGCTCAATTCCAACAAAGCCTACTATAGTCTGTCAAAGCTCTTCAAATCCAGAAATCTCACCATAACTTCAAAACTGCTGCTGTACAGGACCATGGTCCTGCCAGTACTCACGTATGGATCCGAGACTTGGGTGCTTAGCAAAAGACACTCCGACCTCTTAGCCGCGTTCGAGAGAAAAGTCTTAAGGAGAATTGTTGGCCCCATATGTGAGGAAGGGCGATTCCGGAGACGGTACAATCATGAATTGTACGCAATCTACCTTGAAGCAGACATAGTGACAAAAATTAAGCTCGGTAGACTCCGGTGGGCAGGGCACCTAGCTGGCATGAGTGAAGAGGAACCGGCTCGGAAAGTCCTTTGTTGTACATTCTATGGTAGACTTCAGCGTGGTAGACCATGCTTGCGCTGGAGAGATGGCGTAGACCAGGACGCCCGAAGCCTTTGGGTGCGCAACTGGATGGCGTCGGCTCAAGATCGGGACCGGACCCCGGTTGTCGAGCCCATGATGATGATGGACTGTATGTACTCGTAAGTGCTGGACGGTGAACTGCCGTGCAGAGCTTACCTTTCCACTTGGAGCCATTTTTCCAATTCATCTTCTCTATACGCTTTGACGATATAAAAAAAATAATAAAACTTTTCGATCTTTCCATTTAAATAGACGTCCCGAATAGGCCTGTGTGAATTAGAACATGGGCAGCATAGGTATTCGGTATCGCGGTATCGCGGTATCCTAATCCCTCCAGAACATGCACCCATGCTCGTTGCAATAACATAGTGTCTTCACTTATGATGGTTCCATCACCAACAAAGAATAACTGATTCACAGCTGAGAGTCAAAGGACTCAAGACGTTTCCCTGGTGCACACCAACTCTTTTTTTATGAATAATACAATACGCAAATGTCTTGAGGAATCCCTATATTTTTCTATTGTGATTCTTATATTCTGGATTACATCTGTGGTTAACCGCCGCCGCCGCGCCGTATTAGTTTTTCGAAGACGGCCGATGTAATACCCTTTCAACGATCTTCATGTTGTGTAACAACAGCTTGATTGAACTGAACGATAGCTGTCGCAAGTTCGAGAATGTATTACGCTTGTAGATTGGAAAAACGAAAATAATATATAATTATATATATATTTATTTTATATACATAATATGGTATACATAGTATGGTAGAAGAATTTATGGTATTTTGCTGGCTTACGTAAACTTTGTTGTTGTTGAAAAATGAAGTTAACTGGCGAAAAGTCCAAACCTTTTCAAAATTAAGGTTTTCGCTCTGTAAATCACAATTTGACTTTAGGAAGACATTTTGAACGAAATATTCTATTTAAGTCAAAATATAGTTTTCGTCCATCTGTTTGAAATTTATTGAAATATTGAAAGCCCCAAAAACATAAAATCTCAATCCAAAGTATAATTTGACTCTTATCGCTAGTATCCATACTGCCGATGTTGTTTTTGCATTTCAATCAAATCCCACTATACAATTCCAAAAAAAAAACACAACTATTGTCTATTTTCTTTATTCTTTCAATTGTGTCATCATAAATGATTAAACCTGATGGTGTCTAAGACAGCAAACGATAGGCTTTGAAAAGTCAATACCACTGCAAACATCCGGGCCATCCAACCTTGATACGTATGTATAAGTAAAACACTGTTGGTGGTTAAACGTACCTGAATATACAAGTATCTGAGAGAAAAGACACAAAATTACAATAATTCAAACCTCCCTTTCTTCTCCAAAGACGATAAGAACGACCCCGACAACTAGGTCATGATCTAGGATGGGACATTCGAAACATCTCAATTTGCTTTTTACCTTCTGATTCATCCATCTAACCGTTTTTTTTTTCTACTCTTAAACGAGTCTATTTTTGAACACAGTCAACATAGCTATTCCAGAATAACCTCTTTGGGTGTGTTTAAAATAACGACGATACTCATCAGGAGAATTTTTCGGTAGAAATAGGTACATAAAATCGATATTTTTGTTGTGTTTAATTTTTCGAGGCCAGTTATGGTAAAATTGTTTAACTTTTAGAACTTGTTTGAATGTCAGTAGGAATGTATACGTGTCCTTTGTTTTCTTTATGTTTATAAAGCATTATAAATTGCCCTTGGGTGTATAAATTTCAATATTTTGACACAATTGTTTGCATACTGTGAAATGAGGTCGGTAAATCTATATCGAGATCATTTTGATTTTACAAAATCACATCAATTCACAATGGGATTCGATTTTATACAATACTGATATAAATCAACTGCCCTTATAAAGGGTGTCCCAACAAGAACGCAAGATTTAAATTTGGCGCCATTCGAAGTGTCATTGTTTGACATTTGAACAATTATTATTATTTGTTAGTAGAACGTATTTGGTTAATAAAAATGGAGTGCTACACGAATGAACAACGCATTTTCATTGAGAAATTGTTTTACCAAAATGGTGAAAGTTTTGCGGCTACAGTTTGCAAATTGCGATCAATTTGGGGTTACAATAATGCTCCAAAAGAGTCAACTGTAAAGCGATTAATGGAAAAATTTGCTGGAACTGGGTCTTTTTTTCTTTTTCGCTCAAACTCCATCCACCTCAATTCGACACCGAGCGAGTCAGGTCAAGCGCAAACTGTCAATGGTGTTCTGTATCGTGAAATGATACCTAACAAATTTTTACGTGCATAGAAACCTAGAATTAAAGAAATGAATATGGAGGGGATGTGGTTTCAACAAGACGGCACCACATCTCATACAGCCAGAGAAACAATTCAATTGCTGCATCAGTCATTTCCCGGCCGTGTTACTTCGCGTTTTGGAGACCAGAATTGGCCGCCTAGATCGTGCGATTTAACACCATTGGACTTTTTCCTTTGGGTTTTTTTTAAAGTCGATGGTTTATGCGAATAAGCCGACGACGAATCAAGCCTTAAAAGAGGAAATTTGACTCTGCAATACCGCACCATTTATCCAAAATGGTCATTGAAAATTTCATTAAAAGATCGCGTATGTGCCAGCAAAGCCGCGGCCGGTGGCCATCTGCCCGATGTGTTGTTCCATACATAACCTCATCGTGTCTAATTTACGATATAATAAAGAATTCGCGATTTTTTTAAATATCTGCGTTTTATTTAAAATTTAAATCTAGCGTTCTTTTTGGGACACCCTTTATTAGCAAAGATATAAAGATTTGAATATTTTAAAAGGAAAGAATTTCCATTGAAGGTTTTTTGAATGAACAACAACAACTTGTGTGTGTTACCACCAAGTTCAATGGCTGGAGTTATAGCTATTTCTTGTGAGGAATCTATAGACAAGGCGGACAGGAAAGCAATTGAATATAAACATTTAAGGAACATAACAGTCGATGGTACCACGACACCTAGCAGTCGTTCGAGTACCAGCAAACTGTCCACGTCATCCTTTAAGAATTTATAAACTTTTTAAGAGGTAAGCAAAAGTACTGATTCAAATTGTTTTTTTTTTTTTTTTAAATTGTATAGAAACAACTGCTACTCGAAAACCGTTATTATTCGGTATGAAAAAGGTATTAAATTCTTAGAGGGAATAACTTATCATTTATAAGCTCGTAAGCTTTATAATACCACAATAATCCACTGAGCCCTATAATTAATCAATGTTCCCTATAAACAATTAATCTGTTTTTCAAACAAATTACAAAAATGACCTGAAACAATACCGTTTTAATTTTCTTTCTTTTTTTTAATAAAAGCAATTTGTTATACTAATTGAAGCTTTTTAAAGGTTACTTTTTGACGAACAATCAAATCCCAAAACTATCTCAAAATGGTTGCATTTTTGGTTTATTAAAGATTTCATTCAAAAATAAATCAAAAAATTAAGAAAAAAATGTTTTGGGTTCTTAAGTACCGCTTTTTTGAATATTTGCAAAAAAGTGATATTTTCTCTTAGGTCAGTCACAGGTCAATAAAGGTTTTAGCAAGTTTCATAAATTGGTCAGCTGTATATGTTTGTTATGAATTTTTAAAGTTTCTCAAGGTTATATTGATTTATGTCTGTCTGTCCGTTGAGCTACAGCCTAAACGGATCAGTGGATTTTCTTGAAACTTGGTGTATAATGTGTTTTGGGCCGCATATCCATTTTTTGATTTTTTAGACCAAAAATAACATTACCTTCTGAACATTTTGTTTGCATTTTTGAAAAACCAGATTTTTTTCGAAATCAGATCCGAGGAGTTTTGAAGCAAAAAATCAATTAATTTAAATAGATATTGGATCACTTTTAATGATAAAAAGATTTGAAATGTGGGAGGTATCGTTCGATTTAAAAAAAATCATCTGATTGTAATCAAATTTTCTTACAAAAGCATAATACAAATGCTTATTTCAAAAACAACTAGATACATATTTTTGAAATTTCGTATAAAACGATTTTTTAAAAACGGTTCTCAAAAATTTTACATTTCTCGAAAACGGTAGGTATCGGTTTCGAACTACAAAAATCACTTAACCCTGAAGAGTTCTACCCTCAACTAAACATGTTTGATCCTACCATGAAATAAATATTCCTCACTTAGACTTAAGAACGATGTGATCTCACAGGGAACAAGTTTGTGCGACCCAGTTGGATATCTAAGTTTTTTAATATACATATTCCAGAAATCAGGTAATTAAGACTGTCAACTTGAAAAAATCTTTTGAGTGGTGTTTTTTTTTTGCCGAGTATATTATTTAAATATGGTTAAAATTATGGCATAAAATCGATGCTCGTAACCAAATGATGAATTTACCATAGTTCCATAATAAAGATTAAAATGATCGTCTTCATATCGTGATTATGGCAACTTCCTATAATGCAGATTATGAAGTTTTTCTGCATATTGGTAATCTCTCTCTATCTAACAATTATGAATTTGATATTTGGCATCCCTGTTTTTTCTGCAGAAATCAAATGCAGATAGATAGGTACCTACATGTAAATCCAACATAAATGTCAATTTAAAAAGATTTCAATTTAGAAGATTCCATTCTCCCAGCTAAGTGCTAAATCATAAAGAAAACAAAATCCTGGTCCACCGTAATGCTTATGTTTAGAATGGTTCATTAGGAGGGTTCTTAATTCTGGTAAGGCATATTACCATGGCCAATAGTTTTCGTTAGATGACAAATCGTCAAAAAAAACAAAAGCTCATCCTTTGCTACGTTATTAAGGTGGTGACTTTCCCAACTTATATAAAGAACTCATGTAGCATTCTATATTTATTTCTGGATCAAAGTTACCATGACAATTTAAGTGGGTTGTAGAAACCCACGTCATTTTTTTTCTTCTATTTTTAGTGTTTTGCGGGTAGGTAGATATTAACACTAATCGGTGAAACATAATGTTAACAATTCTTTTCAAAAAATCCTGAAAATCCTCATTTTGTTATCAGTTTAATTTTTTATGTCTCCAAATGCATCAGCATTCATTTATTTGACACATAATATGGAATCGATACTCTTGTGCTAAAGTGCCATAAGTCCTCATCACGGAACTGTCGTTATTTTACTTTATTTATTTTTATTTTTTTTATTTATGTTTGCGAAAACCATTATAGAAGCATACGAAAATATTTCTATTTTGCCTGAATGTAATACTCGTACATTATATGGCAGACGAATACATTTTAAGCTGCTGGAAAATTGAATTTCATGACACTTTGTATGTTTGTCAAAAAATAATCTGCTTTTGAGCTCAACGATATGACAAAGTTACTGAGTTGGAAGAGTCTTTTATAGGTTCTTTAAATATATTATATGCTTTTTTTGCATTGAGTTGATAATCTTGAAATAATAGGATTGAAAGTTCAATTATTATGAATAGAAGAGATTTTCTTGTATCTCTTGTAGATACTCTTACCGTATCATCAAACTTGAAATACAAATAAAATACAATCATATTTGTGTCTACAAGTACAAAAGGCATGGTTTTAAAATCGTATCCACCTTGAACTTAAGATTTTGGTCACAAATAGTGTTTTTGAATTAACTGGCCATTGCGAGATAACTCGTTAGTATAAATTTCACACTGTATTCATGCATCAATGTTTCTAAGAGTCGATTTTGCAGTAACGGTTATCTCAAGGAAGTGCTAAAGAGCGATTTTAAATGAGAAGCGATCACTGTGAGTGGACATCTCTAATTGACCTCTTTCGAGTTTAACCCACATTTGATAACGAATATTAGGTTTTTCCGAAGTAAAAATGTAGTTTCAAGCATACCGTTTGAAGGGAATTTTTTTTTCTACATACCTATAAGGTCTTAAATAATTTTTTGATGAAAGTGATAGTTTGTTGAGTAAAAATTACTTGTATATGAATTTATTTCCATGACTTTCGGTAGCTGTAACTATGAAACGGATAGGTTTATGGTAAAAATTGTTGAGAACATTTTTGTAGAACTTTAATTTTTCTATACAAAAAAGTTATGTATGTGGTTTTAAAACTAGTTACTGTTTTGCCTCATGTAAATTATATGGAAAATGTAAAAGTACATTAAGGAAGGTCTAAACGTTGATATTATGTGCTCAAATTTTTACAGAAGTTTTGTTTTTTAACCAACCGAAACTTTTGATACTATTAAAAAAAAATACCAAAAAATGTGTAAGGTATGTATTTACATATTAAAAGACTGATCTGGTTACAATCACATATTTCATAGGTGAAGACAAAAAACAGTTAGGTGAATCGAAAATATTTCAGTACTAGAAGAACGTTCCTCTACTTCACAACGTATTCTTATAATTGTATGAAGTTCATCTGTCGCTAAGTTCAAGATAGCTCTATAATTTCATACCAATAATGGGTTGTCGCTCAGTTTCACTGAAGTGCAGTTCCGCTCAGTACGGTTTTACTTTAGCAATTTACAATACTTAGAGCCAGTTGCACAAATACTAAAACAATAGTTCAGCACTTTTCTACTTCAAATTTAGAAGGTTACCAAATCTGTCTAGCTCTTACTACAGCGAGTTGTGAAGAAATGAAAAACAAAATAAAACCAGTATATGGCCGTGCTGAAGGGTGCTGTTCTTGTTCTGTGAACACCCTTACCAAGTATCAGCTTTTTTAAATGTCAGATAATGGCAGATCACTTAAAATCAAATAGAACAAACTTATTTATGAATTCATTAGTATTTATTAGTATATATGAACTAGTGAATTTAAATGAGTATCCAAGGGCAATTTTACCAAGTATGTAAATATACATTTTTTGTATAACAAAAATTCGGAAAAGCAAAACTTGTGACGTTTTTATGACTCGCTGCGGTGTCCTTAACCTGACCTAATATTTTACAAAAACTTACGCATAATAATTAAGGACACAGTTCTGAAATTTTTCATCAAATTGATTTAGGTTTTTTTCATGAAATTACTATGAACTATAAAATATAATGTACCTCGCACTACACAAAAAGTAAACATTATTAACATTTAATTTTTGTAGTCGTTTCTAACAACAAATAACAAAAAGTATCTAACATTTCAATGAAAAAACACAAATGGAATGGAAAGGACACATTTTTTTTAGAATAAATTGTAGGCCACCAACCTACTTCGACTTAAATACACAAAAAAAAAAACAAATTTATACAAATACCCAAAATTTCTTTAAAAGAAACTTTTTGTACCTTCAGCAAATAACAATGATGATAATAAAGGCAATTTAAATTGTTATGTTAATTTGAAACAGTCTTTCCTTGTTTTTCGTAATTGGTTTAGTGCCATTAACCATCCAGGTTAAAATCAATAAAAGACTCAGTGGGTATACCTACCAAGTTTTAACAAAGATATAAAGACAAACTTTTTTAATTTCTTTTGTTGGTCCCAGTGGACCATTTTACACTTTAGGGATCAATTTGCAGCTTCTGTTAACGTGTTTAGAAATGGTAACTAGAGGAAGAAAGCAAACAAAAAACACATAAAAAGTTACAAAAAAAAAGCTACTCATTGGTATATTCAATATAATTCACTTGAAACCTATGTTTTATTATGGCAAAGTAAATAATATATGAATACTTGATATCGTGAGTGCTTCGGTTTAACAAAAGCAGTATTTTGTTAACTTTTTTGTATTTATAAGATCGTTTGTTTACTTTTATCGGATATTTTGTTTTATAAAACTTTGTATTTTTACTTTTAGGCATTCAACTAAAAAAGCCGTTATGTATAAGTACCTGATTTTAAATTTCAAATTTACATGAATTTTCTGTGAGAGTGTTTTTTTTTGAAATAAAAAAATGTAATGTCTAGTGCAAGTTGTGATTAGGAAATTGAATTTAATTACACTTAAACCAAAATGGTCAAAAAAAAAATATCGACCTAATATAAAAAGTATATATACATATTTATGGCAGAATTTGTCTGTCCCATTGCTCTGGTAAATAGATTCTTTATAAATAAAAATTACTTTGCCCTTTGGACTCTTCGCTGGTTCCAAGGAATTTCCAGACATAAATTAATTTTAAAGCCCAAATTATCAAATAAATGCATGGCCTTAAAATTGCAAAATTAATTTTGAAAGCAAAACTTTTCTGACCTTTACCAATGTTTTGGTGATAAATCTCAAAGGCTTACCAGTAAATACCAGAATTTCTCTATTACGGAATCTTACAGTAATTTGTATTTGTGTTTTTCTCAGGAGTTTATTGCGATATAGTTGTTAATTTCAAGAATATAGAGTTGGACTACTGGTCGCCGCCGGTCGCCAATCAAAAAATAAAATGCGCGACTGGGTCTCACGATCTTGTTCCTTTGTGCAATGACATCGTTTTTAAGTCTAAGTGTAAAACAATAATCAAAAATATTAACCTTTATTTAAAGTCTCTAATTCTTATAACTCTTTCAGGACAGGCATTTTGAGTTGATCTTTCAGTTTATTTTAGAAAAAAAATTGTAAAACATATAAAAACAGGCGATCGTGGAAGCCAATCAACATTTCCATAACTTGTTGGGGAAAGAGGTCTCGCAGTATTTCCACTGTAAACCTTTCTGTATGCGATGTGGCACCGTCTTGTTGATGCAACATCAGCCCAAAGTATGCAAAATTGTGACCAAAGTTATTCTTTGAAGACCAAGCTCCTGAGCACGGGCGGCGTCGAATTGAGGTTCATGGATTTTTTGAGCAGCAGTAATTTTTTCAGCCGATCTTGCAGTAGGTTGTGGCCCATGCTTGGGCCCATCACCTACAAACCCTAATTCTTTGAAATCATTCACTACACGATAAATTGTGTGTTTTGTTGGCACGTTGTTTCTCCCAAAAACTTCACGTAACTTAATAATAAATAAATTTGCCACGTGTCTACTTCGCGACTGCCAAATATGAATTGTCAAAACTAATGTTTACGTTGTCACGAGTTCCCTACAAAATCTTTATATTTCGAATTAAATCAATACATTTTTATGCACTTGAAATTCGAATGAAAAAATCTTTCATAAATGTAACAAAACGATATGAACTCATCAGCGCAGCGGCGGCGTCCAACACTCGACAGTTCAAAGTTGCAAATTGCACATTTTGCGAAAAGTTCAAACTTGTATCAACGTACACGCGCCCTTTTTTTATGTTATGATTAGTTTGACTATTTGACACACAAGAAGAATAAGAAATTAATCAAAAAAGTGGATGAGGGTGAGAAGAAAAGTGATAATGCAAAGGAATTTAAGATAATAACAGAGTTCTTCCGAAAAATTAATTAATTCACATTATCAATACATGTATGTACAATGTACATGTTATGTACACGAATGTACCTCTAAACTTTTGTCATTGTTATAAAATAGCAGTCATAGGTAAATAATAATTGATCAGCACTTAATAACTCGAAGTTTTATTTATTGTCTCTCACAAATTCGAATCTCTCGAGTTTCAAATTAACGAGATTCGACTGTACATTATGTATATGGCAGGTACTGATGTATTTGGTCTTAAAAAAACTACCTGTGGAAGTTCGGCCCAAAAAAACTATACACCAAATTTTAAGAAAATCTATCCGTTTTGGCCGTCTGTCTAACGGATAGATAGACAGAATTGCGAGACCAACTTTTTTCGACTTCCTTACCACATTAATGTCAAGTTTGATCAAAATCTTGACCTCGAGTTTTTTTTTTTACAGATTTTTGTTATTTAGCTAAAAGTGCCTTGTCTGACACACTTCGAAGGTTTCAAGAATTTGAAAGCCCTTTCTGGGGAACTGGAGGATGAGTTTCTAAGCAGGCGCCAATGTAATTACTCAAGTATGTATCAAACCGAACATTTTGCAAACCAAGTTGTAATTTGGGTAAACCGATTTGCAAACCGAGTTGGAAACAGAGTTTGTTTAACGTTAACTGAGTTCGGTTTGTACTCTGTTTTTGGTTTGGTTTGACTCGGGCTGAACAAAGAACAAACCAAAAAGATGGAAAATTATAAACTCTTCAGTTTTTCTAATGCTCCGTAAAAAGGTGATTTATTCAATACTTGTCCTAAAAAATTATTCGTTGACCACCTGTCAAGCTTTAAACTCAAATTCCCTGATGGCTACTATAAATTAACAAACTGCAAAATTTTCAGATTCTTTCATTTGTAGATAACTGTAAATAGTTTTATAAAAAAAGAATTTTCTCAACTTTTATTAAAGCCTTGATACGTTCTTATGAACTACGTAAATATTCACCCGTTAAGAGGTGTTTTAGCGAATTCTAATGAATACGGCAGGTATACACCTACCTAGTATATTTTTTTTGTTGATAAAATATATGTACCAAACAGCAATGTGTTTTTTAATGTTTACCCCAAAGAATGTTAGGATTTCAATGTTTGTGAAAAATTATAATTTTTTTTTAATTCGGTAAATTCTAGAATTTTAATGTTAAGTGGTTGAAAAGTTACATATTCATTACACTTCATCAAAAACTATAATGTTGTATTCGTTAGAAATGAAAACCGCATTTCATTTGAATCCATTATAATATTGTGTTTCCCATTGAATTAATTTAAAACATCATCCTGAATCAACAAAATTGTTTGATATAAAATCAATCATTATACATACTTAACAATTTCCGCACAGTTTTCTCTTCATCAGATAACGTTATAGCTATACAAGCTGGAAATCCGTCGTGTTCATTTAATATTGATAATAATATCAACACATCATGTACTCTTTCTCTGTTGTTGATGCGGAACTTCCGCTCTTAGAATTATAATGAAAACACCTCAGTTGCTCTGTTATGTGTACTTACCCATATTTGGTGTTTTGATTACTGGTTGAAATAATTTAACCTTAATGATGACACACAGAAAATATTGAGAGAGCTCAAGGCAGTTAATTGTTTATGAAACAATATCAACGAATTTTGAAAAGGCTTCACTCAAAGGCAAGTCCTCTCACTCCTCTCATTCATAAATGAAATTTCGTATACTCGTACATTGTGTTTTATATGGAATTTGTTGTTATCGATTCGTTTTCATAAAAAGAGGAACGTAGATATTTCTTGTTGGCACATTAGGTACAATAATTATAAATTATTGAATAACCAAAAATATGTTGATTATTGTTATTGGTGCATACCAATATGCTGATTACCTACGCTTAAAATATTAAATTTGTTGTTTTATGTTTTATGGAACGTAAAATGTAGGTAGATCATTAAAATAAATTACAAAATGAAGAGATAAAAAGGTCATAAAGCATTAATGGAGTTGTTTTTATTTTCCTAGAACTCACCACCAGTTTTAACAAATAAATTGAAAACATAGACCTATGTTTAAAAGGGTGTTTTTTTTTAAGGTATAGAACTCTGAAATGAAATTTAAGAAATGTCTTTTTAAAATTGATATGAAACTGACTTTATTTGAAAGATAATCTTTTAATCTTTCGGCATTATACTTATAAATATGATTTCTGACAGCCAAGGCTAGCTCTGACGTAATTCTATTTGGAGGTCCAATTTTCAGTCTGTCTGTTACCTGTTACCTGTAACCTTTCTTCAAATTTCTTCAAATTTTGCACTTATACCTGTATGAGTTTTCCTTTTGCGGTAAAGATATCCTACTTGTTCACCTCGAAGACGATTTTCTGTGGACTAATGTCGATGCTTTTATTTGCGACTATCTGTATAGCTACTTAGTACACCTAGGGAAAGTTTTAGATTCGTGAAAAGTTCGAACTCGAGATTTTTATCAAACTTGTCATTACTATGAAAGAGAAGCATTTTACGTTTACATTTTCTTGAAACTTGGTGTATAGTGTTTTTTTGACCGTATTTCCACACGTTTGTTTGATTTCTTTTTTTAGGACCAAAGTTACCAGTACCTGTCATAATTTTTTTAGCCTTTTTACAAAAACAGATTTTTCTCGAAAACGACTCCGACGGTTTTTTGAAAAAAAAATTATTAATAAGGTACCATTACGATCTCATAGAATCATTATTTCGATCATCTTAAAAAGGATTTAAATTTTGAAAAAACACTGAGAAATGTTTAAAAAACTTTGTTTTCAAGTGCCGAGAAATTTGATAATTTTTTTTTATAACAGTAGTGTTCTAATACTTTTTTTTAAATAAACCAGTCGTAGATATATTTTATTTTTGTTTTCAAGTTTTTAAATTATTATCTAAAACATTTAATTTAATAAAAACGGAATCTATAGTGAACCAAGATTATTAAAGAAGGTGTACTTACAGGGTCTTAGAAAGTATTGTGCACATTGAAGAAGATCATGAATTCTAAGGGTTTTTGGTTTGATTATCATAAGATCGCATCAGAAGATGACAGAGTTTTCCATCCACTTCACCGACCCTATACGCTTATACGCCATTCAAAAGACTCAAGACGCTTCCCTGGTACAACCCATGTAATATGATTTCGCGATTGTCAATCGAATGCTTTTTCGAAATCAATCAATACAATATGCAAATTTCTTGAAAAATCTCGATATTTTCCCATTCTAATTCGTATACTCTGGATTGCATCTGTGGTTCATTTACCCCGCAATGGTCGGTAGCAATATAATAAATTACTAAGTCATCCACAACATTTTTATACATTTTTTATTCATTTTTAATTAAAGTCACAGAGTAAAAAATAACACAGTTTTCCAAGAAGTAAGAAAAACTCCAACAAACATATTACAAGGAAGAACTTCACGGTTTAATTTATTACCAAGCAACCAAATAACCAAATAATATGCATATATATTATATTTCTCAACTCTGAGAACAAAAAAAAACCACCAGACTTAATTTCCTGTTAAGACTGAAACTATTGTTTTAATCTGCATATATGTATGGTTTCCCAGTATAAACGCTCTGTTGGTGGGTTAATTTATTTTAAAATGAAATTTTCAGTTTACAGATTTGTGTGTGAACAAAAAGAAGAATGTTTGTTGTTCTAGCCGTGTTGATCCTTTTTAATGTGTAGTAACATTTACAACGTCTATCAAAATGAAACCCAACAAATCCTACAAAAAAGACATTTGAACAGCATGAGTTAGTTTAGTATTTCTTTATTATTTTAAGGGTTGCATCCTTTGCCGATGGCGATATGGGGTCTCATATAGTAAGAGAAAATGGAAGACAGCTTTGTAAACTACCCTACTACTATGAACTTAAATCAAAGGTGCATAGCTTGATCCTTGATGGCTTAAATAGCTACCATGAATTATTTACCCATTCCCTACTAGATTTTCAAATTACTTTATGCTAACGTTGCTTGAAAAGTTTCTACATTTATGGGTGAATATTTCAAAACATTTATTTTTTCTACCCAAAAATGGACCCTTGCAAAATATATTTGTTTTAGTAATACATTTTCATTATTTTACATTATATTACTGTTAAAAGGACTTTTAAGCTAGTTGTCACCGAATTTATCACATCTAATAGTTTTTAGAGATATTATTAGTACCCATAGAAAAGACACCAGGGTGTCACTGAAGTTACAAAAATTAATAAATGATGCAAATAAGACAATGTTTTTTTTTCAAAAGAGTTTAAGAAATTATCGTTTTATTAGGGACACTAACTTATGGTCGTATTTATGAGCGTTGTGAAACTTTAGACGACAGTCCAACTTTTGAAGATGTATTCACAAACTTTATTTATTGTTGTCTTATAACTGCCTCAGAAACAAGACAGAAGCTTTATTTTAACCATAAAGCATAATATAATTGCTAGACAGTATTTATAAGTAGACAAAAAATTTACTAAGTACTACTGTTACAATGCTAACTAAATATTGTAATACCTAAAAAAAATTAATTTCATTGTTTAAATCAATTTCGTTGTGCTTATCCATAAACGGGAGGGAGTCCGTTTATTTGTTTCTTCCATTTGTTTTTTTTTTCAGATATTGGTTTATATCTTCGAAAGCAAAAGTCTTGTCATATCTGGTTTTCAGTGTAGTGTAATAGTTTGAACAAAAATTATTTTTTTTTTTTTCAATTTAAAACTATTTACTCAAAAGGACTGGCAAAACTTGTTGTGGTGAAATTTACCGCCGCAAATTATAAGAAGTCTTAAGACTTTTGGGGTTTGCTTAGCCTGTAATAAATCGGGAAAGCAGCAACAACAAATAAAGATTACTTACCATTTTCTATAATTATATAATAAGTTTTTTTTAGGTTGGTGTTTCGATAACATGATATTAGAAATGCAGAATACACTAAATAATTTCCTAAATTCCGCAACTAACTACCTGACGTCAAATTAACTAAAACCGTTCTTACTTTTCGATTGTCGAATGTTTTAGAATCTACATACAAAACTATTCCTAATCGCAATTTGTGTTTCCTTATCTCCCATGGGACACCTAATAGTTACAAAACGGTAGGGCAGTTTGTCTGTAAAAGTTCTCTCAAAAAGTTTGCCCCTTAATATGATTAACACTATCGATTGATAATAATTATTTTCTGTCACTGTATAATATGGTGCTGCGACGCCCATGGTCGCCATCGTCACTATTCCAGACTATGAAAGCATTTTATCAAAATTAAGGAATTTTAGTCATTTTTAAAGTTAGTGAAATATTTTCATTGCAGACATTTTGCATGCTGGTTAAACCTTAATTTTATTCCTGGATAATAAATCTTAATTTTGTAAACAAAATAATGTAAATATATGTATTTACATGGGGATGGAGCTTAATTAATTATCCCAAATGATAACATGATGGTCATTTTTGAAAAGTAAACAGAACGTGAGATTGATATAAATGAAGATAATTTTCATTCGTTTTTCTGTTTGACCTTTAAGCTTAATATACATATACATATATACACAGGTATCTACCAAGTACCTATCTATTAAGAACTTTGAGAAACATACAAAATTAATGTTGTATGTTTTATATAAGTAATTATAACATAAAAGGAGAAATGATGAATTTTTTGAATAAGGCTAATGTAATTATTTTGGAAAGCAAACGGAAGTTTTCGTAATAATTCCCCATGCAGGGTGCCCCAGTCATCCTAGCTGGATTTGAACTAGAACTTTTATCCTCGTTCATACCCAATCATAGCCTTTTTTTCGTTTTCTAATAAAAACTTACTCTAAAGTGTACCTTTAAAAAACCAATAAATCTCCCTTCCAAAATTTAGATTGTTCGAATTTTTTTTCAATTGAAATGTTAATTTTACAAATTTTTTCAAATTTATTTAGAACTTTATTTGATTATGTTCTTATACTCATAACTTTCAATTTACGCCTAGCTTTATGCAGAAACATAGCAAGTTTAAAATACCAGTACTGTTTCATGGGATTTTTTAAGGGTGCCATTTTTAAATTCTTATAAAATATTTGGTCTGGTCAAACTTTGAAATGAAAGAATATTATTATTATTTCTATTCAGCTTTAAAAATTTGAAGGAAAAAAAAATAAAAATTCGTCTAAATCCCCCAAAAAATGTAAGGTGGGTTTGGTAATGTTTTTTTTTTCATGTACATATACAACGGTCATTCCTGTAAATCCATACAAAAAAAATAAAATTCTATCCATCCTCAGTTAAAAAGTTATTCTATTTTTAAAAAAATTGCTTTGAAAACCCCACAAAAAAAGCACAAAGAACAAAATTATTCGAATTTCAAAATTTGCATTGAAAAATGATAAGTGGCCCGCCAACTTAATCACTTCACCCCTGTCATATTTAATTGGGCACACTAAGTTTTTGGGTGCAAATTTTGAAATTTGAATAATTTTGACAAACGAATTTTTTTGAACAAATATTTGACTGTTACCAGTCGAATTGTTTTTCCTGAACACCATTTGTTTAAAAAATATTATTTAAAGTCATGAATAAAATATAAACCAATTAAGTGTTCATACCCGATGGTCATCTTCATATAATGAGTCCAGCCATTACACCGGGGCGTAATGCATACATGAACACATAGCTGGTTTATATTTTATTCAGAATCCTTTTTAGCTAGATTCATATCAGCCCCGTTAGTCTTATTATGGATGTTTTAGTTTTTCATAGTTAATTTTGGAATTTAAATAATTTTTTTCCTAGGGCAAATGATTTTTGTAATGCACACGGTGAATGGTGGGTTAAAAAAAAAACCCTAACCAATTTATTTGAGGGGGCTAGAGGACATTTTTGTTTTTAGGGACTCCCTGCAAAAAAAAGTTATTTATTATGGACAAACAATTTCATGTATGTATGGTATTACAAAAATGACGAATGGAAAAACGTACGAAAACTAACTAAATTTTAATAGGACCTGCTCTACTGGGACACCCAGTATGTTGCCTCCTTTACTTAGGTAGGTAAATCATTCTGAACTGCTTGAGTATCTGACATCAGAACACCGATGATAGGTGTGTAAAACGGAAATGTAAGGTACAAAAACATAAAAGTTGTTTGAAGTAATAATAAACCATTTGCTTTAATGAATTCCGTTTAAAAGCATTTATTGAATGAGTTTATCTCAAAGAATGGGTAAAAAAACAAATTCAATAAAATATTTACTGGTATGAAGGGATTTTATTATTAATAGAATCAATTGATTATCAATTTAATATAGCTCTGCCAATTTCAAGTTTAAATTCATATGTTTTAGAATTAGAAACGCATTGTTTTAAATATCCAGACAACAAACAAATTCTCAAAATTTGATCCGCGGTGGTTCGGTAGAAATGGGTGATAAAGCACTGCTTTGCAAATCTAGTTTTAGGGATCAAAATAATATTAAAATACCTAAGTACATCAGATTATAGTTGTGCCTAAAGGTCTCTTTAAAATTTTTGCGGCAGTGTGTTTAAAGCACACAAAAATATCAACACAAAAGTTCAGCTTAATTCTATTGCAAGAAACCATAAAACTTTTACACAATTTCATGTTTCAATAAAATCTTATGTGTCTATGTGGGCCATATTAAATACTTTATTGTATCTACATAACTCGAACACAAAACAAAAACAATCAAATCGGGATATTCAATTTAGTTTGTTTTTGTAAATGCTGTAACATGAAGTTTCTATTGCCGGCCGGCGACGACGTCCTTCTGAGTGTTGACCACTCGTATTAAACAATGTCACGTCGCGTCAGAGAAACATTAGGACATGTGTTTCTGACTCAACTCCATTTACACAATAATCCTGAGCTAGCTATAAACGATTACAGTCTTGATTAGTTTTTTTCTTTATTAAGTTTGATTTTATTTTTGTTATCATCAAGTTTATCCAAAGTGTTTTGTAAGAGAATGCTTTTCGATTTGTATGCAAATTTATGAAAAGATCACTTCTGTGATATAATTTGTTTCCTAGAGAGTATAAGACCATTGATTAATATTCTTTTCTCTAATTTTCGTGGAGGAATAAAATAAACTCACATGTACATATTTGGGGACCTGCATCGCTCCTGACCGGAAAACTACTGACTGTCCAGAGCATGCCCTGGGCAGCCACGTAGCGAGGGGGGGGGCTTGAGGGGCTGAAGCCCCCCCCCCCCCGAAATGCTAATAAAAAACTAAAACTTTCTTATATAAACTCAAATATATAAAAATAAGGAGACTATGCAGGTACCTATGTATTGGTTATTTGAATTAAGCTTAAGTTAATAACTACTTGAAAACACTTCGTTATGAAAAAAGATACTATTTAGGTACCCATGCATAAAATAAATATTTTTTTTGAGTTAGGATTTTAAAGGTGAAATTTATAAGGTGAAAAATATAATGAAATTTGAGGATAGTTCGGTCTCTTTTTACGAAATTTGAATTTTGACGTAACTGCCTAATGTTTTTGTTAGGACATGAAAGTTATAATATTTTTTTGATTCATAGTACAAATCTTTTATGAATTGTTCTGCCAATATCATCATAAGTAGGTATTTACATATGTAGATTATTTGTGAAATCAGCACTTTTGTAGAAAATTAAAACGCTTTGCTTCTAAACTCTGTGTTAGTGTTGGAGATTCAGTAATTGTAGAAAAAGAAATTGAAAAAAGTTAGTATAATAACAATTATTATAAGCAGGGATGGGATTTTGTGGACCTAATAATTTAAAAAGAAGGCAAAATAAAGCACCCAAATAGTCAAAAAAAGCATTTTCCAAAAAAGAAAGAAGAAACATAAATATTCAACTTAATTTTAATGGTTCTGAATAGGTATAGTATAGTTTCTTTCGACGCTGCACACGCGCACATCGGCACCCAGTTTATGATTGTCCGTTGAGGAACATGTAAGGACATACAAGATAGGTAGGTACCCAATATTTTTTCTTTTTTTCTTCATTTCTAAGCTTCATAAGTGCACACAAAAAAGCTCACTAAAATTTTTTTGTTGACCTATTTTTTGAATGTGATGTATGCATATGCAATATGCATGCATGTATATTGTATATTGCACATTAAGTACTTAAATAAGCTTTTTGTTTGTAAATTTGAGTCCTTTGTACATATGTATAATTTAGAAAGAGGCTTAAATGATGGGAAAAAGCAAAGAAGGCAATAACGGAAGAAAGGCAAGAAAAGGCCAAAAAAGCAAAATAAAATGCATTATAGGTATGTATTTGTCATTGAAACATGAAACAAAATCCTATCCCTGATTATACCTAATTCTGCAAATAAAAAATAAGATATTTGACAAACAGAAACAGCCCATAGGAATCAAGTACCTATTTTGAATTACTACGTAACTATCGATTTGGGCATTGCCTTCCGATTGTTTTTTTTTTAAACATGCACAAGTCCACTTAAAGTGATTTTCCGTGAAGTTTAGTCTTAATATTTAATATTTGAAAAAAAAGAACTAATCTAATCTAATCTAAAGTGATTTCGTGAAAAATGAAAGTTCACTTCCTATACAGAATTAGGTAAAAAGAGAATGAATATGTAATTCAAAAACACAGTTTTGTAACGCATCATTTTCTAAGACCAAGATCATATTTTAATTTTTATTTCATGAATAAAAACACTTACCTAAAATAATTATTTTAGTGAAAAAACAATGTTTGATTTGTGCCATTTTTCCAAAAAGGATGTGACTTGTGTCTTTTTTTGTGAAAATGCCGAATTTGATTTTGATTACTCTTCCAACAAAGGGCGACATTTTTAACTGTCAAAATCAGAAAGAACAACGACAACGACAACGACAAAATACAGGATAGCTCATAACCCTGGCTGAAATCTTTGTAAGATTTAGGAGCAAGCCCCTCCCGAAAAAAAATCCTGGCTACGGCACTGGCCCTGGGCTAGTAGCCCAACAGCTTGTAGCTTGTTTAACCTCCTCGTTGTGGTCCCCGGGCAACTATTTGCGTATTCCTATATTTCTGACTAAGGTAAAATTACAAACGGGAAGGATAGGTTACGGAAGCTAGCAAAATTCGTAACTGATTTTCAACTGCTACCGAAACCATTGTTAGGTTACAACACGTTGACGACTTTTGGCTATTGTATCCGGACAATGATAGCTTTCTGGAATGTGAGGACGCTTCCTGACAAGGGAAGTGAAGGTCTTCAGGTCCTCAAAAAGCCAGATTTCCTCAATTAGAGAAAGAATTCATGGACATTTTAGGATTAAGCGAAGTAAGATGGTTGGGCTCGGGCCCCTAACACTGTGCTGGTCTGCAAAGGCACCTGGAAGCTCTGGGAAGTCTGGCGTTGGATTGCTACTTTCCAAAACAGCTCTCAAAAGCTTGATTAGCTGGGATCCTGAAAGCCAGGTTTCGGACTAGAGTATGCCGCGCCACCATCCTACAATGTTACGCACGGTCTCAACGGAGCTCTCTTCTGACAAGGAGAAGGAGGTCTTTTATAACCGGCTGAGTAGTGCACATCTCTTGGAGACATCATAATGGTCATGGGAGACTTGAATGCTAATTTTGGTGGCCGAAGTATTATAGCATTCCTTTTTCATCAGTTCAAGTGGAGCTCGACATTAAAATTTTACCACTTCTGGGTTCAAGTTTTTTACACTATCACACAATAATTTTCTCTTAATTAGGTGAGACAAAGTTGCCTTTCAAAGTTTCCTTACTTCGTTTTCATAGTTTTCTTAGTTAAAGTTAAGTTAGCAAATCACATATAACATCTTGAAGAGAATGGTAAAATACTTTGTAATTTTCCTTGCGTTTATAAACCGATATAAGCCTCTATTACGAGTATAAGGAATAGCTAATCGAATGTTTGTTTTTCAATGTTTCACAAGGGTTAAAACCTCTTCAATTCGAAGTAGTAACAACTTCACTTGTGCAAAGCCAAATTCATATCAAGCCAACAAAACTCTTTCTTGTTTAAGGAGCGTAAAAGCGTCTATACACTCTTAATATTTTTATTAGTGTTAAATCTGCCGTTAATAAGCGTATTTGTTTCTATACATTTTAATATGTTAAATTTTCAAGTGTACCTAAGGGGCACTGAGTGGAAGAGGCGACCAAGTAGAAGTAAAAGTAAAAGACAATAAACTTATGTAGCACCCTGTATCTTAATATTATATTTACTGATTTAGCTTACCTTCATTACGATGTTCTTAATCCACCGATCGTTCAATTGTTACATTTTGGTATAACATGAAACTATAACCGTATGCATATATGAAAAATACTCAAATTGTAAATTATAACATTCTAGTCAGCTGCAAAAAAGCCTTTAACATTGAAGCATGTCTTTTACTTTTACTTCTACTTGGTCGCCCCTTCCACTCAGTGCCCCTTACATAGTAATATTAATCAGTACGAGTATGTATTGTTGAGAAAAGAATTGATGCTGCCTGTCAGTTACACTGTCGGGTATTAATATATATAAATAACAACTTTTTTAAACTTAACAATATGTATTTACAAAATTAAAACAAAATATGTATCTTAAAACTAAATAATAATCTAAAATAAACACATTTAAAAAAAATAAACATTACTATTCAACCAATATGACATTCATTATTTTAACTTTAAATACATTTATAGAATTTCCTTCAAAAGTATTGTCTAAATTTTTCTTGAACTTCATATAAATTAAAACACTTATTCAGTAGAAAGATATTATTATTGTATCAAATCTCTGTGTGTAAACTGTGCGGTAGCTTACCAAATGTATATCTAAATACCGAAAATAAAAATCTATCTATCTACATTTATATTTATTAAAAAACAGACAAGCTTTAGAAACTGGTTCATTGAAACCGTAATTTGTTGTGTGATATGGGCATTGTATATAAATTTGCATAGTACTCTCATGAACACGTTCCACACCTCGGCCACCTAGCGATCACACCCCTAACTAATTTTCTGGTTGCTGTTTCTGTGTATATACAAGTGCGCCCTCAGACGACCACACCCCACAACACAAAAACCATCGTGATGATAGTACTATAAGTTTTATATACAATGGATATGGGATAGAGAAGAAATGGTTAACTCTTGGTCTTAAGGAAGAGCTAGAGTATACGAAACTAAAAAAAATAGACTTCAGTGTAAAAGGACACTTGAAGTTCTTACAATAATTTCTAAACAGAAATTTTAGCAAGGAGTTACCTCTAGAAATAATGTAATCAATATGCTTCTTAAAATCTAATATAGAGTCGAATATAACTACTAAATCCTTATGGTTACAAACTATCTGTTGCTCATTGTTCGAAATTTTATAACCATAAGCAATCGCGATCGTCTATAAAACAGAACAACAAGTCAACCATTCAAGAACTACTTGTTTAGCTATATGCATGTTCAATAAGTGAAAATTACTTCTGTAACACAATAAAAACCATTACGGTTGTCAAAAAAAAAAATTTCCTTCACGTGTTGAATCAGTTAAAAAGCTGCTGTTCTCTTATCTGTGCATGTTGGGATGGTGATGGGAACAAAATATTAGCTTCGTTGTTTATTTCTTCTTCTTGTTGAGCAGCTGCTTCCTCGTCTCAACCAAATATAAGTCTCAGTCCCAACTTTTAGACGTGTTACATTATTTGAAAGTGCATCAATATTAATCAAAATACCATAGATAACGCCCCAAACTTCCGGCATTCCACCTTTTCCATAAAAGTCTTGTATGGTACGCTCAAATATGTTAAGTTCAGTTCCAGTTCCAACAAACTTTTTTTTAAATTCAATTTCATTTATTGCAAGTGTGACTTCTTTTACACATCGGGCAACTGCCATTTTATGAACACCGTGAACATCACCAATTACATGGTACATATTGAGATCCAGTGCCGAACCAATGCAAGGCTATCAGTATTTTTTGCCTTACAGTTATACTTTGTTTAATTTATATTTGCAGTACAGGGAAGATAGGATATTTTATTTTCAACCTCACTATTATGAATCACAATATGCTATCTCCATTTGCATGGTTGCCGTTGTGTACATCATAAATTGGCATAATTCTTTCACAAATGTTGGTAGGGTTACCAACTATTTATTTAGATTTTATTAACATAAACATGTAGAGCGTAAACTAAATCTAAAAAATTAAAATAAATGTGTATTAAATTAAATATATCTTTTTCCAAGAGGTTTAGGTTTTTTAAAGTTCCCCAGTAGGCCTAATCTCTTTTAACAATAAAACATTAAAAATAATTCACAGCAGCGACAATACTTTTTTCCTTTTAACTCCTATTGCTTAAAATATGTGCTTCCAAAAGCTTCAATTTTGAAAGCTCCATAACAAAACCAAAGGAAAAGGTATTATAATTTTCATCAACGGACAAATAGTAACTCCGAATGTATGTGCTTTTTTTTTTAAACACAATAAGCGAGTGGTAAATTGTCGATCAGTCTTCCCATCCGGCATTCCTACAGCCAGGGAGTAGACAGTTCATAGTGGAATGTACCTACGTGGGTTTTTGGAATATTACAAAAACAATTTCCAAGTAACTCAGAGGCTCTATTTTTTATTTCAGTGGCTATTTCTTAAGTTTAGTGCCATGCAAACACCAACAGGCACCAGTGTGTTTGAAAAAGATTTTCCATAAGGCCTCTACTCCAAAAATATAGGTAAATTGAACTTTATGTATATTATAATTGAAATTGCCTTGATTAACAATTTCTTCGGACACACGAAATTTTACAATAAACACATGGGGTTCAAATATAAAGTTAACTCTTTCTTTAAATACTTTTGTCTGTCTTTGGTCTTCAACATAACTGTCCGATTCAGAATAAAAAAAAAACATTTTTTAAACAAAACTCTTATGTAAGAGGTCTGCCAACAGCCAAGAAAAACACCATTATTTAAAGATAAGTTGAAAATGTATACTAGTGGTTTTGAAAGATTTGACATTTTATTTAATTTTATTTGATTTTATTCGTTCTTATTTAAGTTTATATCCATAAAAAATACTTTTTCAATAAAAAAATAACTATCAACGCACACATACCTTTCAAAGAATAGATCTGTGTCCAACTTCATTCTGAAATGAAAGAAAAAATTCGCATTTGAATAAAGCCGAATTTTAAAGTTTTACAAAAAAGCGAAAAAGTAAAATACATGTTTTGGAACTGAGGTTAAGATTGAATCATTTTGAAAGAAAATTGTAAAAAAATGCATTAATCACGAATTAAAAATACATTTTTTTTTTCTTTCGGCATTAGTTTTATAACTTGTTTATTCAAATTTAACTGTACAAGATTTTTCTGTCGTTTACAGAAATTTTTGAACTTGAATGACAAAACATCTATTTGTCTACGATAAACAATATCTCAACATTATCAACAATCCTAACCTTAGAAGTTATACGGTTTTTAAGAAACATAAACCAAAAGAAATGTTTACTAATTTTTAAATTGGTCCTCCTAACTGAACTGTTACTCCATGCTATTTGATGAAAGTCTTAAAAAACAATTTAAGGAACAAATTTCATTGATTTTTAACATCGTTGATAAAACAATGTTAAGAATAAAAATAAAGCGATAGTGCCACTTTTTGACAATTACTTTTACAGGTTTGCATTATTTGAATTAAAAAAAAAACCTAAAAAATAAAAAAATGTTTCAAAATTTTAATTTTATCTTTATTATTTTACTTCAGTGCCAATGAAACACCCGGTTTTAATGGCGAATCTCCCTAAATATCCGAGAAAAGATTTTTATACTATCAAAAATTAAGGGAAACCTGAATATTTTAATGGCGATGTTTGAGTGATGAGTGATATTGCATACGAATTAGTGGTCAAGAGGTCTGAATAACCTAACAAGAAATAAATGTTTTTTATATTAAATAAAGCGTACACCTCACATTATATTCCCGTTATTTCAATTTTGCAAATTAAAAGTTTTTCAATTTTTATTTTCTTCCCATAATTAAAGTATTTTTGCAGCCCGAGTTAAGTTTTTATACTTTTGTCGATTCTCGATCAATCCGCAATCAAGGTTCTTCAATAAAAATGAAACACTTTGCTTTTTGCTGGTCAATCAATGAATGATCTTTTTTATTGATTTCGCTTAATAACTACTTTATACAAAATCAGCAATTTGATGGGAAAGGAAATGAAATGTTATTTGATTCGTTTCCGTTCCCATTGTAACATTTATTTAAAATCGGCTGGTTTTTGGTATTACACAAGGTGTGACGATGTTAATGTCACTCTTAGTTTTTAAATTGGTGGTGTCATTGACCACATTCATAACACCTTCACCGCCAGACTTTGAATTCTCCTGAATTCTTTTATTTACATCTATATTTACAATTTTTACATTTGCATTATTTCTTTTGAACCATAAGATTAAAATGATTAGAAATATTCCAGCAATTAATATAATGGTTACGTTCAAAGCATAGGATACATTTTTATGGAATTTCAATTCTTTGATTTCCTTAATGTTTTCAAAATGTTTAATCATAATATTTTCAAAGTTTACAGCTTTCGGTATTGTTTTATTTACATTATTACTAGGATAAAAATACTTAGATTGAATTTTAATTACTTGATTGTTAAATTGTTCTTGACAAATTTCAATACTGCAGTTATAAAAATTTATTAAATTATTTTTGCTTAATATTATAGTTCGATCATCACAATTTTGAAATAGTTTTTCTTGAACTGCATTCAAAATTACTACTGTATCGTCATCGATATTTTTAACAACTGTTTTATTATTAAACTTAAGTCTACATTCATTTTTCCAAATGCAGTTCTTACTTACTTTTAATTCTTTTAACAGTTTGTTTTCTTGGAATTCAAAGTTCTTGTTATTAATTGTTACAAAATATGTTTCTTTTTCATCAATCTCAAAGAATTCCGAGTTTGGTAGAGGAAAAATTAACTTAAGATCTACTTTAATATAATTCTTAGGAATTTTAATTGCTATCACTAATGATTGGTTAGCATATTTTAATATACCAATCTTTACTAATTTTAACATATAAAAATCAATATTGTACATTTTAATTTCCTCTGACGTTAAAATACTTGGATGAAAGACATTATTTTTAGCGGAAGCTATACTATCCTGTATTTGATCTACTTTACTCTCTAAATATCTCAACTTAAGCATTTGATCTAAGTACAGTGATTGTTTTCTCAGATCGTTATTTATTTCCGAAATTGAATTAAGAAATTCAGTTGTCTTATTTCTATCTTGTTCTACTGCTTTTCTGAGAATATTGAAAGTATCATCGAAATGCCTATTAATTGAAATTTGTTTGTTCGAATTGAAAATTGCGTTGTGATTATTTTCTTCGTTAATTTTCAAGTGTTCTAATATTTCTTGCCTATCATTGTCATCCATAGTACCGAAAAGCCATTTGTTTAGAGTACCCACTAAATTTATTAGACCTCTTTTATGTCTATTTTCTTTTGGAATTATTGACCTGATTTTGGCTCTGATATCGTATATAACTGTTTTTAACAATTCTTTGTTATTTATCTCAAAATTCTTTATATTAGTCTCAATCTGGGAAAGTAGATTGTCCATGTCGTTTACATTTATTAAGTGGAGGATGGTTGTGGTCTGGTTGACGATTTCAACTTCTTTGACCCTGATGGTAGTGTATCCTATCTCTTCATGAATTGGAGTTACCTGTAGTAGCCCCTGTACTGCTGGTATTACAATTAACAAGATTATCACGTTGATCAAAATCTGTAATTTTGAGAGGTCTTTTAATATTTGAAACATGTACATTCTTTAAAGGGTTTAATCTATAATAAGGCTCATCTTTATGTCTGAGTCTCTTATAATTCCTTATATGTCCCATATCTCTATTTTCATTGTAATTTTCCCTACTTAAATTCCTTTTGTTAATTATATTTTCCTTAGTCTTTTCTATTCTTGCTCTTAAATTTTGACTATCTTTTTCATCTTTTGCTTGTCTAGGTGAACATTTTACTGTGGAGTGATACCGATCGTTATAGTTTCCTATAGCCATCTGAATCTTCATTTCAATTGAGAGCTCACTTCCCTCTATTCCCGTTATTATTTCTAATAAAGTTGAGTGAAGCCGCTCTATGTCTGCATTACCTGTATGGTTATTTGGTTTTGTAAGATGAACTTCAACGCCCTCGGCATTTAAGAATTCAATTAATTGTTCTGCTCTAAATTCATTGTCCATTATAATTTTTTTTGGCTTACCAAATTTAGCAAACTGCTCAATTATTAATGTCTTTTTCGCTCTCCAGTTACGGTCAGTAATCTGATAAGCTGCTGCAAATTTAGTTAGTTTGTCTATTGTAGTTACAAAAGCATGTTTTTTAAAATGAAATATGTCGAGATGAATAACTTCATTTTTTTCTAAGGGGGTTTCTGTGATTTTAAATTTTGCTTTAATCGGTTTCCTATCATATTTTATTTCTCTACATTTACTACAATTACCTATTATAAGATGAATATGATCTCTCAACTTAGGGAAATATATTTTATCTTTAAGGCTATGATAACATTCATTCATTCCACTATGCATTGACTCTTTAGTATGGTAAAGTGACAATTGCTTGTGTAGTTCAGCCTCTGTCTTTATTTCTTGAGCTTTTTTTGAACATCGTATGAATTTTATATTATTGTCTGATGAAAACATTGATATCAGTATAAGCTGTATCTTATTGTAATCTGAGTCATTTACTTCAGAGTAAATTCCAATTTGCCCTCTCTTTATATATCTTCTTAACATATCCTTTATAAAATTCTCGCTTTCTAACGGGTTTAATTCTATAACTGTTCTTTTATGAAGTGTTTGAACCTCACGTTCTGGACTGTATGTTAGTAAAATCTGTGTTCTATATTTATTTACAATATCTTCTTTTATACTAATGTGATCCAATCTTTGTTCATCAACTGAATGTTGAGTTTCACCATCGGATATTTCTAAATTTGACTCTTCATCATTATTTTCATTTATCTTTTGAGAATTTTCTAATCTACTTAGGTAATCTGCAACCTTGTTCTCACTACCTTGTAAATACTCAATCTCATAGTTAAATTCTTGAAGTTTTAGTATCCACCTTTGGTGTCGTTGGGAAAACTCTTTCCCCTTATATTTGCTATTCAAATATTTGATCGGTGCATGGTCTGTCACAATCTTAAATTTCTTTCCATACAGATAAGGTCTAAAGTAGCTGACTGAATAAACAATCGCTAAAAATTCTTTATCTGTGGTGCTATAGTTTTGTTCGTGTTTATTGAGTGTTCTTGAAATAAAACACACTGGATGACCTTGCTGTGATAGCACTGCTCCGATTGCATAATCACTGGCATCTGTTGTTACAACAAATGGTTGGTCATAATCTGGATATCTTAAAATTGGATGTGACAAAATCAAACTTTTCAAATTTTCAAAAGCTGATATATACTGCGGATCATTTGCATTAATTTTGGCACCTTTTTTTAAATATTTTATCATAGGATACGCAATTTTCGAATAATCCTTGATAAACTTCCTATAAAATCCTGTTGTTCCTAAAAATCCTTTTAACTGCTTTTCAGTTTTCGGTATATCAATTTCTTGAATAACTTTTATCTTATCTGGGTTTGGCAACATTCCGTTTTTAGTTAAAACATGACCCAGAAATTCTGTTTCTTTCTTGAGGAAACTACACTTATCTGCTTGGATTTTTAAGTTATGTCTTTGTAACCTAGTAAAAATCTTTCTTAGCGATAATATATGTTCTTCTAAGGAAGTTGAAAAAATTAGAATATCATCGATATAAACCACACAAATCGTATTGATATATTCGCGGAGAATTTCATTCAACATCCTTTGAAATGTGGCTGAAGCATTCTTCAAGCCAAAAGGCATCCTTACAAATTCGTAAAGGCCACCAGGAGTAACAAAAGCTGTTTTTTCTATATCTTTTTCAGCTACCATAATCTGGTGATATCCTTTTGCTAGATCTATAGTGCTAAAATATTGTGATTTTCCTAGTTTATCAAGTATACTATCAATATTTGGTGTCGGGTACTTATCATCTATAGTAAACTGATTTAACCTTCTATAATCGACAACAATTCTAAACTTCTGGATACCTGACTGATCTTTTTTCTTGGGTACTACTATAATCGGTGAGCTGTACCTACTTTTGCTTTTTCTTATAATCCCATTCTTTTCCATTTCGTCCATTTGCTTTCGCACTTCAATCTCATGTATTTTTGGATAACGATATAGCTTTGAATTAATCTGTTCGTCTGTCGTTGTTTTTATTTCATGAACAATAGTATCGGTATTTGTTAAAATATCTCCTTCTCGATACAAAAGACTTTTAAATTCTCTAATTAGAGGTTCTATTCCCCTTCTTTCCATTTCATTTAAATGATCTAATGGTATATTTTGCACTTCGCTTACTTCAAGTACATTAACTTCTTCTAAAGTCTTTGTCAAGAATGGAAGGCTCACCCCATTAATCATGATCACTTCTTCGTTTTCTATGTTAATTTCCTTTACATTTTTGTTTATCCAATCCATACCTAAAATAAAATTAAACGACTTATCTATTCCTATAGCAATCCATTTCATTCTTGCATTTACCGGACACTTGAATTCATCTGGGCATACCGTAGCTACAATTTTATTGGGTTTATCTACTTCACCTTGTATTGTTTTTATTATTGTTGGTTCCTCATTCATTATTCTATACTCTAACTCTTGGCAATTATTTGTATTTAATAAGCTTATTGTAGACCCGGTGTCTAACAAAGCTATATATTTATGTTTTTGTAATGTCAAGGTCAGCATTATTTTATTCTCCGAGGCTAATTTATAAAAAATGTATCATTTATAGCATTAACTTCGTCGCTCATCGCGTCTACAGACATATGATCCGATTCTTTATTTTTTCTACTTTGACTACTTGTTGCAGGTCGCATTTGTTGTGAGTTGCTATTACTCTGCTGTCTAAAGTTATTCGACCTTGGTTTCCACACATTATTCCTATAATTCTGACTTGTACTAGGTCTCGAATTGTAATCTGAATCTCTATTGCCTGGATTATATGAATCTGGTTGCTTCAAACCATGAAAACGATTATCCCTATGACTATTTCTATGGAATTCCCTATCTCGTCCAATCTTTTTAAATGTTTCTGTTTGTTTATTAACATTTCTTAGATTTGAACTATCCTGACCTATGAAACTATCTATGGTATTTCTAACGTCTGACAAGTTAGTCTTATCCATAATACAATAAGCTAGGGCTCCTGATGTTAAAGCCTTAACTCTTTGTATAGCTATTCCACTAAAAATATCTGCCATTGTGGTACCTTCTTTACAAAATGCAGCATATTCTGCAATGTCTTCTACTAATGAACTTAATTTATTGCTTAATTCTAAAATAGAACTTACTTTTAAATTCATTATTTCATTGGTGATTGTCAGCTGGTCCTTTCTAGGTCTGAAATGGGTCCTCAGCCTTTCTTCACATTCCGACCAATATTGGGGCGGATTTACCCTCAGTAGACTCTTCGCTGGGCCAGAAATTTTCCAATTGTAGATAATTTCGAATGCTGCTTTTTTCTCCTCTTCCCTAATATATTCGTTCATCTTTTTATTTACTATATCGATGAACGATGGCAGCGTCCCAGTTTCCCCTTTGAAAATTGGTATGTAATCCAATTCCTTCTGCATACTGGTTGCTGCTCTAGTGCTTTGGACTACCAACTGAGTTAGCATCGAAATGCATTGCTGCATTTTTTGCTGTTGTTGCTCGATCTCTTCCGGAGTCATTGTTTTTGTCTTTCACTGTTTTTTTTTTTTATCTTTTTTTTTATACGAGTAGGTATCACACTTTAAATCAATGTTTGATTATTTTTTTTTTTTTATGTATTTATTTATTAATTCACGGGAAGAGGGGGGGTTGCGGATGGCAAACACAATTTATTTTTAAAATCTTACTTCACTTCACTTCACTTTATTTATTTTTTTAGGGTGGTGGAGGGGTTGTGGACGGTTAACAACCAAGCACTGTCTTTTAATGTCTTTTAAAAAAATGTTATTTTATTGTGGCTGATTTTTAGCTCACAATTATATTTTTGTTTTAAAAAAAAATCAATGTTTCTTAAGTTTCGTTTCTTCGTGTTGTTCTTAAATGTTCACTACAACACTACGTATCCACTTTTTGAGACTTTTTTATTTTTTTTATGTAGGTTCGTCGACTGCGCCAGTTAAGTTTTTATACTTTTGTCGATTCTCGATCAATCCGCAATCAAGGTTCTTCAATAAAAATGAAACACTTTGCTTTTTGCTGGTCAATCAATGAATGATCTTTTTTATTGATTTCGCTTAATAACTACTTTATACAAAATCAGCAATTTGATGGGAAAGGAAATGAAATGTTATTTGATTCGTTTCCGTTCCCATTGTAACATTTATTTAAAATCGGCTGGTTTTTGGTATTACACAAGGTGTGACGATGTTAATGTCACTCTTAGTTTTTAAATTGGTGGTGTCATTGACCACATTCATAACACCCGCGGCATAGCCCGTAGACCTGGGTTCTATTGAAAAATACTTATGAAAATTTAATCTTAGCTATCATTTTGTTTTAAGTTTTTGTTTTATTAAAAATCAATTTTCATTCCTCGTTACAATTTCATAAAGAAAGCTCCTGTTTTTATTTCTCCGTCTAAACTTCCGCATATTTTCAACAGGTTATGGGCCCAGACCACCTGATTGTTGTTTAGATAAAGAAATAATAAAAATACATACATACATATGTAGTTTCTTTTATTTGAAAATTTTCCGATTTAAAAAAAAATTTCAACGGTCATAAAACATGGTTTCCGCAATGCTGATTCCATTGGTTGAAAAATTGAGAGGACGAGAAAATTATGATAATTGGAGCTTCGCAGTAAGGACATACATATCTGGAAAATGAAGAGCTCTGGGATAGCGTCCTAGGAACTGAAAAGGACGTCAAGAAAATTTCTAAGGCGAAGTCAAAAATCATTTTGTTGGTGGATCCAATAAATTATGTGCATATAAGCAGTTCGAAAACCGCTAAAGAAGCCTGGGGTGCTTTACAAGCAGCATTTATAGATTCTGGTCTCATTCGCAAGGTTGGCTTGTTACGTACATACACTAACTACTACAAGATTGAACAAATGTGGGTCTGTTGATGATTATGTCAACAAAATAATTTCAACAGCTCATAAGCTCCGAGGAATTGGGATGGATATTTCCGAGCTCTAGGTAGGTACTCTTTTGTTGGCTGGTTTACCAGAAAAGTTTACCCCGATGATAATAGGACTGGAAAGCTCTGGTATCGAAATAATTGAAGATTCCATAAAGACCGAATGGCTTCAAGACGTTGAGTTCATTTGTTTTATTTTAATATTTCTTCTTTTAAGATACGGGAAGCAATCTGAAAATGAAGCAAAAGAAGAATATAGAAAACTATACTTACTTTTTGATGGTGGTATTATTATATCACCAACACTTCCCCTATTTGCTGTTAGCCCTAAAGGACTTTCCTATACTGGTTAAGAATGGAAATTAGTTGAAATCAAAAGTCCAGTAATCGGGGTAAAAGTTCAAGAAACCTTCTTGCAGATTTGAAATATTTAAGAACTGATGATGGATTTGAATATCATTTAAGAGAAAAGCACGAATATTATGGCCAAATTCAACTTGGATTATTCGTTTTAGGGCTTAAAAACTGTGTCTTTGAAATATATAGTTCATACATAAAAAGTAATATAGTAAATATAAATGTCAAAAAAGATTATGAATTTTTGGAAAATTATATAAACACTTTAATAAGTATATATTTTAAGTATATCTATTGTTGATTCTTGTTTTCATGTTGCAAGTAATTGTGGTGGTGCTATTAATAAAAAAAATTATTATTAGCTATTTTTTTTAATTTATTTTTATTTTTTCGGGTTTTCCTTCCTGACGCTATAACTCCAGAACGCACGAACCAATTTCCACGGTTTTGCATTCGTTGGAAAGGTCTCGGGGTCCGTAAGGTTTATAGCAAAGAAAATTCAGGAACAATTTCAAGAGAAAAGCAGGAAAACAGGGAAAATCATTTTTCACATAAAGCGCCATCTCTGATACATAGCATGTACTACAACGGTGCCAGTACGTGGTGTGTGAGTATCCTTCACGAAAATAAGTACGTTTCATTTTATGTAGATGGCGCCGGTGCGTGAAACATTGTTTGACAGCTACTCATTGTACTCTGCTCAGTTAATTTCATGTGACATTTATTATGCGCACGTTCTTTCAAACACTAACTTCAAACCAGTATTGTGTAACAACATCTTTGGCGGCTTGATGATAATGTTGGCAAGCGATTTCAGGCAGACGTTGCCAGTAATTCCCCGTGGAACGCCTGCAGATGAAATGAATGCTTTTCTGAAGGCATTACCTTTGTGGAATAACGTAAAAACATTATCGCTAACCACTAATACGAGAGTTAAACTTCAAAATGATCAAAGTGCTGCACAATTTTTCAAACAATTGTTAGCTGTTGGAAATGGAAAAGTCCCAGTTGATACGACAACTGGATTAATTATTCTTACCAACGGCTTTTGCCGATTTGTAGACTCTCAATTAGCTCTTATTAGAAATGTTTTCCCAAACATTAGTGAGAATTATGCTTGGTTAAGTCAACGAGCAATTCTCGCCACAAAGAATAATGACGTACACGCACTGAATTTCACCATTCAATCAAAAATCGATGGCGATTTGGTGACATACAAATCCGTTGATTCCATAACAAATCCCGATGATGTAGTAAATTATCCACAGAGTCTTTGAACTCTCTGGAGTTACCAGGATGCAACTCAAAGTTAGTTCAGTTAATTGAATTTGAATCCACCGCGACTTTTCAACGGTACTCGACTTGCGGTGAAAAGACTTATTCCAGATTTGATTGAGGGAACCATAATTAACGGAAAATACGCAGGTGAAAATGTATGTATTCCTCAAATACCACTGATTCCGACTGATCTTCCGTTTGACTTCAAACGATTGCAATTTCCGGTTCGCCTTGCGTTCGCAATGACAATTAACAGGTCGCAAGGCCAATCGCTTAGTGTTTGCCGGATAAATTTAGAAAATCATTGTTTTTCACATGGGCAGCTACATATACGTTGCGTGTTCACGAATTTGGAAACCGTCCGCTTTGTTTGTGTTGACGTCAGACCAAAAAACAAAAAATGTGGTTTACCAAAGAGCACTTCAATGAAACCGATAATTTGATGAAACGTATAACGTTTCGATTCAGTATTTACTTTGGATTCACTTTCATTTTTTACTTAGAGAAGTTCAACTAAAATACACTTCATTTTTGTAATCGAAATGAATTCATTACTGTTGTGAAATGGAATAAAATTTTTCCTTTTCAAATATAAAACAAAAAAATAATTTATCTTTTAATCACCAAACGAAATGTTACAAAAAACGAAGCCATCTGGTGGCGAAACGGAGTTCGCCGGGTTTTGCTAGTAGTTAATAGAATTATTGTTGTTATGTTATGTAAGTATCAAATTTTATGTTATTTATTTTATCTTAAATTCAGTCAATGTTGTTTTTCTTTTGAATCGTTCATTATTCAAAATAGGTTGAGATAAATTAGATATCGCACATACAATTGTCATAACGTCATCAAAATATGGTAGCATTGACTGGGTAATTTTTTCACTCAGCATTTTAAATTGCTTAATCCTTGCAAATCGTCTTTCTACGTGGACTCTGGCAGCTGCGATTAATCTATCTTCTTCAACATCCTGTTTTGTTCTATCCAGGTTCATGAACTGAGGACGAAACATTTCTATTCCAGCTGCCAATAATTCGTTCCCAATCATGAATCCTTTGTCCACCATTACTGCATCTCCAGGTTTCAAAAATTTAATTAAATCGGTCAAAATAAATAATGCCTTATCAGAAGTCCTCCCGGACACCGAAGGGCTTATGAAATTCACAAGGCCAGATGGTGTGATTTCGACCAATATTTTGACGGTGTGAGTTCCTTTGTATTGGGAGAATGTATGTACAGCATTTACAGGTCAGACATTGGAATTGCACTGTTTTTATCTCAGTACAATCAAGCACTGTGACAACATTTGAGAATTTTTTAAAATACTCAGGTAAGCTTTTTTTATTTTCTTCACTTGCTGGCCAGTATATAAATGGTTTCAGGACTTTTGAAAGAAACTGCACACAGTCAGTGAAATGCATTTTCGAAGTTTTTTGGTCAACTTTGAAAAGTGCTGACATGTGAGCATTTGTGGCATTGTTTTTTATTCTATACATTGTAAGAATAATTTTATTTTTTATAGAAAATCCTTTTACATTTTTTTCTTCGGATGGACGTAGAACTAAACAAAACTTAATGAGTTTGTTGAGAAATTACATACTTGGAATTCCAGTCATGGTGTTCAGTTTGTCTTCGGGGTTTACTTGAAATAGTAGGTAATTGAAACGGATGTCCTCTGTTTCACCTAAATGAGTGTATTTATTGGCTTTTTCAATTTTAGTTTCGGTCCCTATTGACTGGTACTCTAAATTATCATTTTGTGAATGAAATGGTTCCACAACGTTGTCGTTTTAAAAAAAATTGTCTTACGTGTTCGTTATTTGGCTGAAATGATAAGAAAAAAATACTTTACTGATGAAAATTTTGATTTTTCCATTAAAATAAAAAAAGTCAAAATGTAAGAATCTATGTACTTTGGCTTTCCCTTGCTATATTATTTCACCTACAGAAATCATTGTTTCCATTTTTTATCCTCCACTTTATCTTTTTCTGACATTAGCATTATTTTTCGATGCAAAGAAAGAAAAATTCTAACATTGGTCCTACATTGGTTTTTGTAATCAGACATTACAGATTATCGCCCACAAATAGAAAGAAAAAAACAAACTTACGGAATTATTCCTTTCCGTTGGATTCTCATTCGACGTTCTCTGACCTTAATTAAATCTGCCTTCCTGACTATCAAGGAAGCTTTAGGTAGATTCAACGTTGGAAACGCTGAATCCAGTAGTCTCCCATACCTCCGTTTCCTTCCTCCTTCCTGGTTGGTCCGCAATATTTGCTCCTCTCCGAAATGCCGAGAACAAATGGAAAAATATTTCGGCACAGGTTTTCCCATTTTCACAGCACCTTTCCATGCCAAAAGGAGCATTCGATTCCCAAGTACGAAATTGGGTATTTGGTGTAAAGACACCCCTTTTATTCTCCTTTGGGAGCACTGAGGTACTCCACACATGTGCTTATGATTTGTTTTCAAATTATTTGACCTAGAAATGGAAAGACCAAGAATTATTTGAATTAAATCACAACAATAACCAAATTTCTTACATTTTTTACTTTTTATTTTTGTTTATTTTTTCACTTCTTCACAGGTAATAGTTTTTATTTATTATTTCTACAAAATACTATACCACCACGAACGCCGACCGAAATCAATTGGAAAATTATTTTATTCTGTGCACCTTGACAGTGAAACAACAACAATGCTGCTGTAAAAAGAAAAATAATAACTTCGTCTGTCATTCACATATTACATACCTGTTTACACTTTTTGAGGACAAATTACACATGAATATTTAAGTTTTTTGATACATATATGTTCCACCTGATTTAGAAATAAACACATTTTATTATGCTATTACAATCATAATATTAATACCCGTAGTTATGACGATCACGCATCTACCTGATTATAAAAAAGTGCATACGTTGCACACGAGCCACGATCATCGGCAGTCGTTCCCACCGGGAAATATGAGGCGAGCAAATGCATGGGAACTGCATTTAGCATACGCAGCATTTAGGGAATTATATGTTTATAAGAATTATAAGTTTCTTCTATGTTAATTGAAATTAGCTTCGGCACTTGTATTCTTACCGCCGAGCGGAATAAAACATATTTTAAAACCGATACAACTTGTTTCTTTGGACCAGTGTCGAGGTCCGTAAATATATATTTTTTTCATATAGTAGGATATAAAATCCTTTACTGGCGCCCGAGCAGGGACCTGAAGTGTCCTTAACAAAAATTATAAAAGAAAACTTTTTCCAAACACCTACAAGAAATAAAAGAATACTAAAATATTGTGAATAGTTAAGTGAATTATTAAGTGATTCCAGTAAAATTAATTAATTAAATTAATTAACTAAATAAAACAAATTTTGACCATTAAAAAATTTTATTTATAAAAAAAAAAAACAACTCAAAGTAAGAGTGTTAAATAAATTGTACCTGAAAAAAAAAAAAAAAAAAAAAAAAGAGAAAAAAAAAAAACCTTGTGAATGAAATCCAGAATGAACGAACTTTGTTAATTTCACGCTTGTGTATAACTTAATCATTTCAAGACAACTGAATATAAATATTAAGGAATAAACCTTGTGAGTGAAATCTTAATAAACGAACTTTGTGAATAGAAAGTTTGAAGAAGCTGATAACCTGAGGAAACCGCAAGCAAGCAAGATTGCAAGGAAGTTTCACCATACCTGGAAAATTAAAGAAGAACAAATCAACATGAACTGGATGAACATATTTATGTAAGAATTTATTATATATTCGATCTGATCAATTTAATTTTTTTTTACTTAACTAAATATAAGAAAATATATAAACTATTATTTGAAGAAAATTACATACATACATATGTATATTATGTATTAAGAAAATAAGAAGTGATAAAAAAATAAAAATTAAAAATAAATAAATAAAAGAAAATAAGAAGTGATTAAAATAAAAAAAATTAAGAAATTAATGCAAGTAAAGGGAAGAGAAGAGTAAAAATTTTTTCCAATTCTTATACAGACAAAAAATTCGATTGATTAATTTAAAATGGATGATCTTCAGGCATCTGTGACACAGTTGACTGGAGCAGTGAATTCGGTCCTTGATCAGTTAAGGGGATTTGAGACTCGAATCGTAGAAATCGAACGATTCAATAGTAGGGAAGCAATAGGATTAGTAGTTGAGCAATTACAGACTCTCGATGATAGATTAAGATCTGCGGAGAACATAGGTTTTGGGGTGGCAAATCCACAACCAGTCCATACTAGGGAACCACTAAGAGGACCCAGCAACGAAAATGAGCTCAGGGACATTTCCAAATTACCGGATCCCGTAAAGGAGATCCAGGTTTTTGAGGGTGACCCTATACATTATATATCCTGGGTCCATAGTGTGGAAACAGTGCTGAAGGATTACGAAATAGTTCGTAATAAGCCCATATATAGGGCAATCCTTCAGCATATTAGACAAAAAATAAGAGGGAAGGCTGACTCTGCACTCGTGTCATATAACGTATTTGATAACGAGTGGGAGGAAATAAAAAAGATACTTTCGCTGCATTACGCAGACAAGAGAGATATCAGATCTCTTGAACATCAGCTGAACCAATTAAGACAAGGTAGCTCCAGGATGGATGACTACTACGCGACGGTAAATCATCAATTTTCCCTTATCATAAATAAGATAAGAGCGGAAACACATTCTACCGAGACTATGAATGCTTTGATAGAAGCATACAGAAATCGGGCGTTAGATGTGTTTGTGCGGGGGTTGAGTGGAGACCTCTCTAGGCTTCTGATAATTCAAAAGCCAAAAACACTCCCTGAGGCATATTCCGCATGTCTCGAAATACAGAACTTGAACCTTAGGAATAATTCCCTACACGTTCAAGCTCCGAATACTATATCATCCCCTATACATTACCCATTCAAAAGTGAAAGAACACCTCTTCCGCCTAGCAGAAATTCAGGAAGATTTGCCAATAATAGGAACGGATTCGTTCAACGAACCTATTCACCTTGGAACCCAAGCTTCCAAAATAGGCAATATGCACCACCTAGACCGACAGGCCCAAAACCACCAATAAAAATGGAATTGGGCTCCGTCCAAACTGGAAACGTCAATTATATGAATAGGCCTAATAATCCTTTTAAACGGGAAGCCAGTTCTGAGAACTACCCGAGGAAACAACAAAGGCTGTTCCACATGGTAGCAGATACCCCCGAAAGTGTCGAAGAACCAAACACTTCCAACGGGGAAAATTTTATGACAGGTGCCTCGTTTCCAGCGTACCTTACATAGAATATGGTACGCGGGACGGAAAAGTATTAAACTTTCTCGTTGACACTGGTGCTAATAAAAATTTTATTAAAGAAACCTTAGCACCAATATCCCAATCCGTTGTAAAACCTTTCCTAATTAATAGCCCCGCAGGAAACATCTTAGTACGAAACAAGGTCTGCGGAAAATTTTTCGCATTCGTTGGTTGTGACTTAGATGTGACCTTTTTCATCCTCCCAGGTTTACAGTCATTCGATGGAATAATCGGTGACGACACCCTGAAAGCTCTTCGAGCAATCATAGACAGAAACAAAAATGAATTGGTTATCAATTCAAAAATAAAAATTCCATTAAAGAACAAAACTTCAGACGTGGTTAATAACTTAATCATACGTAATAAAAATGTTTCCGAGTCATCTGCATTGGTACTAGAATCTCTATGCGAAAAATTCGGATGTTTATTTGGCCCAGTTACAAATGAAAAAGTAAAGACCAATATAAGGGCTGAAATACGGACGACAACTGATGAGCCGATTTATACGAAGAGTTATGCGTACCCGGCATGCATGCGAGAAGAGGTCGAGAGGCAAGTCAACGAGCTTCTTGCCGAAAATATTATACGACCGTCAAAAAGCCCATACAACTCACCCTTGTGGGTTGTTCCCAAAAAGCCTAAACCAAATGGGGAGAAACAGTATCGAATGGTAATTGATTTCAAACGCTTGAACTCTGTAACCATTTCCGATACTTACCCTATCCCAGACATAAATAGCACCCTCGCAAGCCTCGGTGATTCAAGATTCTTTACAACACTTGATCTCACCTCAGGTTTCCATCAAATAGCGATGAAAGAAAGAGATATTCCGAAAACTGCATTCTCGACCATGAATGGCAAATTCGAGTATGTCAGGCTACCTTTTGGGCTTAAGAACGCCCCGGCCATCTTTCAGCGTGCAATTGATGATGTCCTGAGGGAATTAATCGGAAAGATTTGCTATGTTTACATAGATGATATTATAATCTATAGCAAAACAGAGGCGAATCATCTGAGAGATATAGAAACGGTTTTTTCCAAATTGTCCGAAGCTGGTCTAAAGGTCAATCTGGAGAAAACCCATTTTTTGGATACAAGTGTCGAATTTTTAGGCTTCATAGTAACACCAGAGGGAATTCTTCCAAATCCCGGCAAGGTTAAAGCTATTGAAGCCATCCTCCCACCAAACTCCCTTAAAGAGTTGAAAAGTTTCCTTGGTTTGACATCGTACTACAGGCGATTCATCAAGGATTACGCTAAGATTGCGAAACCTTTGACGAATATGACCCGTGGAGAGTTGTCACAAGTAAAGGCCAACCAATCGAAAAAGGTCCCAATTCAACTAACGGATGAGGGACTTAAGGCCTTCGAAGCACTCAAGGAATTATTGACCTCGGCTGAAGTGCTAGCCTTCCCAGACTTCGACAAACCTTTTAACCTGACGACGGACGCATCTGACTACGCTATTGGGGCTGTACTTTCCCAAGGTGAACCTGGCAAGGATAAACCGATATCCTTTATATCCCGCTCTCTGAGTAAGACGGAGGAAAGTTATGCTACCAACGAAAAGGAACTTCGTGCCATAGTATGGGCTCTAGACAATTTGAGAACATACTTATACGGAGCAAAAAAGATCAGGATATTCACTGATCACCAACCACTGACCTTTACGCTTAGCAATAGGAACTATAACGCTAAGCTCAAACGTTGGAAAGAAAGGTTAGAGGAGTACAACTACGAGTTGATTTACACACCTGGTAAATCAAACTTTGTGGCTGACGCTCTCTCGCGACTTCGCACAGAAGTCAACCATCTCTCCGTTACAGGTTCATCTTCGCGAACAGATACAGCAGACGAAGGACGGACGACGAGCACAGATACCGCTGACGAAGGACTAAGTGTGATGGCAAACGACACCGAAACCAATACTGCCGAAGAAGGATTGTGCGAGGAATCAAATGAAAATGAAGATTCCTGCACCATGCATAGTGCCGAACAGGACAGTCCAGACTTAATCCCACATGTGGAAGCCCCAGTTAACGTATTTAAGAACCAGATAATTTTCAGGGTTGGCAAGGATCTTGAGTCACACGAGGAACCCCACCCTGGCTATCATCGCCATTATGTCTCTGCGAAGGTTCTAGATGAGAACAAACTCATAGAATCTTTGAAAGAGAACCTTAATCCGAACATCATAAATGGCATAAAAATTCCCGAAAGTCATCTCGGAATGCTTCAAAACATATACCTGGAGCATTTCGAGAAATACAAAATCCGAGTGACTCAAAGGATAGTTGAGGATGTAGCAAATGAGGAACGCAGGTTTTGTATCATACAAAAAGAACACAAAAGAGCTCATCGCGCTCCCAGAGAAAATAAAGAACAAATACTCGAAGATTAATACTTCCCCCGAATGATGTCTATTATTAAGAAATTTGTTGCTTCTTGTGAGATTTGCAAAGCAAACAAATACGATAGGCATCCTACAAGACCTGAGTTACAAGCTACACCCATCCCAAAATATCCATGTGAAATTATCCACATGGACATAATGGAGATCCAAAACGAAAAATTTCTTACTGTGGTAGATAAATTTTCAAAATTCTCTAAATTTTTTCATATTAAAGACAAATCAGCTATCTATTTGAGATCAAAACTGATAAAAATTTTACATTACTTCACGGTACCTATAATGTTAGTCACTGATAATGAAAGGGGTTTCTTAAGTCCAATAGTCTTGAATCTTATTAAAAATTTAGGAGTGAAACTATACTTAACGCCTTCTCACAGAAGCGAGGTCAATGGCCAAATAGAAAGGGTTCACTCTACGGTTCTCGAAATATATCGGTGCCTTAAAGCAGAACATCCGGAAATGAAGGTCAAAGAGCTTGTTTATGTGGCTGTAGATAGGTATAACAACACAGTACATTGCGTAACTAAGAAAAAACCAACAGATATTTTTTTCAACAGATCACAAAGAGTCAATTACCAAAATCTTCTCAACATCCGTTCTAAAATTAATAAAGACTTAAGGGGAATAATTGAGAAAAATATGAAGGCCAGGAATCTTCGGAAAAACTTGAAAAGAGTGGTACCGAGGAAATACTTGAAGGGCGATGTCGTTTACGTTGCTGTCAAAGGCATTAAGAGCAAGAACAAACCCTTGTATAAAAAAGAGGTTGTAGAAAAAGACAATCGAGTAACGATAACGACATCGAGTGGAAAAAAAATCCACAAAGCCCACCTGAAAAACATTAAATAAGTATTTTGCTTCTCGCTTCTCTTCCCTTCTAACAATCACACACATATAAAAAAGAAAAGAAATATATCAAAAATTCAAATATGTAATTACTAATCTAATACCTATAAAAAAAAAAAAAAAAAAAAAAAAAAAAAAGGAAGAATAGGCACATGCCTAACAGAAAAATAATGTACATACATAATTATATGCCTGAGGGTTGGCTCTCACGAAAAAAGGGGCCGGTTTACTTATAAATTACTTAATCGTAATTTTGGTGGTGTTGATCCTCGTACCTTAGTAGGTTGCTTGAAATCTTAACCTTGCAACCAAAGCGGACTAATACGAACCTTCCGATCCAAAGTAACTACCCCGAAAACTTAATGGAGAGTCAACTCGTCAGGCATCCAACAATCAATTTAAAAATAATTGTATTAAAGAATAAAAAAAAAAAAAAAGAGAAAAAATATAAATGTACAAGTACTATACTTATTAATTAGATATTAAGATCTGAAAAATATTATAAATTTTAGTTAATAAACTTTGATTATATTACAGAATAATAGCTTTTTTTACTCCCATGCATACCCTGCATACATATATTCGCTTATGATTCACCGGTGGTAACGATCAAGGAAAGAAACGCTTGGCTCACAAATGGGTTCTTTAAATTAATACATGTAATTGACTTAGCTAAATATGACATACTACTAAGAGATTCGGAACAATTAATGGTCAAGTATATCAAAAGCGTGGAAAGTAGGTCTATCATAAGCTACCACTTAGGTCAAATTAAGACTCGACTTGCTGAACTGAAAGACGCAAGAACAAGAAAGACCAGGTCTATAAACTGGATAGGCACCGCCTGGAAATGGATAGGCGGTTCTCCTGACGCGACGGACTGGGACAAGCTTTTAGAAAAACAGACCGATATTGAGGAAAACAACAATCGACAATACTTAATTAACAAAAGACTATTCGACACGACTCAGGAGGTTGCTGACAAATTAAATAAGGCAATAGAAGGCTATAACAACTTCATACAGAAAGGAGAGACAGACAAGGTTAGCCAGGACTTACTTAACAAGGTATTCATTTTAAAAGAGGGAATAAACGAACTAATAAGAGCTTGCCAAATGGCTAAAAATGGTATTGTAAATAGTAATCTATTAGATTCGGAAGAAATTAATACTATCATTAATGAACTCGAGACATTGCCTTACCAGAATGTAGTAGAAGCAGTCGAGTATGGTCAACCCTCGATCTATTGCAATGGGACTTTGATGCTCTATATATTGTCCTTACCTAAAATTAACCCGAAAACCTTTCACCTTGTGACTGCCCGTGCGGCAATTAGGGAAACACGACAAATTAACTTAGAGTTCTCAAAATTCCTCATAACACATGACGAAACTTACGGACTGAACGGACATTGTTTAAACATTGGAAATAGCTCTGTGTGTCGAGATAGTGACTTGAAGAAATTAAGAGAAGACTCCTGTATACCTAGGATACTTAAGGGCGGCGATGCCCTTTGTGACTATAAGACAAATACTGACGAAATAATTGAAATGATTAGCGAGAATACGATATTTTTATCGAACTTTAATGGAACCGTATTAAATAAAAATTCATCTATTCCTTTAGAAGGTACCTACCTTATACAGATGTCTAACGAAACTTTGCAAATCAAAGACAAAACGTATCGTAGCAGGGTTGCTACCATCCCACAAGCGCTGCCACCCGCGCTGGTCAACGTTACTCGCAAAAGGACAATTCCCAATTTGGAGCTTGTGCATCGTCTCAGTGCCAAGAATATTGAGCTGATTAACACATTACATAAAAGCCTTAATTCCTCTATATTCACAGAGATCCTTATAATCATAATGGTCGTGGGTGTCGTTTACCTATTTTGGAGAAAGATTTACGGAAAAGTCAACATACCAGAACTTCGCCTATCATTCCGTCGAAGACCAGTTCCAGTACCGAGGTCAACCTCAGAAGTCAATGACACCAGCGGAAGCCCAGTTCATTGCCCCCATTCAACAAGCAATCTGCGGGACGCAGATATTTAAGAGGGCGGCAGTTATGACGATCACGCATCTACCTGATTATAAAAAAGTGCATACGTTGCACACCAGCCACGATCATCGGCAGTCGTTCCCACCGGGAAATATGAGGCGAGCAAATGCATGGGAACTGCATTTAGCATACGCAGCATTTAGGGAATTATATGTTTATAAGAATTATAAGTTTCTTCTATGTTAATTGAAATTAGCTTCGGCACTTGTATTCTTACCGCCGAGCGGAATAAAACATATTTTAAAACCGATACAACTTGTTTCTTTGGACCAGTGTCGAGGTCCGTAAATATATATTTTTTTCATATAGTAGGATATAAAATCCTTTACTCCGTTCATATGAGTTACATATATTAGTAAACTTAATGTTTTTCGAACCCTATTTTGGTTTTTTCGTATGGGAAATACATTGAACGTCAAATCGAAAAAAAATGTATCTCCAATTGAGGGTTCACACGTTGACTACCACGTGTCGTGGTACCAAGTGCCAATATGACAACAGCGACACAATCGTTTGATGATCCGACTAGTGTTCGCGAACTTCATGAAATGTCTGATGTAGAAGTATGGAAACAAGCAATGAAAGAAGAATATGATGCCTTGATCAACAACAAAACTTGGCATTTATGTGATCTCCCGGATGGCAAGAAGGCGCTCAATTGCAAGTGGGTTTTTAAGTCAAAAAGAAATGCAAAAGGAACTGTGGACAGTTATAAAGCTCGACTTGTGATAAAGTGTTTCTCTCAGAAGTTGGGAATAGATTATGAAGAGAACTTTTCACCAGTTGTGCGGTATGGTGATATACGTTATCTACTCAGCTTAGCAGCAAAATATGACCTTCAAATAACTCAAATGGATGCAGTCTCTGCATTCCTGCAAGGAGAATTATCAGATGAAATTTATATGACACAACCGGAAGGGATCTCAAAAGGCAATAAAGTTTGCAAGTTGAACAAGTCTTTGTACGGACTAAAACAAGCTAGCCGTATATGGAACCAAAAACTTGACTAGGGTCTGCAGGACATTTGACTTAAGAGATCAGAAGTGGATCAATGCGTATTTTATAAAATTTGCGCATCGAGAAGATTATATGTTGCAATTTATGTTGACGATCCGATCATTTTTAGTAATGATACAAAAATGGAAGCAGCTTTAAGGACAGTTTTATTGCAAAAGTTTCATATGAAGGACATTAGGAAAGCAACATTTTTCTTGGGAATGCGTGTTACACATGAATAAGGAAAAGTTACTGTAGACCAGGAGCATCAAATCCAAGAAATTTAACATGTTAGACTGTAATGCGGTCTCTACACCGATGGATCCTGGCCAGAAACTAGTTAAATGTGGCTCAAAAACTGAACAACTAACAGGTGTACCGTTTCGTGAAGCTGTGGGAAGCTTGCTATACATATCACAAGTTACAAGACCGGATTTATCTTTTGTAATCAGCGATGTTAGTCGTTTTTGTGAATATCCAACGAAATCGCATTAGGAAGCTGTAAAACGTATATTTCGTTATCAAAAAGGTACGTTGGATTTCAAACTTACTTACTACAAAGATTTGAAATCTACAACTCATGGATTTTGCAATGCAGATTGGGCATCAGATACAAACGACCGACGTTCTGTGAGCGGAAATGCGTTCTTAGACCAAGGTGGCGCAATCACTTGGGCAACAAGACGACAACCAACCGTTGATCTTTCGATTACGGAGACTGAATACATGTCGCTTTGCAATGCAGCTCAAGAGGCGATTTGGTTCAAACAGCTCAAGCAAGAACTAGAAGCAAAACAGTTTTTACCAATCGTCATATATTGTGATAAAAAAAAGTGCTTTAAGCTTGGCATCTGCAAACACCTTCCATGCCAGAACTAAGCACATAGATGTTCGGCATCATTTCATTCGACAACATATTGAAGATCAATCCTTAAAAGTACTTCACGTTCCAACTCAAGAAATGACAGCCGATGCTCTAACAAAATCACTCAACAAAGACAAAATCAACAAATGCTTTGCATTTTTGCAAATATTAATTTTAGTTGGAGTGTTGAAAAATACTTATGAAAAATTAATCTTTGCTATCATTTTGTTTTAAGTTTTTGTTTTATTAAAAATACATTTTCATTCCTCGTTACAATTTCATAAAGAAAGCTCCTATTTTTATTTCTCCGTCTAAACTTCCACATATTTTCAACAGGTTCGATTCCCAGTTCCGAGGCTTGTCAAGAATAGAATACTTTTAATTACCACTCTTTAGATTCGCCATAAAATTGTATGTCTGCTCCATTCCTGCAATAACACGCACACGGAATTGTACATAAGTCGCTTAGGTCTTGGGCGTCCTTGAATTTCAAAATTCTATTTTAATAAAAAGTAAGATCTCGAAAACGACACTCCTTCGAAAAAAAAATTTAAGCAATATTCTAGTATCTAGAGCTAGACAACATTTTTAGTAAATCCGTTTTCTTTTTAATTATGAAGGATATACCTCTTAAGAAAAACCACTGATTACCGTGCTCGTAAACTGACCGATAAAAAAAAGAAGTCCCAGCAAATCATCCATTTATTCAATAGTGATAAACATAGGTAATGTAATGATACTGATGCGTGAACAAAGAGCTCCGATTGCCAACTTTAAAAAAAATAAATCTTTATGTTATTTTTATTGAATACCCATATGTATGTAGGTAATAGGTATGCAGTTTTTGCCAGACACATTTATCATCGATCTATATTTTTTGATGAGTTTTGGTTTCGCACATGTTTTTATTGGATTTTTCTACATCAACTCCAATAAAATCTCTCAATATATCGTGATAGCCATATTTTTATTATCAGAATTACTTTCGCAAGGTTTTTTTTGATTCTTCTGGGAATTTGTGCTGTTTTTTTTTTGTGTTCTCAAATTTGATTCATCATCAAATTCAGAAACCATGAAATTATTTCGTGGGAAGAAAAAAAAGATTGATTGAGGTTGGAAGTTATGTAAATTGATTTCAAATACGTTAGAAGAGTTCAGTTCACATATTGCACTATTTATTTTTGGTGAAGATTTGTTTTTGTTGCTGTGAACAAATTGTAACTATGACATGAATCTTTCAAATATCGAGTTTTAATATAAAATTCTGTGAACAGTAAATTGTACCTACAAAAGTAAGCACCAATGTATGCATGTACATGTTTACTGCCTTAAAATGACTGTGGAGTTTGAAAAACGCTTTGGGGTTTCGTTCTCAGAAAAACCAATCAAACCGCGAATCACGAATGAACATTATGTACATGAATGTACTTTATTATTTTATCCTTTGAAGGCGATGATATTTCGTTTTTCTTTCCTTTTTTTTAATTTGAACATTTTTTTTTAACTAGAGTCTCACATAGGTAATATAATTTCGTGGAAACGGAATTGAGGTTTATTGCGCCTCATAAATGTCCCATGAACAGTAACTTATCTGCATTGCATGATAGCAATGTCAATATTGTTGTCTCCAAAATATAGCTATGTTTTCAAAACATCTGAATAAAAATTTTCATACAGATTTAATGCAAAACAAAATCAAGCTTATTGAATGATGTCTTGAAGGAAAAAAAATATGACACGAGGTCTTAGCAAATAATTGTTGGATTTCGTAAAAAAAAGTATCCCAGTACATAGGTCTTACAAAGTTAAAGAAATTGTACAGTATAAGTTTCTTTTAAATAAACCAAACATGAGGTACCTACGTATTAAAAATTGGTGATGATCTTGAAAGATATTAACCTTGGATTCATAATTTTCTACAGCTAACCAATTTATTAAACTTGCTGGCCTATTACCAACCTTATAGATGGAACACTTTTTTTATGAAAATAAAAAAAAAATGAGGCGCTAAGTCTCCGGAGCCGGATCCCAAGGTTTTTATTACTTGCGACTACAAGTCGGTACTATACGGCAAGTTTTGGATTCTTGAAAAAACTCAAACTGATTTTGATCAAACTTGGCCTTACTATGATAGGGAAATCGAAAAAAGTAGGTCTACTAATTTTGTCTTTCCTTCTGTCTGTCTATTGGGGTTGGATATAACACGTTTTATCATGGCACGATTTCAAGTGGCACGTTTCAGCGGATAACTTTTTCCGATAAAATCGAATATAATCAGTATTGTACACTGTGCTGGTGATATCAGATGGTCGGTTGTTGGTTGTCAGTTGACAAAAAAGACTTCATTGGAGAAATTCTAATTTTGTACCAAGACGAGACTTAATCAAACGAAACCGATACTGAAAATTTTCAATTTCTTGTCTCGGTCTCCACTTGTGAAAAGCCCTTATGCCAATCCCGTGGAAATAATATTTACGGTATATGACGATAGGGATAAACGGGCTTAAATGAAAAATGTAGGTACTTCAGAATCCCGCGTGCAACAGTAAAATGAAACGATCTTGATTATTGTGGTACAAAAAGGGAAACAGACGTCACCATGAAAACCAAATCAAATTAATTTTCGCTACTGCTTGCTGTGTTAAGCTGTATTCAATGTACTGGGGTGGAATCGCGTAAGGCGATAGTTGACTGTCACTGTTTTGATAATCAATTTTCGAAGTGACACCTAACAAACCATAGCAAAAAAGTGATACCTAGTCAATTTGATAATCAAATTACGTGAATAGAGCTTTAAGATTTTTTGCTCTGTATTCACGTAATTTAACTTTGAATGCACATTGTATACTTTACCTTTACCTAAAATAATTATATCTCACACGTGAACCTAATTTGGAACTTGTTTATTACTTTTTAATGATTTTTTTTAGATTTAAACCTTAGTAAGAAAAAAAACAGAAACACATGGTTTCAAAAAGGCAAAATAAATGTATCTAAGCCTATACCTTTCTGCTATCTACCCTAACTACCCACATAAAAAACGAAATAAAAAGAATAGACAAGGCAGCAAGTGCTAAAAACCCACATTAAAAATAAAAGAAAAACAGACTGTTGTTATGTTAGGGGCGAATGGGTAATTCGTAATGAAAGTAACAAGTCCATTTACAGCCTAACTGAATGAATTTTGAATTTTATTTTTTTACAAAAAAGACCTTAGTGGTCAATTGATAAATTTCGGTTAAAAAGTATTTGGCTGCCTTGGCGTTAGTTTCATATCGGTTGCCGTTAAGTTTTTTGTTCTTAGAGTCATCAATCAATCAATTTATTAAATTTATTGAATCAATTTATTAAAACTTATTTTTATCAGTTTTTGGATAAATATTCCATCTAAAAGTTGACATTTACCGTTATTCTAACAAATTTAAAAGGAGGAACCCCAAAAATAAATGTTTTACTTTTTTGTCCGTTCTCCCCTACATTCTACGTACTATATTGTGGATCTTAATGTTAGATAGGGTTGGCCTCCTAATCCATAGGACATGACGACTGGGGACCTTTAACGACACCAACTCAATTTTTATGCCTTTAAAGGAGCTTCGCAGAAATAAAAACATTTCATATGAAAAAGAAAGGTTTTTTTTAACAAGGTCATGAGTCGAAAACAATGAAGTTTATTTAAAGTTTATAAATGTATATCATGCTTTCCAAAACTCGATGATAAAGGTATAGGTATAGTGCATCACGAATATTGCTAAACACGAGATCAAGAACAGTCTCGGTCTCGGCTCGAGAAACGAGAAGAGAGCCTAATTTTTGGACCAAGACTTACCGACAGCCTTCTCAAAAATACCCTAGGGAACTACTTCTTTACTGAACTAGAAGAACTATCAGAACTCTCAAGCAAGAGCTTACTGAACTTCGTCAAGACCTCCAAATGGCTAGACGAACCATCGGATTCATAGGTTTAACACTTCAAGAAGTTTTAACACTTCAGGGTATCACAATGGATCATATTACAGATAATGGCTGCAATAAAACCGCTTTCAAAGTTTTGATAATTTTTTTTTTGTGAGTGCTATTAATTCAATACAATTGGTTAAAAAATTGTTTAAAAAAAAAAAAACAATATTTTTTTTTTTTTACACGTCAGATTCTTTGCTGTAGTGAGCTTAGAGCAAGCTTCAACTACAGTAAGAGGCTCATCATAAGTGCATGTATTAGTGGTTAGTAAATATAATGAAAACTAACACATGCAACACATAAAAATATCTAATTACAAAAATTAAAAAGTATAAAAATAAAACAAAATTAAACAAAAATATACAAAATACTGGACATTCACGATATCTATTGTTAAAAATAAAACAATATCACGACAGAGGAGCACTGGTTCGAAACGAAATTTTTAGTCTTAATTTACTCATGTTGAAGTCGATAGACAAATTGTTTAAATTAAAAAATTACATACACACCTATGTACCTACTTATCATAGAAGCAAATTTTCGGTTTTCGATTTTCTCATAAACCTTTAGAGACAGATTGCGATCAAGATTTGTATCAAAATGTTGATCCTGTATAATGTGAATAATATTACATAATTTATAAATTATTTTTTTTTTTAAATATTTTTACTTAAAATATAGACTAAATACCATGCTACTTTAAACTAAATATTGGTTGTATGCACTTTGCTTCATACTCAATACATAACTCTCTTTGATTTATATTTACTCAATACATAATACGGATTTCAAATCTTATAAAGTCGAGCTGTACAATAGCCATGTATTACATAAGTATGCAATGCACTGACCATGACTACATACTTATTGGTGGGTTTTTGTCCACAGAAAAACTGAAATGTAATCAGCACACCTTAAATTTACTCAGTAAATAGAGATAGACCTCTCATAGCAAACTCAAAACTCAGTTAATAGATCTTACAAAAAATTTCTTTACTGAGAACATGCAGTTTGCGTTCATTGTACTTATTGTTCTTTTTTATTCGAAACGATGATTGTATGACCCGACATCGAACACAACTCCTCCACTTAATGGCCTCAACTTAAAGCTCCACCTCAGAGTTATGCTTGGTTGACATCTGAAAATATCGGAAGATTTGGAAGTCCTTCTATGCTTAGATTGTCCATTTGTCCAATGGTCCAATATCTGGAGTCAACTATAAATGCAGAGGTCTCGTTGATGAATTGTTTGATCCAGGAGTTCCTGATGCACCTGTGTTTTTTCCGTCATAATGTTGGAATGTGTAATGATATATGTCTTTTGAACTGTGTTCTCACGGCACAGCTACATAAGTTCACCATGCTGTATTTTGTCTAAGATAGTACTTCCAATGTATATAAATATGTACCTACTTCAATCTTCTTATTATTGTTAACAGTCTATGAGTCAAAATTTCCCAAAGGTAACACCAAAAAAGGAAGGACGATTTTTTTTCAGTGTTCCCATATTTTATAAATAAACGTACCTTCAATAATAAACGTACATTATTTATAGTTACAGTTAAACACTAACCCACAAAGGCACACATGACAAAAATATCTTATTTGTAATTTTTTCCCACAATTTTTGTAGTCTATACCTACATAAGATACAAACCTAACGTTTGATTAAAAGTTTAACTTTAAAACCTTGAATTTTGTAAAGCAACACCTTACTGTACACGAAAGCAATACTTTTTCTACAAAAAAAGACAACAAAAAAAGAAAACCAAGAACACGAGCTGAAGTCAAGCCACTATTATATATACAAAAATGCAATTTTTTCTAACAATAGAAAAATAGAGAGAAAAAAAACAGGAATCTCGACAAAGTGTCAGTAAAGTCCACTTCAGGTTAACAAATGTTGTTAGAGAGTAGAGCACCGTAATATAATATCGGAAGGAATCATTTCTTTTACAAAAGAAAAAAAAAATCCAAGGATAAGAAGAAAATCCTCTACGTGAAAATATTTTTAAATTAGATACAAAAAGGATGCAACTCTATTATTGGATGAAAGAGAAAAATGTCTGCATTAGGATTGAGACTTGGCACAGTAAGAATACAAAATGTTATTCTCTGATGGTGTTATTGTGCATTGTTTCTAGTATCTGATTTCATTGGAATTCAATGTCCCATGTCGTTACAATAATAATGAAATAGGTGGATATAGGTACTCGTGGGTATAAAAAAGAAAACGAAATAAAAAATAACAAGAACTTTTCGTTTAAAGAGCACACGGAAATTCCAAATTCGTTCAAATGTTCATAAAGGGCGTCCACATTTTGAAGACACTGTTTCAAAAGAGTTCTCGCAGTTTTGTGTTCTTTTATGAGTTGAAAAAAAAAAAGTTTTTGAAACCAATTAGGTACATAATAAAAAAAAAAACCGAAAAAATTGTATCACACAAATTATTTTGCAGTAGATTTATTATTCCACGTGATTTAATTAAAACTAGCCGATCCAGCTCTCGAAATTTGAGTGCCAATTTATTTATTTAAGGGGGTCATGCCTTACAACAGTCCTGACAACCTGTCACAGCTCAAATTTCTATCTTCCATGTCGAATAACATAAAAAGTAAAAGTTGAAATGGTTATTACTATAACTTTTTGAAAACAATAACACAGATATTACCCGATAGATGAAATTAATATTTTTACACTTAACAACAGTTCTACAATTGAAAAAAATGTGCTATATTTTTCCAAACAACAAAATTAAAAAATTAAATGGTTCTAACTTTTACTAAGCTTAAAATGTACGGTGTGAAGTAAATAACCGAGAACTGCGCATTAAATGCATGCGCCGCACCGTGTAAACGTCGCACAAACTGTTTGGTGAGTCTGAGCTTTGCTATCGACATTCTTGTTTTATTCATAATTACGTGCAATGATGAAAATTTATTGTTTTTAATTGAGAATCAACCACAAAAATTTAGTTTCAAATTCAAGAAGAAAACAATTCAAATAAAAATATCATTTTTTGCTTTCACCAAACTAAAAAAACGCAAACTGCGTTTCTGCTCTGTTTAACTTGATTTGGGTTAGTCGTTTTGGCTTTGTTTATTTTAGGTTATCTGGTGTGGGTTCAGCATAATGATCTCTTTTTTTTAAATCAAGTAAAATAAGACGAAACTGATAATATTTAAATGTATTTAAAACCGTAGACCTACGTTTAAAAAAAACGACTAATTCTACGTTGACGGGTCGTTTTCGACCCTCCTAGATTATAATAAGGTATTTAAACAAAAAATTAATATTTCTTAAAACGGAAATTTTTTTAATGATATTTTATTAGAAATATATATACATATATAGAAGTTTTTACTACTTTTGTTTAAAAACTTTTCACACATTTTACACACACATTACGATTGTGTTGGCTTTTACAAACATTCTTGCCGCATCCACAGCAAACAAGCTCCGTTTTGTTGTCCTTTGTTGTTGAATTTTCTTCAACGCAAATGAAACATCTACCACGCTTTTTTGGCTGGGGAGAAGAAAATCTTCGCTTTTTGGCTACTGGATTCAAATTTTCACTTTCATTGTTGTTCATAGTTGCCTGAAGAGTAAGCGAACATGAAGCGCGAGGTGGTCTTGACCTGTTTAGGATATAGTTTTTCGTCAACTCAACACCTAGGTCGTGCAAAAACTTTTTCCGGCTTTGCTTGCCACGAGATGTCTGATACTCGGGATCGATTTGAGTAAAAATGATAAAAGCATTCAATGCTGATATATCTATAATGTTCGAAAATACGCACATTGGCCAACGATTAGTTTTTCGTTTTGTACTGAAGCCGGATAGCATTTTATCGGCATTGTCAACACCACCTTTTGTTTTGTTATAAAATTGTATAATTTCCGGCATCATTTTGGGTTCAGGTCCTAGTTCAAGACTGTGGTGCATAGTGCTTTGAACGACTGTGCATTTATTTTTCTTACTCATGTACGAAACAAGTGTAGTGGAATCCGTAAATGCAAACGTCGATTGAAATAGTGGTCGCTTTTTTTCTAATAAAAGTTTCGGTGGTATACTTCTTTTATTTTTTCGCATCGTGCCAACCATGGTCAGATTCTTCTGGAGCAATTTTTGCCCAAGTTGGTATGAGGAAAAAAAGTTATCCATGGTAATATTGTGGCCCTTCAATCCTTCGACAAGGTCCAGAACCACGCGCTCACCTTGATTTTTTTCAGCTTCACCACCAATTGGTTTTCCTAGGTACGGCTGAATCCTCCAGACGTATGATGTTTCAGCGCAAGTGCAAGCCCAAAACTTCAAGCCATATTTTTCTGGCTTGTTAGGCATGTACTGCCTAAATGAGCATCTGCCATGAAAACCTAGTAGCTGTTAATCCACCGTAACACATGGTGATGGGTTGTAAAATAAAGGAAGCAATTCAACCCATTTGTCCCATAGATTGTGAATCGGTGCAGATTTATCAATTGCTGTCATCTGATTTTGTCTGCGGCTGGTTGGATCGTCAAAACGTAGAACTTTCGTAATGTTTTGGAAGGTCTCTTTAGACATAATAGCTCTGAAAATGGGCCGCCCGAAATTGGCGTCAAACAAGTCCTCAATGCGCTCTGTTTTCGATCTGGGAAAAACTAATCCGTTCAAAAAACAAAAATACTTTTCAACCGAAACGGAACAACTTACTTGTAGACACCTGCAAGAATCAAAACACCAATATATGCATGAAGCATGTCTTCGTTCATGGTTTTGTGTTTGTCGCCAAACTTAGAGCACCCAAAGTTATTTGTATTTTCGATAATGATTTTTTCAATATGAGTAGGAAAAAATAGCAAAAATGAATCCATCAATACGTGAACTCGAGCAATAGCGTAGCGAGTAACACCCGGTTTCATTGTTAGCACATTTTCGGAACGGGCTCTGGCCACTAAAAACACAATCTAAAAACGAATGAACCGAAGAAATGTAAATATGCTTACCAGAAGGAGTCAATGGAACTGGGCTCCAAATTGTGTTGTCCTTCGAAACAAGCAAACGATCATTATTCGCGGAATTCACAGGTGCTTCTTCACTTTCGTAATCGGTTTCACTTGATTCATGCTCCTCAGGAACAAAATCTTCATCACTACCCGAAGAAAACTCTTCATCACTCGAAGAACCACTGGACATTTTACCGAAATACTTGTTATTTTATTTGATTGAATATAAGTAAATAATAAAATTCAATCCCTTTTTCAATGTAATCGAAAAGAAATTTCCATACACAATATGAAAACATATGACGGGTCGAAAACGACCCAATATAAAAAAAAGACCCAAATTCAAAAAAAGCAATGCCATCTTAGTTTTAAATAAAATTAACGGTTAGATTTCGGTTTAAAACTGTCCAAGCAACAAAGTCATGGAAAGATAGTTTAAAATAATTATTAGTTTTTAAAATATCTGAAATTAAAAAAAAACTTGGGTCGAAAACGACCCCAACGTAGGTCTACGGTTAAAAATGTATTTATAAATTTATTGTGTAAAAACACTTATTAATCTTTGGTGTTCCGTATATGAATGTTGACAACATTAAAATCCCACTAGATGAAGATCCTACATGGACTAGTCGTGTTTATCTATACCAAACACCAAATATTATCTGAATCTAACAGAAATAAAATCAACTTTCCTTCAAACAAATTTAAGAAGTGTAGGTATTACTTTCTCATGTCATCGAAGCCCTAATTTAGACAGAGTTTCAACTTCTCGCGAATTTGATGGTCTGTCCGACTCCATCCAAAGAATTGTCTCCTTGCATCCTCACACTGAAATCGTTATTACGGGCGATTTCAATGTACACAATTCTTCTTGGCTTCAACATTCGAGCCCCAGACAACACCCGAAAGTATGTGTGCTGAGATTTTCGCTGAGTTTAATCACCTTACTCAGCTTGTCAACGAGCCCACCCGAATATCGGACGTTAATGACCGAGCCGAAAATACTCTTGACTTGTTTCTAACCTCTGACCCCGATAAATACGCAATCAGTGTATTACCGCCTCTAGGCATATCAGACCATAGTATGATTTCCGAAATTTTTTTGTGCCAAAAAAATCCAGTTAGAGAAAGAGCTCCTGTGACAATACGAGGAAGCCAATTGGGACTGCCTCAATAATTTTTTCAGGATCTTTAACTGGTCACTATGCTTCCTCGGTAGTGACGTAGACTCCAGTGCGGATATGAATACTTATATGATTCTTTTGGGAATGAGAACTTTTATCCAGAATAGGGCTAAAAGCATCAGACCCAAAGAGAAATCATGGTTCGATGCGAGCTGTAAAGAGGTTATTAGGGTCAAAAAGGTTATAGCTTCCGTTGTTTTAGAGCCAACCCAACTGAGAAAAACCGGAAAAAGTTCAAACAAGCCAGGAAGGCCTGCAACGCCCATATTCGAAGGACCAAATTTTTGCATGACCAAAAATTAAGGCAAAAAATACTGCAATGTCCCACAGGCCTCCCCTCTAATTACCAACCAATTGCACGCTGAAAAGCTGATAAATTATCAGCTCAAGAAATATCTCGAAGATCGACAGCTTCTTAATGCCCTACGACTTTCCACTGGTGACTTGATGGTTTATCTCACCGAACAGTGGAACAAATCTTTACATCGTTTTGGAGAAAGTAAGATTATTGCACTTGATATTTCCAAAGCATTTGATAAAGTTTGGCATCCTACTCTCTTGAAGCAGACATAGTGACAAAAATTAAGCTCGGTAGACTCCGGTGGGCAGGGCACCTAGCTCGCATGAGTGAAGAGGAACCTGCTCGGAAAGTCCTTTGTGGTACATTCTATGGTAGACGGCAGCATGGTAGACCATGCTTGCGCTGGAGAGATGGCGTAGACCAGGACGCCCGAAGCCTTGGGGTGCGCAACTGGATGGCGTCGGCTCAAGACCGGGATAGGTGGAGAGACTTGTTGAAGGAGGCCAGGACCGGACCCCGGTTGTCGAGCCGATGATGATGATGATGATCCTACTCTTTTATCGAAAATGCTTGCTTTTGGTATCGATGAAACCCTTCTTCGTTGGATTAGTAACTTTCTTTCAAATCGCTCTATACAATTAGTATTAGACGGATTCAAGTCTGAAACCCACAACATAAATGCTGGTGTGCCACAAGGTTCTGTTTTGTCTCCGACCCTCATTGTGATGTGACGAAATTCAAGACTAATGTTCATCGACATCTCCTTTCAAATCCCCCCTATTTACCTGAACCTCGCACTGTGTCTCTGACATATAAAGGGTACACAAAAATTCCCTTGAGTGCGCGCTAATTATATAAAAAAAATCTTACATTTACAACCTAGACCACCCTGTAAGAAAAATCATGTTTCAGCAAATTAGCTACATGTGGATTTAGTTGATAGTTTCAATTTTGTTCATCAAAGCTAACAAATGTGTTCATTGGTTTACGGATATCGGATAAACTTCATAAAAACAAAACCAAACACAGTATTTTTATAACACTGCTCATATTAGATACGTACAGTCGTACATATACATATGTATGTAGGTACTGTGTAGTTACTCATGTACCTAAAATAAAAAAGTTTTCGATGGGAACAAAAATAGAAATTTTTTTTTTGTTTTGAACTATTAGTTCGGTATTCACCGAGCACCTTTAAATGTAAGGGCCTCTTAACTCAAAATATACTCCGTCATTAGCTCATAAAAGGAAATTTCTATGACCCAATGATGGAGGATTTGGTTTTTATTAAAAAGAGGCCTTAATCTCTATACTTTTATCACTTGTATTGTAAACTTGAAGGTGTCTTTGCCCTTGCTCCAACACTTTTGATATAAGAGGGTAGATTCTAATGAAATCTGACATACATACATATAAGTATTGTATAATATGTACATACATATGTACATACATACATATGTATTAATAGAATATGTTTGGGAAAGTTTAAGGATTTATATTTTTGAAGTAAGTTGCCAAGGGTCTTAGTTCAAGCAATAAAGAAAGTATCAAGGCTTATTTTCATTTTTGAGGCCTTTAAAACGTGCACGAAATAGTGTACGTACATTTCAGTTATTTTCTTAAAACCTTAGATACACAGTTTTTATATAAAATCATCAAAATCATTACATTACAAAATCATTTAATGATGCCGTTATCTTTGGAGCCTAACGGCCCGGGTACACCTAGTCCGTCATCGGCCGAAGTATGCAAATCCGCTGTCAGCAAAACTCGGGCTATCGAACCAAACATATAGAAAGGAAAGAAAGCGCGTACACCACTGAAAGCAACATCGTCCGATTACGTCCGTAAATAAGCGATCAACCGGCATATCGCAACATCTTTGGATTTTTCGTCAGTTGTCCGTTTGACTCGTGATAAAGTTCAAAAACGCCCATGACAGTCGTCGGAATAGCTCCTACCCAATATCGGCCGATGATTCGGTTTTAGTGTACTTGGACTTCTTGATCTTCGTTTTAATGTCAAATCAAAAAAATACAATATTACCTGACTACTTACTATCTATTTAGGTAGTCACAAGTAAAAATTAAAAAAAACCCTGCACTTCATTATTTGAATTGATAAAATAAGCCAAAAAAGAAGTTTAATGTTAAAACTGAAGATGCCATCTTATGTATCGTAAAAATACAAATTTTTGAAAAAAAAAATTCAAAAATCGTTAGAGTTATTTTTTAAAAAACTAATTTTTTATATGCATACTTATATAGTTTTTTAAGTATTTATATAAAAATAAAGTTGGTTTGCACGTTTTTAGTACCTATTTGATAACATACATTTAAAACCAAATTAAAAAAAAATTTATTAGTTTTCAAAATATTGAGTAAATACAAAAAATATTTTTTTGAAAATTTTGATATGCAATATTATTAAGATTATATAGGACCTCCTTTAGAAAAATTTTCATCGAAATCCGTCCATTTACGAGAAAACCGAAAACCAAAAATCCGGTTCTATGGCAAGTACCGTTAATAACGGTTTTCGGGTAGAGTACGATAAGTCAGGCGACAAAGTTTAATGACGGATTTGTACATAACAGTTAAAAAACAAGCATTTTTCACCATGGGAGGGAGGTCTTTCTCCCCCCGTTTAGGCGGTAGGAGAAATTTAAAAAAATATGTACGTTAAATGGAAAAAATAATTAAAAAATAACTAACTAACTTATACTTAACTAAGTTTTATACATTTTTATACATTTTTTATATATTTTTTTTGGTAATTTTCAATTTTCTCAAGAACTAGAAGACATAAAATCATCTAGTTTTCAGTTTTTGATCAAAAACAAATAAGAGGAATGAATTCTAGAAAAAACAAGTAGTAGATAATCTTAAAGTTTTGAAGATTTACACTTCAAACCTTTTTTTTTAACTTTTTTTGGCCCAAATTTTGAGTAAAAACAATTTTTTTCAAAAACTATGCATTGTTTTGACTTGATTCAAAAACTGGCTAAGAGAACAGTGTTGGCTTTAAACAAACGTATAATACTTCTTAATTGTAAGTATTACCGTTATTTTTTAACTATTTTTTTCCATTTCAAGTAATATTTTTTTTTAAATTGCCCCTCCAACCTAAACGGGGAGAGATAGACCCCCCTCCCATAGTAAAAAATGCTCGTTTTTAACTGTTCTGCAAAAATCAGTTATAATATATCTTGTCGCCTGAGTTACCGTACTCTTGCCCGGTCTTTTCAAAAATATTTGTTGACTAAATTATTAAGGTTAATTGACAAACCAGATTTGAAAAATTTGATCAAAATCGATGGAGCCGTTTTCGAGATAAAAATGTTTTGTCTAAACGGTACTGCGACAGGTACCGTTATTGTTGTAGCTAAAATAAAAATTTCGGTTTCCCCTCTAGGCAATCTTCCCAAAACTTTAGGTCCAAGGTTTGAAGAAAATCTTTACAGTAGTTTAGGCTGCAGGTCGAGGTACAGACAGACAGAATTGCGGGACCCAGTTTTTCGCGTTCTCTATCATCGTAATGTTAGGTCTGATTAATATCTCGAGTTCGATTTCTTGCACGAATACAAAACTTGCCCTATAGTACTTATTGTCGCAAGTAAAAACTGACTTATAACTGCGCTAAATTTCCAATTTCCAATTTTAGCTTAGTTAAATTGGCGAGTGAACATTTTTTTCGCATCTCAATAATAAATTTTGTTCTAGCTTAAAATTTGTCGTAATAATTTGTATACAATGCCAAATTGTTCTCTATTTATCTGACCTAAAGATATAAGCTAAGCAGTCACCTGAGCTCGGCCAATTTTCACAAAATTTATCTTCGAACATTATGAATTCTTTACTTATTAATAAACATGTTGCATGACTCCTAGCATTTTGACATGAAATGTTAACATTTTATGTATAATTTTCTAACTTAAGAGAAGAAGTAGATATAATACATTATGTCATCACTTTAAAGAAAAATAACACTGGACTCTAAAAGAAACACTATACTTTTACCAAAAACACTAAACTTGGTATAATGTTGAATTTTCCCATTCCCATTCGTGCGGTTTTTATCTTCCAACTCAAGCTAGATAAATTGATAGAAAAGTGCGTTTAAATTTCTTCCGAGAACCCCAGTGGTTTTTGGTATTGGAATAAATTCAATTTATCATAGTTTTCTTTTGCATCTCCTAAAAATTTGTTTGTGTTCAGTTGTGAATCAAATTTTGGAAAGTTGAAGTTTCAAATTAGGAGAAGAAATCAGAAGCACGATGAAACTATAGCTCTGTGGTCCAATTAGCACTAAAATGCACATTTTGTACACCACAAAGCTATAATTAAGATAAAATGTAAAAACACGTACATATGGCTACCTACATTTCGATTACTGCGTACGATTAACGCATGAACAGGTTTTAAAAATTATGAAAAGTGGGTACATACTACATAGGTATACTCGTAATGTGGAATAATAAATTTGTGTGGGATATTTCCGAAAATTTTAAATGGATATTTAATATGGATATAATGCAAAATGAATAATGAATCCGAAGTAATACCAAGCTCATTTAGGAGTTCGATCATATGTATTTCCAATTCACAAAAAAGGAGAACTATGGATGATGTGCGTAATTCCCGCGGACTTTCATTTTTATATACTTTTTATAAAATTTTTACGGGGGTACTTCTGGCCAGAATAACTAAGTGGGCTGATAACCATAACATAATAAACGAATATCAGGCCGGTTTCTATAAAGGGTACTCAACGTTCGACCAAAATTTCACCCTATCCTCGGTTATAAGCTTAACGCTAAATAAAAAGAAAAAGAAACTTTACGTTTTCTTTATAGATTTTAAATCTGCATTCGATAAAATCAATAGAGAAGCTCTCATTTATAAATTGCATAATCTAGGAATGTCAGGGAAGATTATTAGACTATTGAGAAATATATATGATAACACAAAATCGGCTGTTTGGAATGGCGAACATATTTCAAACTTTCAAACTGCGCTTAAGACAGGGTTGTGTACTTAGTCCAATTCTATTTTCCTTTTTTTTTAAACGACCTTCACGAAGAGCTACCTGGTGGTGTAAGTATGTATATGTGGCATGCTTCTCAAAATTCTTATGTATGCAGACGATCTTACAATACTAGCAGAAAATCCTGTAAACTTATAAATAATGATTGATCGTTTGGTGGAATACTGCGATACATGGAATTTGGATGTCAATTTAGCTAAATCATAAATTGTCATATTTAGGAATGGAGGAAGGAGAGCCATGGGCGAAAAATGTTTTTTTAGAGGGTCTGAGGTAGAAGTAGTTAATGACTACAAATATTTAGGTGTGAAATTTACACACAATATGTCCTTTAAGCCTTATTTAGAAGAAAAACTTGCAATGTCTAAGGTAGCTATAAATTCCACTTGGTTAACAGTCATTAACGATAGAAGGATTCTTCCTTCAAACAAATTTAAAATTTTTGAATCATCAGCCAAATTCATCATGTTTTACGCAGTCCAAGCATGGGGATATTTGAGGTATGAAGAAACGGAAAGACTCCTTAGATACTTTATAAAAAGAATGTTCAAGTTACCCTACAACACTCCAAATTATATACTGCACATAGAAACCGGTCTGCCAACACTATTCCTATCCACCCTACGACTTCATTTTAGCGACATACTTAAAGTGATGAGTTACCAGGAGAGTAGACTTCCTAAAATATATTAGCTAGGGAAATCATGAATAAAAAAATTAGCTGGGCTAAGGAGTGGATATCACTTTATGAGGAAGTAGGTCTGCAATTTTCATTTGAGGACATAAATAATTGGAAAGATTTGCATATTGAGGTGATGAGTGAATTGAGAAAAAAAGAGTGGAGGGATCATGTAATAAGAGCAAAGGGGGGTCAGTTCCATGATGAATACAGTAATCTCGAATATGTAGGAGTGGAAAACTATTTTGAAGATAAACATGCGCACATGATCAGATGGATTTTTATGGCAAGAGGGGGTTTGCTTAACTTAAATGCAAGAGCATTTAAAAATCAAACGGATGGTAGGCATATGCACATTGTGTAACTTAGATGCTTCAGAAAATACATATCATTTTATTGCAACCGAAAAATGTCATTTTAAAATTTAACGTAGCAATAAATATTTAAAAGCGTTTGGTGCAACTGGCAATTAGTTTAAAAAAAAATTATTGCCCGGTTTCATCAAAATCCACTAGATTCAGTTTTCGCTAAAATGTTTATGGCAACAAGGAATAACAGCATAAGTCGACTTATGTCGAAATTGAGTTTTTGATAACATCGGATGCGCAACGAGCGATTCTACCTCCAATTTTGTTTCGTATTTGTATCTCTTATGGTTTTTGAATTATAGCCTAGAAAAAAAAACAACATAAGTCGTTTTCTATGCTCAGTTTGCAGAAGTAAAAACAACACAAGTAGACATTATGCTCTTTTTACAAAACTAATCGTATTTAGCTAAAAGCAATTCCTTTTGAAAAAATAAGTCGACTTGTGTCGTCACTTGTGTAGCTATTCCGAATAAAAATAATTTATTTTTTTGCGGAATGCGCAATGCGGAAAAACGACATAAGATCAGAACATTTACAAACCTGCATAAGACTGCACAAGGAAAAACAACACAAAAATTGAACTGCTTTCCTGAAAAACTACAAAAAGTGACTTATGTTGTTTTTCCTTGTTGCCACAGAAATGTATCGGGCTGTTTAATTTATGTGAGTTGCAACCTGAATTTTATTATTTGTATCATATACATATCAACTTAACGAAAAAGTTGAACCAGTGCAAATCCAATAGCAATATGGAGATGTCAAACTTCACTGAAAACCTCTTTCACCCTACCGTTGAGTACTTCAAAAAATAAAAGTAAAATCGTACGGCAAATCAAAAAAATATTTTTCTTGCTCATATAATAGTGTAACAGCAACTTCATTTTTAATTTAAACTAAGAGTCAACCCATCTATCAATTTCAATTTTAAACCAGAGACGCAGGATTTTGCATTAAAGGGATTTTAACATTCACACAAAAATAGAAAAAACCATCGCTAAAAGAGATAAAGCAAAATTGAGTAAAAAGCAATCAATTTTTTCCTAATTATTTGACTTTGGCTACGAATAACGGATAATCGAAAACAAATGCGCGCCTAAAGCTGATAAAAATGTTAATGTGTGTCCATTCTTAAATCAAATTATCTCCTTTCCAAAGCTTCACTCGAGAATGAATTTTGTCCACCTAGCATGTACTATTTATTTAATTCACTGTGGGTCTCCCATTTCTGCAATAACTCGCACACAGGAATGGTTGAGAGTTGTAAGTCACATGGACATTAGGGCCGGGTTCTTCATGGATTGTCGAGCCATAAAATTATTTTGTAGCTCTATTAACTACCAACACTTTGGAAGCAAGCCCTTGAACAATAAAAGTCGCTTTTAGCGAAGAGAAATGTCAAAATGCAGGGCAACGGGTAAGTGGTAGCAGAATATTTGGAATTTATCAAACTTTGAGCGAGTGCGGTTGCTCCAGCCTCAGCTTCCCATTGCAGCGCTGTATACTTTTTCCGTATGTTTTAACTTTGACAATGTCACGAGCGACTGCTGCAGCAACTCCATTGTGTGCAGCTAGTAATATCAAATTTTCCTTATACTGCACTGTTTGCCAATGCTATATCTCTATGGTCGTCTATTAAGGTGCCGTTTTTGTGTTTTAATTAAATTGTATTAAGCACACCCTTTGGTTATGTTACGAAAAAAGGTTGATTGTTTTGATTAATAATAATGCACCAGAATTTATTCCATGGTACTTACATAATGTATATGTTTATTAGGGTGCTGTTTATCTTATCAATATCCGAATTTTTTCCATGCCATGGGTTAAAAATTATGAGGATAATAGATAAAAAAATCTGTGCAAAATTTCATCGAAATCGGTTAACGTTAACACGTGCCACCGAGCACTTGAAATTTCCCATTACATAATGCATGGTTTTTAGTCTTTTAATAAAAAAATTCGTGAGGGTGTAATAGTTTATGGATAAAATTTAAACTTGGCACGGGTCTTAAGTATAATGTAAAGTATAAGAAATATTTTCATATTTTATTAAAAAATTTCCCAAATAAAAACAACAATAAATATGATTTATCTTTCAAGAAATTTTATTAATTTTTTTTATATTCGTCGAGAACTTGAATAATGTATTCTTTTTGCTCTTCATCTGCACTTAAAGTTTAATTATATTCTGAAATTAGTATAATGCCTCTTTTAGCCACATCGTTGACAAACCTCAACTTTTTAACTAATTTTACACCGCATTGGTAGTTTTCATCTAAATGCTGGACTGATAAAAAGTCTATATCCTTAGAAAACAAAAAGTTCTCGACAAATAAAAAAAAAATTCCAGATATAAACAAAACCACAGTGCTCCAATCAACTAAAAAATGTATGTTTGTATTATGCATTGAATAAAATTCCATTTTTTTTTCTCAAATTTATAAATAATTTTGAAAGCTTATTAAGTAATTTAAAAAATCGCTAAATATACCGTTAACACCTTCAATTTAATTTTTTTTTGTACAAAAAGGCTTTAAAATGATCAAAAAATTAAAAATAAATTATATTTATTGTTGTTTTTTATTGTGAATTTTTTTAATAAAATATAAAAATATTTTTTTTATACCTTACATTACACTGACCTCTGCCAAGTCTAAATTTTATCCATCAACTATTATGCCCTCACTATTTTTTTGAGTAAAACACTAAAAAACTTCATGCATTTTGTTAACCGATTTCGAAAAAAATTTTGCACAGATTTTTTTTATTATCCTTAACATTTTTAGGCCCGGGCAAGAAAGAAATTCCGACATTGACAAAATAAGCCCCACCCTAATACATTATAAATGTACAAAAAAGTATTTATAGGTATGTATATAAAATCCTTTATAAACAAGGAAAAAATGTTTCGTTGCGAAATCTAAAAAACAAACACGTTTAAGTTTAATACCTGCTGTAGCAAAATGTTTACTCTTCTGACAAGCCAGTCATTACGTTTTACGTCAACTACTTTGCCATTTTGTTAATTTTTAGAGAATTTAAAGTTAATGCACAACACATTCCTGCAAGCATTTTGGTAAAAGTAAAAACTTTAATTTAAAAGTCGGGGCAAGTGATTGTGACAATGTTTTGCGGAAGCTGATGTTATTCAAGAAAGAAGTTTATTTTCTAAAGCGTTTTATTTGGATTCAGGGCACAATTTTATTAAACTACAAGACTAATAACACTGTGTTACAGTGAAAAAAAATACTTGATCGGAGACGTAGAATATGTTGGACTTTTGGAACTGAACAAGATAGTATGATTAAAATTGTCAATATACCCCCAAAATCTCATTTTAGGGCCAAAAACCCGTTATTTTGTTCATTTTGAATGTTCTTGTCTAAAACTCCGACATTTTTAACCGAATTTATTCTTTTAAATTTTATAAAAAGAAGAGAAATATACCTGTCGAGAAAGAAAATCATGGTTTTTGAGCCAAAAGAATATAGAAATTTAGATTTTTTCTCATTTCGTCATTTTTAACAACAATTTTATATATTATATAATTAAATTTATTTTTTTTTTGTTTCTATTTTTCTGAAAGCTTATTATATTCCGCGTAAAACAAAATTTGTTTAAAGAAAAAAATTTTATGATTTAAATCCACTAATTAATATTTCTAAGAGCAACTAAAATGACAGTATCAAATCTTTTGGGGAAGAGAGATGCGATAGTTAGAGATAATTATTTATTTTGCAGAAATCTTGCAAATCTTATAATCTTAAACCCACTAAAACGAACTCAATTTTTGGACGATTTGACTCAAAAAAGACTTTTCGAAAGCGGAATTTTGAAAAATAATAAAAAAAAGATGATTAAGTGACCGTTAAAAAAATTTAAAAAAAAAACATTTTAGTCTTGATTTTTTTTATTTTTTATGTTTGAAAAATAAAAAAAATACATTTAAAAAAATCGCATAATATCGAAATATGAGTAAATCTTCACCTGACACCAGCAATAAGGGTTTTTTCCCCTAAAATGAGATTTTGGGGGTACAAAATGTGCTAGGTCTCGGGAAAAGTATATTTGGTTTTTCTTTTTTTGTAACGCAGTGTAATTATTTGTAAATCATTTGTATGTAGTTGGAATTTTTTTTGTAAACACAGACACACAGAAGTGTCATAAAGAATTCCAAATTAACAACAACTTATCCAAGAAATGATATTTTGTGGTGTTTAATCATTTCCGAATCTGGTATGGCAAATTCACAAAAAAATAATCAAATTACAAGTGCTTCTATAATTTTTAAAATGACATAACAATTTTATTTCTGCCATTTTCTTAAAAATAAATTTGAAAAGCTAGTTTTAACGAAAAACACTATCCTACTAAGTATTAACAATTGAATAATTTTATTGTATTTGGAAGAGCTTTTCAGGGAAGTTCGCCAACTCTCATATTGCTATTTCACTTGCACTGGTAAAACTTGTTCGTTAAGTTAAAAAAACAGATGATAACACCCAGGGATGGTTCGCGAACAATGGAGCTGATAAATTTATAAGCATTTAATTTACATTGGTATTGTAGTTTTATGAAATAGGGCCCAAGAGGTAGGTTTTGAGAACTAAATTTACTTTAAACAAAAATTTTATTAACACAATTAGATATGTTTTCCCAATTTTTTATTTTTATTTAATTATTTTTAAGTATTAAAATAAAAAATAAATATAATTAAAATACATTTCTGTTTGAAAATAATATATAATAGATGTATAATATTAATATTAAATATTTTTAACCAAAAAACTATAGCTATATAATTGCTTGGTTGTTGAACGTACCCGACGAAGAGCAACAGAGTTATGTTTTAAACTTATCTGTCTTCGTCGTTTCTCTAACCGGTTTTTAAAGTTAAATTAATGAGAACAAGACGAACGTTGGAAGATTTATCAAAATAGTATATGTATACGTATTGTATGTATATATACTGTCAAACAATAAATTAAACAAACGAAAATGTTATTCAACAATTCAGTCGCAATTTGACAAAAATCACTACTTAACAATTTTGAAGTTGCGCCAAAATGTTCATGGTCCTCTGTTGTGTATTTCATAGCAAAGAAGTACAATAGGGGAATCTTCTTTTTTTTTCAAGATGGGTTTTCTCTGTGTTCATAATTGACGAAATTTTTCATCTGAATTTTATTTTGGATCTGACATTTATACATAGGTATCTTTGATAAAGGACTATACAATGCTTAGCATAACAATGAGCTTTGATAGCTTTTTGATGGCATATACATATGTAAGTTTGAGCAGAAAATTCTTTGCATCTTTACTACATGTTGTTCAAAATTATTAACGAAAATTTTCTTTTTTTCTTATTCATAGAGCTCGTTATCCTTAAAGCCTATGAATATAATTTGTGTTTTTTTTTTTTGGTATATGTAATTTTGTATGTGATAAATATTTATGTGGGTGTTTATGTGGTCTTGATTGTTATTCCGATCACGCGTCATTTTGTATTGATTCAGTTTGAAAAGGGATTGTTAGAAAAAAAACATGTGCAGGAATTCAAACAAAAAAAAAATCAATCTTTTAACCCACTTATACATAGTAGGTAGGTAGGTAATTATAGAAAAATGTAAATGAAAATTGATTTGAATATTGAGAATAACTTTAAGAGAAGAAATATATATTATGAAATTTTGCTTGGAATTTGAAATAAACGAGAAGCCAGAAATCAATAGAAGTCTCTGGAAAACCCATTAGATTGAAGTCTTCTAATCTGATGAGTGTACAATTTAAATAGATAGAATTCTATATAATTCATAATTTCAACAAATTAATTTTAAAAATACTATGAGCATGAGCATACCAACTTTGTTAATTCAAGTTTCACTTGCGACTAGAGGTACAGCAAATTTGGATTCGTGAAAAACCGAACTCGAAATTTTCATCAAACTTGACATTGCTATGATAAGAAGTCCAAAAAATTCGGTTAATTGAAACTAAGACATTGCTTACGATAACTCCCATACAAATGTTTGTGTATACAACTATTAGTATGACCTATTATAAGAAAATAAGAATAATGAAATGTTAGAACCTTTCTCAAAAATCTCAAATTACTAGACTTACGGATACTTACAAATTTTTTGTGTGTACATAATGTATGTGCGCACAATTTTCAACGATTTAATTTGATGTTTAAGCATTTTCGGTATAATGCAAGGTAAAAGTTTAACCTTGCTAATTTTAAATAAGTAAAGCATCGAACTATCTTTAAGCATTTTTCTAATGTAAAAACCGCCAAAGAACTGCATTATCTTTTGGCATCATGCTAACTTTAATGTCAATTCGACGTTCATAAAAGTCAAGAAAAGGTCCGATCACCAGTTAACCTGCAGTGCTTAAGGCGCGTTTTGTTTGCTTTAATTAAGAAAGTTGTGTTATTATAATACTTGTTTACAAATAATGTTTAAAATTATGAAATCTTTACTTATGTTATAAAAACTTAACAAATTTCCCGGTATTTCTTTTTCTTTTTTTTATAATGTGAGTGCACAAAATATTGAGGAACATTGCAAGCGTTCGGAAAATAGGGAAGGGTTTAAAAGGTATTGTCATGCCAATACCTTAACATCAACATCAACGCATGAATTATCATGAACAAAGTTGAAAAAATTTAAATGGTGATGGTTCCTTTTAAAAAAAAAATAAAAAAAGGTTAATTTGTAAAAAAAAACTAGCAAAGTCCAAACCAAATTTTTAGGAAAAGAAATACCTGTTCGACTTTTACTAAGGAAATTTCATGCTACCAAATTTCTTCCTCAACAATAATTTCTTTCGATTTTCAGTCTCCTTGAGGGCAAGAAGCTATCTTTTAAGAATATATCAAGAAATTTTAAATTTCTTAAAAAAAATACTAAAAAATAACCAAAATGATGATTATTAGATAGGGCCTTGTACTCCAAACTGCATCACGTTTTCGCTTATAACTGAAAGCAAATTGTTTTTTAATAGATGAAATTTGTTTCTCATCATATAATTTAATATAAAACTCTCACAAATACATTCCACGACAAATTTAAACACTATAGGTAATGTTGTATTTTAGAACCCTATAATATCTACTACTGTACCAAAGCCAATTTTTTCCCAGATTTCTGTATTTTTGATCGAACAACTTTCATGCATGAATATATATTCCAATTTTAGCCTGACATCTACAAAATGTATCTTCTTGAGTATCAACTATTTTATTTTAAGTGATCAACTAATTTTTACACAAATATAATAAAATATTCAAGATAAAATATATTTTAGCTTTTAGAGTATTATGAAGGAAAACCCAGGTCCACCGACGCACGTTCACAAGCAATGGAGGATGGCATCAAGGCCATCCTAAACTCATCGTTTGTGATGATCAGAGATCGTGCGACTGTATAAGCTAGCTGTGAGTAAGATAGGGGAAGTCTTGGCGTGCATGCAAAAGGAAGCTGCATGGATGAAGAGGATGAGGAAACAGTTCCACACCTTCTCTGTACATGCCCAGCTCTGTCTCATAGACGTAGACTCCAATTAGGACAACTCTACTATAACGATCCTAGTAATCTAAAAAATACTAAGATTAGTAGCATCGCACGCTTCGTAAAAAGCTCAAAATGGTTTAATGAGTAAAGGAGGATATCTAACTGATCCTTGTGGTTTCACAATGGACCAATCTTATTAGTCTAAGTGGTCAGCCTTTCGCTGACCGCCACTGTAACCTAACCTAACCACAACAGTACCTATATTGTCATTTGGCCACCATTTTGTTTTTAGTGCCACATTTATTTGCGTTTATTACTAACGCATTTTGACAGTAGAAAAAAAAATTGAAAAATACACACTTGAAAAAAAATTCAGACATTCACAACCATTCATATATTACTACAAGTTTCATAATATTTTACGATTTGAATCCAAGTTTATAGTCGTGCATTTTCTTTACAAAAAAAAACAACTCCTCATTTTAGTAATGCGCAATAAAATAGGATTTCTGTTATATACATAGTTCACAATATGGATTGTAAGGACAACTTTTATTATATTGGCAATCAAAGGGCGACAAACTTAACGCTTGTCCTTCTTTCCGCAGAAACAACCTTTGCTACACCACTACTCCGAAAATAAAACTTTATGGCAAAAGATTTCAATCTTTTTATTTAAGTTATTTGTTTTTTGTTATATTTTCAAGAAAAATCTTATCTCTTCTTTAATGCTATTGTATATATTTTTCAAACACAATCATTTTTCAGTTTTATATTTTTTGTATCGCACTGATACTGCTACAACTTGATCCCTATTGTATCGTTGTGTTTTGAAAGAAGTTGTTTGACCTAACAATTAAGAGTGAATACTCCAAACCGTGTACTTATCTTATCAGAACGATTAAGGTTTCTATGGATAGATGGCTTGTTTATTAAAAAATCATTGGAAGAAAAATTTTTGTTTTTGGTAAAATTACTTTAAGAAATTGAAAAATGGAGAAAATGGTTACTTGGCTTATACTATAACATTTTTTAATAACTTAATATTTCATGTTTTTATTAAAAAAATTGTTGAAGAAAATTTTTAATTTTCTATGAGTTGCATACAATGTCAGAGTTTTCGCCCAATTTCGTCCGCCCTACGCTTACGCGATGTTTGATGTTTTTTGCACTTTGGAAATAGTTTTCCATTCAAAAAGATGTCTTCAATAGATCGGTTTGGATGAGAAAATGGGTAGCATTGCGCATATGGGTATTCGTTAATTAAAAAAATATTAAAAAATAACGGTAACTTAAAGAGTCATGCTATAGCATTTTGAAAAGCCTATTCCTTAATATTATTTTTAAATTAAAATGTTGGAGTGAGTCAAACAAAGCATTGCTATTGTTATTTTTTTCATTTCTCTTTTTCATTATCTGAGCTATAATGGTTCATTGGGACAAATTATATAAATTCCCGGGTACCCGGCACCTAACGAGTACCCGGCAATGTGTTAGGTACCCTGTTACCCAATCATATTTCGGGTACCCGAAAACTTGCGGGTACTCGGGTACCCGGCTAACAGGCTAATACCCGGAATGGCTGGGTACCCGGGAACTCGATCAGTGTACCGGGGCCCGGGTAACAAGAGCTCTAGTTTTTAGGTGATTTTAGTGTGACTTAACGTGATTCATTGGGTTCAAGTGTAAGTTTTATTTTTCGGGTTTTAAACATGCATTTGAGTTATAATGCTTAGCAAAAGACATTCCGACCTCTTAGCCGCGTTCCAGAGAAAAGTCTTAAGATGAATTGTTGGCCGCATATCTATCATGAATTGTACGCAATCTACCTTGAAGCAGATATAATGACAAAAATTATGCTCGGTAGACTCCGGTGGGCAAGGCACCTGGCTCGCATGAGCGAAGAGGAACCAGCTCGGAAAGTCCTTTGTGATACATTCTGTGGTAGACGACAGCGGGTAGACCATGCTAACTACAAATATAATATTTAATGCGGTTGACAGTTGATTTTAAAATATTCACATGTTTCTAACATGCCACATGCTGAAATGTTGAAAATAGAAATTACTTAAGAAAGATTGTAATATCTATCTTCGGGAATTTATTTCTTCTAAAGAAATAACGATTTTTTCCCTAGAGGAATACGATTTGTAAACTTTCTCAACACAAGTTCTTCATATCTACATTCAGCACTCGTAGAATGACGATGATGACCAGATCGTATATACATAGGTACATATACTTTTTTTCCTCTTAAACCTTGTCCTTATTATAATGTTCCTGTTTTCCATTTCCATTACCTACCTTACCCACATGAATTCCCACAAACTACTTGAGTATTTTATAAAATGTATAAATATTGTATGTTATGAATGTATACACATTTATAACAACTATGTCAGACAAAATGAATTTGCAAAATCTTTCGGATGATGTTCAAGTCATCGTCAAGGGATGTCATGGATATGTCGTTCAACATAATCCCAAAACTGTTTCTACAATAAACCATACCATCATACTTGTTCGCTTAGAGGCTTGGGGGAAGGAGAAGGGGGTTAAAATTTCAAAACTGTCGTTAAATTAATGAAACAGTTTTCCATTATGTGGGTGTGAACATAAACTGGGAGGGGGTTTATCCAGGATTGTACTTGTAAGGATTTGTCCTCTTAACAGACATTGTTTCATATTTTTCAAAAGGAACAGATTAACATGCATAACATTTCAAGAATCAATTTTATCCTTTCGGCATCCCACAGAAAAAGATAAAAAAAATAATCCTTAAAGGGCCGTAATAATCTTATCTCATCGTTCGGAGCACCGTTATTCTATTCATTATTATTATTATACATAGTCCCAAAGTAACTAAGATTTAACATACACCCTGTAAAAGTAAATCGTTCCAACACCATTGATTATAATAACAGCAGCAACGATAGGTATCTACATTGGTAAGGTATGCCATTGGTTTTGGAATGGCAAAAGTTTAACTCGAGGAATTTTGAGAGCAAAAAACTTTTTCACTAGTTTTGGTGCCACATTCATTTAAGTAATTTTTTTTTTAAGTAAACTTTTTATTTTCTTTTTTATTTTAATAGATTGTGTAACTAGCACAAAATATACTTTCAGCCAGATGCCTGATTGAGTCAGAGCTTTTAGAAACATTTTTATGAGGCTATATCTATCGAAAGCAAATTAATTACTTTATCCTTCAATTTTTGAACAGAAGTAAAGTTAATTAAGTTAAATGGCTTTTATATTAGATCGTCTAAAACTATTCCTCTGTCATAATAATTAAGTTAAAATCTATATTTGTCAGCTCAGTTGGATTATTGATTTTGTTTTGTTGAAATTTCATCACGAGGTCCTTGGAAGTTAAAAGTTTTATGAAAAGATGACACATTTTTTTGACATTTTGGTTCAAGGATAATAATTTATTACGAAAATTTTTTAGGTACAGTCGACTATACCGTTTTTGAGGAAATCTAAAATCAAGAAAATGATTATAAGGCAGGTATGTATGTAGGTACCGTTAACTCCCATAGAATCAAATCACATTTTTTAATTTTTTTCATTAAAGGTGAGCCAATGTCTATTTAAAGCTATAAGATTCTTATCACGACCTTTTATAGTACACTGTAGATCAACGGACAGAAGACAGGCAGACACTTTTTTCGACTTCCCTATCGCAGTAATGCCAAGATTGATCAAATTCTCAAGTTCGATTTTTTTAGTAGCTATAGTCGCAAGTAAAAAGACATCGCAAAAAAAAATATTTCAAGAATAAAAAATAGTGTCGATACAAATTTTATTTACAAATTAATTTTGTGAAAAAAATTGCGAAAATAAATTTGTCCAAAAAAATTAATTTTCCCAAAAAAATTTTGAGGAAAATGTCAAAAACAATTGTAAATGTTTTTGAAGCGCGAGAATAAATACCTATACCGTGCAAGTTTTAACGTAAAAAATGTTCGTCCTCAAAGAAAAAAAATTGTCAAAAAGTCTGTCAAAAAAAATTGTAAAGTGGAAATAATTTAGAACCGCCCTTACAGACATTGTCAGTGCATTGGCTTGTCATCCAATCAGTGTAGTGCTTTAAATTAATTTAATTTTTTATTTTGCACATTTTTCAAAGCTTGAAAAGTTCAATTATGAATACCAATTTTGTAATGAGTTTTATTTTGCATTTTTTTTTTTGTTATGCAAATAATTTTCATCTTGAATTTAAATTTGTGCGAAGTTGTAATTTACATTAAATTATGTTCCGCATGCATCAAAAAGTTCGCAAATAATTTTTAACTTGCTCACATTATACCTAGTTAAATGGAAAATAAAATCATTTCAAAATATGTACACAGCGTAGATATAATTCCTATGAGAACAAAAGTAATTCTCCATGTAAAATTTATGTAGGTACCCACTCCATTTTATTTTAAGCAACCAAAAACATAAGAAATTTGACAGTAAGAAGTTACCACGTAACATTTATATGGTTGAAAGTTTAATCCTTCCTTTGTCAGAATGCAAAGAAAATAAAGAAAAATACAGATAAACCCTGAAAATCAACATATAGTTTAACTAGAGAGGAGATTTTTATGGCATACCTTTATACCTGTTTGACTTTATAAAGAGGTACTAAAGGTTTTGCAATAAAAAAATATCGTTTAGTTTAAGGGCTTTCCACTACTTGCGTAACTAAGTAACCAAGCTTTTATACTATTAAATTAGTTGTTCTTCCTTCCATGTCGATGTTATGAATGCTTTTATATATAGCCTCTTCCCAGCTTCCACATCAGTAACATTCAATAGCAATAACCGCAACAATGTATAAAAAAGTATGCAAATGCATAGATGCCGGCACGAACTTGTAATAAATTAAGTTTTATTATTTTAAAAGGAAGCTCTTACCTATGTATAGTAGGTTTATTGAAAATGATAGGTTTTGTCTGGAATGCAGCGCTGTAAAATGTTCATGCAAGATAGCCGGTTTAAAATTTGTAACAAATGTAAGTTAAAGAATTTATTTTTTTTAAGATTATCAAAACAGTGTAGAAATATATAAGAATTTAACTAAATAATTCGAAAATTGCGTTTTTAAAACATAAAATTGAATATTCCAGTGTAAATATTAGACCACCTCTAAAATAATATGTTTGTTTCTCAATTTTCTTACAAAAAAAGACTAAATCGCAAAAATTCTGAATTGGTACCAAGACGAGACCGAGACGATACTTAGTCATTTTAGAACGAAACTGAAGTTTTTTCAATTTTGACGAGACTGAAACAAATATTTTGAAGACTCGTGGCCAGCCCTAGGGGGAGGGGGGGGGGGGTGGTGTGGCACATCATATTCGTCGTTTTTCTATCCAGAATAATACATCTGAGTATATCCTGATATAAAAAATCAGTATAGATGTGTTGTCTGTTTCAGAGCCAGGGTGAAGCAAATCATGGAACTAGAACAAATGCATCGGAGTTCATCCTGAGATCGAAAATAAGGATATACTCAGATGTATACGTCTTAGTTCAAAGCCTGTTTATTGCAAATCATGAACTTCAAGCGAAGTAAGACAAATATGTGTTGAAAGCATAGAATAAAATTTAAAAAAATGTTCCAAACCACCTTGCGCTTATGTCCAAGTATCGAAAGACTTTAATAATATTAAAGTCTTATTTACAACACAATTATTTATTATATTATTAGATATTATTATTATTTATATTTTATATAACTACATTTGACCTTTTAAACAGACAAGAGGTGATGAAAATTTCGTAGGTGGTAATGTTAATAAACGTCAATAATATGGACAAATGTGGGTTTACGATCTGTCATTTGTTTGAAAGCCATTTAATTTCCCTCGTTTGTTTTTTCTTTAAGCGTTTGACAATAGAAGAAATTGGTTGAAAAGCAAATGTTGGACAAGCTTTGCTTTTCAGGGCGAAGTTTGGTATCTATTTATTATAATACTAAGATCTACATATTATGTTTGTAACCTAGATTTTTTTTTGCCTTTGTTGACTGAACTATAAATAAATGTATTCTCATCACTGTCCCGAGGCGGTCTTTATTTGATGATGATAACAATTTAAAAACAAAATAAATAACAATTATTTTAACTTCATGCCGTTCTTAGTACTAATATAGTTGTCCTTTTAATTTTTTTTTAAATAAAACATTTACTCTAAAATTATATGTGCAAAGAAAATATTTAAAAGTTTAAATATAAATTGGATAAAATCAAAAATCTGAAAAACATTTAGCTTTCACCAAGCAAACATATATTATAGGTAGGTATGTATGTATGTGTATAAAATATACATATGAATAACTTATTTTGTTTGCCATCATAGTTATTTATGTTTTTGTATTTCATTGCCATTAATCTTCCTATTTACTAGTCATAAATAAATGTCTTTTTTTTCATTTATACATAACATCTTATCTGCAGGGTATTTTTTTAAGTGCCTTAATGCCTATTCGTAGTCGTAGCTAAAAGCCATTTAAATGGGGAACATTGAGTTATTGCTTTGGGGTTTTGCGGATTCAGCTAGTGGTAAATGGTGCGTTTTAAGATCTATAGTGACTCGTCTATAGCATCTATTGAAAAAAAAATTATTTATAGGTTATGGAAAAAAATATACTTTTAGAAAAAAATGGAAATACCTTTAATTGAACTAACCCTTAAAAAAATGGGTAGGTACATGACCAGAATTAAAATGGTTTTTTTTTCTTCAAGGGCTTAGGGAATTCTTATGTGTGCACGTTTACCAAAAATTCCGATTATGTACTGCTACTGCTATTTTAAAACACTTTATTTAGGTGCTCGATAACTCAATCAAAGCTCAATAAAAATGTAAAATAAATTATTGAAAAATCAACCTTATTTAATGGCTTCCGCAAACTAAAACAAGGATTATTTTGAAAGAATGCGCAATGTTATATATAGCACCCTCATGTTTGTGTTCACTCATTCAAGTTGCAGTAAAAAAAATTCAAGTCTAGCTATTTGCTAGCAGATGAAGGATTAGAAATGGAAATGAAAAATTCACAAAATCAAAATCACCCACAGTGCAATCAACTATTTAAAGATAGGTAAGGTACCTAAATATTCAAAATCTGAATAATTTTCGCCTGGATTATACCTTGGGGTTGGAATGACATTGTGTGTGCTCTCTGAGTGCTTTTCTTTTTGTTATTCAGCTTTAAAACAAAAACGAAAAAGAAAGATACGTGAACTTATAAAGTTAAATCTTTAAGATCTTTAAATTTGAAATTTTATTTACCCTTTTCCATTTAAAGTTTTTTTTTTTTTTTTGAAAAAAGTGTTTTCTTTATTTTGTATATTCATGCCCACCTGCAAAGGACTGACTTTATTGATAAATGATAATATCAACTCAAGATGAAGGAAGGACAATGAATACAAAGTCAAATGTGCAAGTAATAAGGTTAATCCGACCAAATCACCCGCATGAGTGAATATCTTCGGTGGCTACACTGTCCACCAAAAGAATTAGTTCAGTTGGTTTGGTTTGTTCTTAGCTTTTAAATTTTAACGTTTTATCAAAAATGCTTTTAGTAAAAATAGATCATGCAGTGAAGGAGGTCCCTTTATTGTAATACATTTGTATGTATAAGCATTTAAAAAATGCTTGCTATTAATTATAAAAAATAATCAACAACAAACCCTATGCTAATGAAGAAAACATCCCTTAAAAAAACACAGGTTTAAACTTATAAAGTTCAAATCTTTAAAAAAAAATAGTACTCGAAATCACATTATTCAACAATTCAAAATTGTGTGCATCCACCACTTGCTCTGACTTGACTGACTTAAACGTCATTGAATGACGCGACGTTTCCAGATGAGCATCAAGTTAGCGAAATAGCTTCACCGATCGAAAAATTATTAGTGATAGTTAAATTTGTTGTTAATTAGTTGTGACAAATAACATTTTGTCGTTCTATATTTGCTATGTCTTGTGCATCGGTAAATTGACGTCAAGTTAGCGAAGCACTCTCTGGAAAAGAGGTAAAAACTTTTTATTGAGTAAAGTTATGGCTTTTTGGAATGTGTCAAAAATATAGAAAACCTAATACGACTTAATTAATAGCTTTTATTACACCAAAGTAAGTTCAATATGTTTTTACACCTTCTGTAGGGGCTGATCGTTATTTAAAAAAAATAGCAAAACGAAATTGAAATAATCAACACTAATTCGAGAGTTGAACAGTCAATTCCTTATCCAGAAACTATATATGCAATGAGTTTTTATCCCTTTTCAAAAGTACAATAAACCCCTTCAACCTTATTTCATTTATCTATTTTCCACAAAAAAATTAACCAAAATATATTTGAATTTTTGTGAACAACAATAATGAAATTGACGGAATGTTTCTTTTATCTGTTGTTTGAGATGATTAACTTTAAACATTGGAATTTTCTATTGAAAATTGCAAAAAGGTAAAGTGTTTGGCAGGCAGGTAGAGGGTTCCAAGTTCAATACTTGAAAAAAAAAAAAAATAACTGACACAAATAAATCAATAGAAAATAAAATAAATAAAGTTTTATTTATTGTAGGCAGCCATTATGTACATATATGTACAATATATACATATTGTGATGAAATCGATAACAAACACAAACAGATCCAATTCAACTGACAGCTAGATTGACAAGAGAATGCAAGAAAAAAGTCATTCTGATTTCTGGTTCTGATAGCAAGCAGCGTGGTCGACTTAGGTTAAGTACCTCTTGTAACTTTAGTTAAAATAAAGATTTTTTGGTTAATTTGTAACATTTGGTGTCAGGTGTAGGGTTTCTCTAAAAATATTCATGAAAATGAATAGCCCACCACCCAATAACAACAACGAAAACTCTGCGATTTTGACTGCCATCAAAGACATTGGAAGCCGCCTGGAGGAGTTGTCAATGAACTTGACCAGACGAATATCAAATTTAGAGAGCACAGCACTCAACGCAACCGCTTTTGCAAATCGTGTGTTTGCTGATACATAATATGCTCTCTTCTCCTTTACTTTATATATCCAGAGACAGACTACACAATGTGTGTGTTCAAAATAATAAAATAAAATAAAATAAAATAAAATAAAATAAAATAAAATAAAATAAAATAAAATAAAATAAAATAAAATAAAATAAAATAAAATAAAATAAAATAAAATAAAATAAAATAAAATAAAATAAAATAAAAAAAATAAAAAATTAAACCGAAATTTAATTTAAGATTGTGTCTTTTAGATGTCAAATCTCTCGATAA